>OX454271.1:1421208-2021208 GCA_949715065.1 Periphyllus acericola
GGTCCGTTCGATGTTCTAGATTCCTCTGGTGGTCTACTGGCCCACAGGATTGGTGGAAGTAATAAATGTTAAGAAAAATATTCTATTATATTTATATAGCTCGTATATCGGTATCGGAAATTTTATACATCTTTACGTGACTAATAATATTTATCCCACGTACCGACAATTTAAAATAGTGTACTGGAAAATTGTTAAAAGGACATCACGTATTTTTCATGTTGCGTTTTTTTGCTGGTATGAAGGTAAAACGGGCGCATCGTGTTACACCTCGGTACCGTGACTATGTATTCGCGCAGCGCGTTTCAGACATTATAATATTAAGTATACCTAGAGATGTGTTAGAATTTACCGGTAAAATGTACGTGTCTTTACGTTAAACTCGGTAAATCAGTAAACTATTGTTATGAGTGCAAATATTGTAATTTAGAAGTATCTCTTCGAGTCATATAGGTAGCTAAATAAATCGTACCATGCATTTAGTGGGCAAACTTGGTTTTAACAACGTTAAACGAAATATATCCGCGGTTATAAGATCTTCGGTAACATTTACGTAAATTTGCTTTTACTCGCAAAATGAACAAATAGCTTTCGTCTTGAAGTGCACCCCCTACAGTTTATCTCGTATTTATTTTACGGTAGAAAAGTTGCAGGTTGTTAATATCCCATCGGACGGTTTTACGTTTGTACACCTAAACAAATGAAATACTAAACTATACTGCGCGTATCATTTGTATAACACCTGAGATATCGATCCCTAAGGTGATTCTAAATTTTACAAAAGTAAATAAAGAACATAATCGTGATTTTGACCACACCTATTTTTCACTTCCCTCTCAGGAAATCTGGCAACCCCGGTTAAGTAAGTATAGTACACGTTGTATACGGGTTCGAATCGTTAGCGATTGCTGGCATCTTGCCCGTACCACTTGTTCAGTATCACGTGTAATAGATTTTTTTGAAACAATTTGATATCAAACACTTCGTTTTTTCTCAGGGGAAATTGAATTAATCGTAACCGAGAGATTACTGCCAATTTTTACGATCCCCAGTCATGAGGGCGATTGAGCCCATAAAAACTACTATGAACAAGACGTGTCCTGTAAAACAAAATATGAAATAGTATGGGAATGAAGCGTATTCTACTAAAAATAAAATTATCGAGTAACCATTATCAAACGGTGTTGTGAGCAGCGAGTAGAAGAGAAGGATACCACTGATATTTTAAATTAAAATGAAGAGGAAATCGTTTTTTTCTAGAGCAAATTCAAGCTTCAAAAAAGTTTCCAAAAATTATTTTATTGAAAGAAAGGATTAAAAACAACGGACAACAGATTTATTGAACTTAAAAAGAGATTCTAAATAAGTAAAAAAAAACTACATTGTAACATAATAGTATATGTTATATTTTTGTGAAAAATAAATAAAATAAAATGTATATTATAATAGCTTTAGGTAATTTATTAAAGTTCTGTCGACGTAGAAGGGTTACCGAATAATATGAGATTATGAACTTTTAAAAAATTGATCGCTTTATAAAAGTACGTGCCAATTCTAAATGCTATTCGTAAGGCTTAAAACGAACCCTACATGGTAGGGTTAAAACCTCTGACTTGAACATGAATTCAGTGTAATGTCCTCGAAGGCGCCCTCGATAATTCTTCTGAATTTTTTTTCACAAAACGAGCACGTCAAGTCATCGTCAATAGATTAAGGATTTACGGAAAGAACTCGCTTTCTGAGGTATTTATTAAGTTCCAACAGTGTCTGTATACGAACGATAAAATACGTCACGATTAAACGTAACAAACGACCGCGCAGGTATACCTATATACAACTCGACTGAATGTACGTTGTATTTATTACCGCCGCAGTGGTTCTCATCGGGTCTTGGACGTACAAGAGACTTATTTTCGTTATCGGAGTAGAATAATAATTCGTTGCTGAAATATTGTTTTATTGTGTACACATTATAATAATATTATATCCACGTATTCGACGGAGCGGTTAACTATTCTCGCACTTATAATATTACAATATTTATATTGTGCGTGATGTTTTCGGATAAAGTGAGATGGCGGAAGAGAGAGAGAGTGATAGAGAGGGAAAGAAAGAGAGAGAGAGAGAGATAGAGAGGGAAAGAGAGAGAGAGACTTTAGATGGTTGACATTAATAATCAGCGACAGCAGCAGAAGCACGTGGGTAGGGTAATGGAGTTGCGCGCCGACACTTGAATAGAAGGAAAAAAAAATCCTCGAAACACAATAAGCGCACGCGAGTATGACGTATTACACGCAATAAACGTTGTATATACGTGTTATGGTTATTGCCTACCACGCGAAAAAAAAAACAACGCCATTCGACGTTAAACAGATTGGAAAACTTTTTAAACTTTCGCGCAATGACCTGACGCCTCTCTCGTGATACGAGCGCAAAGTACACATTTATTTAACATCTCAACGCGTTGGCGCTCGTCCTTACACAATATGCGCTGTCCCCGTCCCTTCAACGAGTTATTTATCCACGTGCGCACGTTCACTTACGGTGAAAACGGTCCAAAGGACGGAATCACGGAGCGAAGGAGCGTTCCGTTTCACGCATAATAGTGTCCGCGACTCGTGGAGCACACAATATACGCAACGGGTATCGCCCGGGGGCCGAGTGCGGCCGGAAATAGGAGGAATACGATTGCGGATGTATCTCTTACGTAACACGATTACGGACATGAGAGGCATAACAAAAAGTGTACAGTTTTACCATAATGACTTCACGATTACGGTCCATTTTCTATGCAACGTTTCCGATTTATTACCAGTTAAATATAATTTATGTAATATTTATACATTAAACATAATTATTATATATACGTTAAAAGTAATTTAAAAAATTTCTTCAATTTGTAAAGTCTTAATTATGGAATCATTTTTCATCGAAATATTTTCAAAATTAACCAAATGATATCAATTATAATAAACAATAGCGGTGCATTATTCACACATTGACAGCGCAAACTCGTCTGACGTACTAGTCATCAGTGATAACGAAATGTTGGGCGCACTTGAGCGTTTAGAAAATAACATTTATAATGGTTCAAAATTATTTTGATAGCCGTACGCCGTCCGCAACACGGTGGTTACGATTGGACCAAATCCAATTTCCGCCCAACGCATCAGCTGTTACCGGAAGTGGTCTGTATCGGATAGATTTCACCGTAAACACGTCATGATGTAAGGGGCTACGTGTTGCGAAGGAATCTGTTGTTCGAATTAACTGTAATAACATTTTTCCAAAATCACCGGAGCACGGCGGTATAGGCGAGTAGTTTCCCCATAGTTTACGACGGCAAACAAACTCGACGGGAATAAATACTCGACAAGAATATTGAAGCTCTAAGATTAACGTCAATACAACGGGTAAACCTTATAGATGAATAGCTTCTGTTAAACTGATATCGATTTTCGCGAAATTAAATTATCGAATTGTTTGTTCCATTGCTCTTAACACGACCCCGGCAAACTTTACTTTGCAGAAGGCACACACGCGTGCATGTACTGATATAAAACAACGTGATGAGTTGGGTAACTGCTTCGAAACACGACCGTGACGATGTATAGCCTCCGCGGTATGATAACCCGGGGATTAATACCCGAAATCAAGGAACAACCCTCGGCGATATTCACGTTGTTTATCTACTCGCGAAAAACGATACGACGCGCGCTATACCGAAGATAATGTCAAGTGTTGTTATTATATTATTACTAGGGCCCGGATTTCAATGCAAAGTGCATATTTTTTTGGTTGATCATACACAATGCTTTCTAAGTACATAATTCGTTTCATGGAACGAGGGTTTGAAAGCTACAAATTTTATTTTGCATTTTTTTTGCATATTTCGACGTTTTTTCATTTATAGAGCATTTTCAGCATTATTGGGTCATTTTGTTGATTTTTAATGCATATTTGTTCAATATACGATAAAATTTAGCCTATTCAAAATATTTTCTAAAGACAAATTATTTTCTTGATATTTAAGTAGGTTTATTGGAGTTTTCCATACACATTGTCAATTTTTTTTTTGATTCAGTTTTTATCTTATCTTATTTATTATTGACTGTAGAGCGTCACCAATATTCGATCAAATAACAAATAATCAGTCAGTTCGTGTTCATCAGTCTACATCGCATGTTTGGGATGAATAATATTTCCCCAAAAACGGCCAAAACATATGCGCGTCAACATTATAGCAGTCAATATTTGAAATTTTCAGTTTTTTTAATAAAATAATAAATTAATAAATAATAATTATGTAGCTAATTTATAAATTACAATTTGTGTAAAAAAAAAAATATTAAAAAAATATTAAAAATATATGTCATTTCTAAGGTCATTTTTGTGGTAAAGTGCGTTTTTGGCCATTTTTTAGAGCATATTTGTATGACTTTAAGTGCATTTAAATCCGGGCCCTGATTATTACCCATGGTATGTACGATCGCTGGGGACGCGCGAACTTATTACATAATATTATTTACACATTGAAATAGCATTTTATCGGTCGCCTTGCGCGGGGCTGTATCTAGCGGGGTTGCGTTTAGACTGTTGTCTGTCTTGCACGTTATTATCCGATGTCTACCAAAAGTCCAACTCCAGCAGCAGTTATAGTAAGAACAATAATAATACCAATATAATCTTCCGTCCCGCTCGTCGCGGCGGCGGGCATTAGGTAGGTACACCGCGGCTAAATGCTATTGTGCGTCGGACACGTCGGTCCGGCTTATTATTATATTATTATATTATATTTCAACGCTTTATGCGTATGATCACGAAACGGATTAAAACACGCAGCCACTGTAGGCGCGGCGATTAAAGCGTTCGTAAGAGATAAGAAGACTATTATGTATAATGTACAAACTTATCTTTTTATGTAAATTAGATTACAAAAACCGAGAAACGTGATGTACCCAAGCGCCGAATTAACTACGTTTATTCATGCTTGTTTTTACTATATAAATACATAGTCATTTGTTCCGTTTTTCTTCGTAATATTTTAATTATTTATGCAATCAGCTTTGTTTCTTTTTTTTTTTGTTTTTATAAACTTTATTATTTTTACTGTACGCCCATGGATTAAATAATAAATAAGGTATGCTTAATCAATGTGTACACTGTATAATTTAGTAGTTGTGTCCTGTACTAAATTGTCTAAATTAATAATATTTTGTTTCTTTATTGACTTCCATACTATAATCAATAATATAATAAAAAATGAGTTCTTCAAATGATTATTATAATAACACAAGGTGCAAAACAAAATACGTCTTGTCAAAATAATACTCAGGTAAGTGCCAACGGGAACGCGAAGTTGTATTCTCACTATACCTTTTTTTTTCAATATGATAATTGTGTATTATTTTATTATACTTCCCAAGTTGATACTGAATTAATAATATAGTCTTATATTTTAAGATCTGAAAACATTAAATATATTTGTTGTGCGGAGTTTGGAATCAAATTTAATTAACTGTATTGTACTACATAGTAGTGCATTGTTAGAATTTATATCATAATATATAGTTAATCAGCATGCGTTGTTTTTATACCGATAGGTTATAAATGGATGCTTGACATTATGAACAATTTATGTGTAATAAATGACTGTATCCAAAATGTTATGTGAGGCGATGCAAACCAGAAGTTTCAAGGGATGTTAAATGTAATTCAAATGATTATATATTCTGCCTATGTGTCGTATCCGTTAAGTTTTAATCATTTATACACAGCTTAGAAACTTTTAAAATGTTTGTTATTTCATTCACTCTAGAAAATCATTTGTAATTTTTTTTTGGTGTGTGTACCCGTACACGCACCGATGATAATTTTCAAAAAAAAAGTTCTAGTTAATTCATAATTTAGACATTCGAGTTGTCTCAGTTGTCTGTTGATGTTAAAACTTTGCTACAAATGAAAAACACCTGTGTAATGTATAGGAAACTTCAGCTTATTTTACTATACATATCTCCACTATACAACCAAGTAATTATTTTAATCGCAACTTTAAAAAATTAAACTTTACAAAAATAGCATGTTTTAATTAAAAATATAAACCTATATACTCTCAAAACACATGCAAGAAAACAATAAACAGTTAAAACTAATCTTGAAAACTCAGTGTTTGTGTATAAGACACTTAAAATGTAATTGCTAACTTTTTTTAGATAGATAAGAATATATTTTAGTAAAATAAAAAAATAAATAAAATACTAAAAATTGTTTACCAATTTAAACTAAAATTAGTGGAACTATTTATTTAAAGAAAACAAGATTACATACAAAATCATAAAAATTGTTACTCTTATGATACTGTTTATAACACCTGCAATTACTAATTTGAATTAGTATAACTCTTTTGATGGGACCTTGACTTCAATACTTCCGATCTACAAAAGCAAAACCTACATTGCATAGCATTATAATGTAACGATTGCGTGTTAGAACATGTTACATCTATAATTTAACGTTTAAAACGACACCCGTTTTCAGAAAATTTTAAAAAATCATCAAGAAAAATACGTTTCAAAAGTTAGAACACTCGAATAGGTATTACATAAATATATTTGCAAATCAATGTACAACATATTTCATGTATCCCCTATAAGTATTATTCATTCAGTTTTTGAGGGATTATGAAATATTATAGAAATCAGTTTGATATGAATTTTTTCATCTGGGCTTTTTACATGTAGAAAACCAAATTTGTACACAAACAGTACACCGAAAATAACACAGTCTATGTTATCTGTATTGAAATCGTTATTTTTTCGATAGCACAATAGTCGTTATAATTTAAGGATTAAATAAATTAAATATATTTCAATAAGATTTAAAACATAAAAATGAAAAATACAACGTATGAACGATGAATAATGAAGTTCGGTGAAGATGGATCAAGTGAAAATAAGAGAGATTCAATTATTAATGACTATATAGTTGTATTTTTAGACAGCGAAACTTTTAAAAGTTTTAAACGATGATTGAAAGAAGAACGCAAGAAACTGACGTTTTAAAAATTCTGTACGGGTTGTACGGGAATACTAAAACTTTTAGACATCCAACATATATACATAAATACCGAGATGGGTTTTCTTGAGTTAACTATATGCTTGAGCTATATCGGAAAAAACGACATTGCTAAGTATCAAATGTATGTATGGTTCATATGTGCAAGCCGCAGGGGATAAATTTCAAATAAAATAGGTACACCGTGTACGTATTTAGGTAAATACCCGTAATTTGTATTTTATTTCCTGTGTGGTATAAACCGGAGAAAAATAGCGGTTTTAGATGTAAAATAAGTACACAAGCAAGTTCTAGCTTTTGCTCTAACCGCTCATCCCGTCTACACTTTTAGTAATAACTATATTGGTAAGTCGATATAAGATTTATATGCGTCGACGTTTTTGGAAAAATATTAACCTCTATATTACGAATCATAAATATTAATTAAATTTTCTGGATTACTGTTGTTGAAAACCGAAAGTAATCATAAACTCCAATTATTGACGAGGATAACAATGACTGCAATAGAAAGAGGGTGAAACCACTTTATAATCGCACGAGAGGTTTAAAACGATCGCAGTGCGATTAAAAGTTTCCAAAATCGGAACGCAATAATTACGAGTCTTTGTCCAGCGCGAGTGAACCCCCAAAGTCTATTAATGTAACACGCACATAAATCCGTACACACATAATAATGTTATATGAGTGCGGTTTCACGAGGCCGGTACGAATATTGGCCGCATGCTTACCGCCAAGAGGTCGAAAACGCCGGCATCGGTAGGAGAGTGGAGGAGGGAATTAGTTCAGACCTATATATATATATATATATATATATATATATCGTTGTAGCTGGTTGACAGGGATTTCGCTAAAGGGTGCAGAAGGAGACGGGGGACGATAACGACGGCAAGCGTTAACGGTTAAACGCACATGATGGTATGTCGACGTCGTCGCAGGGATGCGAGGCTGCAGGATACGCGCGAAAGGACGCCGATGGTGAAACAGGGACGTTAGAACGTTTGTGTGCAGGAGGATCGAAGGGACGGATATGGTTACTAACGGAGGTAGTTGTGTAAACATCGGCCGGTGGCAGCGCGTGTTATTCGTACGCCTATATGATAGTTCGGCGAGACGCCGCCGGTCGTCCAAGTCGCGCACTTCGCACTCGGCCGTGCATGCGTATAATAATAATAATAATAATAATAATAATAATAATAATAATAATGTATGCACGTGTACACGTATTACGTCGTACAACCACGTAGTGTACCGACTGTGAGCTATTCGTCGAAAAGCGGAAGTGCTTTCCATTCAAACGGGCTTGTTTGATAGACTTACCCTCGTCCTCAGCTCCGCCACCGATGCCGCCGCAACACGCGTGCCCTGTAGGAGGGCTCGATAGTATCCCTTTTTTCGTCCTTCCTCCCTCTTTCTCCCTCACTCTACCGCTCTCTCACTGTCGTCGTTCTCTTTTAACCCTCTGCCGCGGTCACCGTCGTCGCCGGCGTTAGCCGCAGCACGAGAGCCGGGGACAAATTGGCTCCCTCGTCAAAAAGCCGTCGTCGTAAAAAGTCAACTACTATTATATACCGATGATCCTACTCTGCCGCCGCCGTCGCCGCCACCAGACGAAATGTCAATTTTTCCAATGCGTATGCAGCGTATATATAGTGTATAAAGAAGTAACGCTAGTGCGCCGGGTTACGTATATATATACCAATTTTATGGTTTCCTTTTTGTTTCCAAGCACACGCAAACATAAATATATGCATATGTATAAATGTGTGGGTGTGTGCGTGTGGGTATGTGTATATTGGTGGTGAGTGAGGTCACTCTTATTCTTCGATTTTTCCTCTCTATACTTTTTTTCTTCTTTTATTCATCTTATCGCTAAGACGCGGATTTCCCTTCTATATGTGTCCGCATAAGATGTTACGTCAATATAACACTCCCCCTGTGCACTACCGCACTTCTCTTCGGAAGCTACTTCAATCATATAAATAAATGGGCCACTACGCAGCCGAGCATAGGTCTAAAGTTTATGGAAACTTTTCGCGCAGGGCTTTTTTGCTCGATAACTTTTCTCTCCGGTCTAATAATAATAACTCATACACATCCGTTTCTCGGGAACTCGGAGCTAGTAAATTCACTATTAATTTATTTTGTTGTTTATTGCAGCGCACAATACAAAAAGTACCAGGAATTTTCGCACAAACGAGAACACGAGATCATTATGAAATTTTGGTACGAAAATCAACTCTATTATGTTATTAACGTGTAGTATAATAGCCTTAAATATTTAAATTAGCAACACTATGTGAACATTTATAATAGATACTCGACTGTACTACGATACATTTTGAAATAGACCTGTGAAATAGTCTTGATGGTTATGAATTGTTATTCATATAATTTTCTATTGAGCAATAATAGAGTACTTACACATTTCCAAACGTCTACATTTTAACATGAACATATTCATTAAATATTATAAGTTATAACTTTTCTTAAATGTGTCTAATCAATCATGTAGGGTTATCTCATGTGAATAAAGCCGACGCTACAAAAAAGAAACCCTATTTGGATAACATTCAAACCTATTTAGAACCCATTAAAAAAAAATACGACATCGTAAAAGAACTATTAACTATTATTATGGCTTTGTTGTGTATTTATTCAAGACCAAGAAGTAAAATTAAGTTAACATCTATTTCACTAATAAAAATCATGATATATAAATAGTATTATAAGATTGTTACATTTATCTGTTATGTTTATTGATGTTATATGTATTATTGGAACAATTAATTATAATTAATTTACTAAAAAGTGTATATCTACTACTCATAATAGTAAGAGTATTTTTTTTTCTTTTGTTAAACGTAATTCGATGTCATGCACTGTCCTACTTTATTTATATTCAAAATCAATTTTGAGACATTTTGTTTTTGTTTAAAACTATATTACAAAATGACTCCATTAATCATAGTTTAAATGTTGTTAATACATTCAATGATATATTTTTACGTATTTAACAAATGTATACAAGTATATAGATTTAATTTACGTGAAAAATAATGCCACTGTCACATTTTTTTTCTAAAACAAGTCTTTAAAATTATTGTCATACAATTACTAAGTACATTTTATACTATCACATTCAGAGAATAATTTAATCTCTTTAAGTTAAATACAATGTATCAATTATGAAAGTTTAATTTATTTGAACTGATTTCATTATTAGTTATTTCTGCTTTAACAAATTAAATGATTAATTTAAAAGTACAGATTTCAGTATTGATAAATCTGCGAGACTCCCCATATCTCAAACGTTCTTCAACTTTTCAATTAACATTTTTAAAGTGGGGTTGAATAAATTAGATAAGTGAACTGAAGAAGATGTCAAAAAGTTCTTAAACATTACTCTATAGTTTATCGACTATAAATATGAATTCCACTAGGTATTAAAATTCATTACCAAAATATACTTAGGAACTTCAACTTTTATCCTGAAGTTTATTATACAACGTTACTTTTTTTAAGAGCCTATAGGAAATAGTTTCAAGCATTAGGGGTAGAACTAGATAGCTCAATGTAAGTGTTCGCTGTCTCTTTCGATTCAAATCTGGACACTGACGGTACTCTGAAAAAGTTATTTATTCAATTTTTTGATAATTTTTAAGAAAACTGCAAGTATCAAGTAGTCGCTAGTCACTATCAAACCTGTGATATTTTCAACAGTTAAATAGTGAAGGTATTTTTCATATTTTACAAAAACTCAGAAAATAATACTATACACTAACAGTAATTATTTTAACTGATATACTCGTTATTTATTATATTTTATAGAATTAGTAATAATATTTTTCATAAACTAAAAATGTATATTATTACATTTGTTTTCAAGTATATGTTGGTAACAGAAATATTGATTCTAGGACAATGCTTTGACTTAATTTATTTAAATTATATTCAATAAAAAACATAATGACTGAAAAAACATGCAAGTAACCCAATTGTATTTTTAAAATCATGCAATTCTAAGTTATTTTTTTCTTCTTTTTTTCAGAGGTGAAATAATTTTCTTATGTAATATGTTTATTATTTCAAATTGTTGAATAAAATATATATTTTGAGATAGTTATTTTCTTTTTCAAACAAATTACAATTAATTGATTCCAATATAGATAAAAGTTCTCTGAAACATACCTATAGATTTTTATTATATTCAACGATGTCAGATATAATTTGGTAAACAATTATTAGTTTTTTAATGTAATTTGTTAGCTACGATACTTTAAAAGTTTTATTTTGAAAGTTATGAATTCCAAATTTGTCTACACGTATTTTTACTGAAACTTTCGAATGTGCAATTCAATTTCATGTTTATTTTAAAAAAAAAATAGATTTTTACAATTAAATATAAAATATACATCATGCCCATCTATGTAATACCGCTATTACTACACTCAGACAAACAGACGCATAACATGGATACCGTTAAAACCATTTTGCATTGAAGTTTATATTTACATATTATATATTCATATATTTGTGAATTATATACACAGTAAGTATGAAAAATTGGTCGTTTGTGTAACATATACAGATACAATATTTCTTAGTCTATTTTTTATAGTTCGTACATTTTTATTGTTATGCTTATAATTTATTTATTCTTGTTTACTGAAAATAGTGAAAACCATCCAGTTGTTGTCGAGTTATCTCTTGTAGAAAAATAGATGGTCTAGTAGACATCGCATGTGTCAATAAAGTGCCAAAACTAGATATATTCTAAAATAACATTATTTTACTCATTCTTCTATACACACGTTCGGGGAAATTTATGATACTCGGAAGGATTGTAATCTCATACTGTCATAATTTTATAAGAACTTTGTACAACCCATTCATGTCAAAATCTTTTATATAATTATGTCATGTTATTTTATATAATGTGTTTACAAAACATCGTTAGAAATAGATAAAACTGTATAATCCTCTAGAATTGTAGGTTGGTCGTGATTTTTATTAAGCAGAGGCGTTAAAATTATGTTATGTACAAAAAGTAAAAATGTAGTATACTACCTATTTTTTACATTTCTAAATTTCAATAAAATGAAATTTAAATAACTTACATTTTCCTCAATTTCCGTGTCACCCAATATATTTCAATCATAATAATCATTCGATTCCGATAAAAAATATTTTCTTAAATGTATAACAAAATATAAAATATAATAAAATTGTCTACGAGCAAATAAGTTACAGAAATTAGTAAGCAATCGAATGAAAGTCAGTTTTTTCGCACTACTACACACATAATACGACAAGAGAAAAGTGTTTTTTTTTTGTTTATTAATGGACAACAATTGTTGTCAGTTTTAAAGGAAACAAGAGTACAATTGACCTTTGATATTTCCTTGTACCAGTATCGATCCACTATTCCATAATATAGACCATGTGTTGGATTTAAAATAACCCCCGGAAACCTATTCCCTCCTTATAAAAAACAACCAGCTACATTAAAATAGAAAAATTAAATAAACATTCTAATCATTATTAGATACCCTTTTATTAAGCTATGCATAGAATGCATATATAAATCATTGTATAAATTATGTTTATTGTACTAAGGCCGAACACTGTTCTGACAGTTATCCACTAAAAAAAAAAGGTAAACGTAACTGTTATTCAATGACTATTAGGACTTCGATTTCAATTTCATTTTGTTTATATATACAGGACATGCGAACTGCGTGCTACTATAAATCGAATATTTAAACGTATAAGAATACATCAATACACCAGAAAAGCCATTCAAGTTTTACTTGTTTATTACTGTTCCCATAACGTTGGCTTTCACATAGAATTTCATAAAATATGTCATACAATTAATCGTTAAGAGATTTTACAACCTCCGAAATTCCATTGCACTGATATTTATATATATTGTATAGGTACATGTCTACCATTAACAGTTGAAACAAAATTTGAAATTTAAAACTAACCACGCCGTCCCTATAGTAATATATAGTAATATTTTTGTTTGAATGATGGCTAATGACTCAAAGAGATATTTGCTCGGGTGAAAAAGCCTTGAGATTTACGATTTCAATGAAATTTTAACTATTATAACTGTTAAATTCTACGTTACAAAAAAGAGCTAACAGTAACACGCGGGGCTGATACAAATCACGTTTCCGCACGATTTCTTTGCCTGAACGTATAACTGGTGAAACAAGCTTTTGGCTTAAACACTATACCGAACCGCTATTGTTTCATTTAGCAAACAATATTAGCATAGGGCTTTCGTTTTTATGTACGTTAGAAACGCAACCGTTATACATCTAGGTCAAAAGTGTAGACAGAACACGGTTGTATTTTACAACGAAAAATTGTTCATAATGTATAAATTCACATGCATATAAATAAATGATTAATATTAGCTAACATATTAATACCGTTGAAAAATTATAGTTACAATTATAGTATTGGCACATTAAACAACAGGTGTTTAAAAAACATATATTTTTTTTTTGTGTGGCCATAAAGCTCTTCCGGTATTACATTATATCAAATGGACTGAAAAAATTAGGGGTTTAAAAGTCACTTCTTATTATTACTATTTTTACTTTATTTTTATTTTTAACCACTGGGGTCCGGAAATATGTCATCTACTCGAATTGACAGCGGCACTTGTGTATACGTATATATACAGCAAAACTTGTCTTACATGATTTGCATAATCTAATGAAGGAAATCACTCGTTGTATTTACGCGACGCGCGTTTATTGGTTATCCCCGGACAAGCTTCAGGGAGTGCATTTCTCCGGGTGCGTCTATCACGTTTAATAATAATACTTATAATAACACCAGACACATCGGTGTTAGTGAGCAAACAATTACAATCGCTTAGTGCTTAACGCAAATTATTGGATCATCGCACGTCAGCACTTTTTTCTTTTCGCTTTTTAACCTACACACTGCAGTTTGTAATGCTATAGACGTAATAGAATAAATTGTTTTCAATCAGAGCACATAAGCACACGCACACACTATTAAATACACACACACACACACACACACACACACACACACACACACACAATGCGACCGTATCGCCATAGCAACAATAGATTAGAAGCTCGGCAGGTGAGAGAGAATAGGAGTAAAAACAAAATCTCCTACCTGTACCGCACCAACAGCAGCTGCAGTCTACTGCACTGTGACGGGACGTGATATACACACATGCAACGCCGTGGTCGCAGTGACCAAGTGTATAATAAATATGGAAAAATATGATTGTAACAATAACGATATTGGTACAAACACTTTGCGTTTTTGTTTTCGACCCGTACTCGAAACGAGCCCCTTTCAACACGTACGAACCCGTACAAAAGGTCAGTCTCGTCACACCACCGGACGTTCACGCGCTACGTAACCTTTGCCGAACAATGCGCGATTTTCGCTCACGTCGTTAACGCGATAAATTACCGGTGAGGCCGCGGCCCGGTCCCGCTTTCCGGTGCCATCGTCCAGTTCGGTCCCTGGTACCCTGCATTCGGATTTAACGGTAGTGAGGGTACAGGAGAGTCTTGCTCGGACGACGCCGTTGCGCAGATAAGTACACGCGGGTTTCCGCAAAGGTCGGCGAGGCGCGGACGGGAACAATCGATGGAACGACGTTGCCGGGGGGGGGGGGGGAAACCGGACGTAAAGAAAAAAAAAATATTGAAAAAAACCTCCCTCGCCTTGAAAGCGGCCGACCGGCCTTTCGCGCCGGTCACCGCTAGCTTCACGCCGCGCCATTTCCACGTACCTGGCAATCGTCGTTGGACCTTTTGTTTCAGTGCTTCCGCACCGACGACGGTACCCTGGACGCCACCACACGTTCGTAATCCAAAGGCTGCCGCGTCATTTCGACTCTCGTCCGGCGCTCGGGTCGAGACCACCGTCGCGCGACGTTACGTTTTGTTGCGACAACGGTGCGGTATCACGGACGTCACGCGCACCCGAAAGCCGATATCCGTACGGCCGCGGGTCGTTCCGCTTGATTGTGATATTGTTTAAGTTACGACTCGAGGCGGATGGGGAGAGAGAGAGAGAGAGAGAGAGAGATTGAATAAATATAATTGATAACGCGTACTTATGGTCAACGAGTAGATTAGTAAAAACTAGTAGATGAGTATAGTCTAGAGCATAGAAAATACAAAACAACGGCAACAACTTAACAGCAACAACGATAACTTAAACAACAGCGGCGGTCCGTCGACCGACTGGGTATTAGTAGCAATAATAATAATAATAATAATAATGATAATAATGATAAAAAAAAAAAAAAAACACTACACACTAACCGACGTCGACAATAGGCTTGCAGACGGACGCGGCCGCATTACTGGGGCACGTTCGATTTGGGCGAAAACCCGTGTGGAGAGACTACGACCGTTTTCCGCCAGATGGCGGAATGCGCATGACCAAATATGACCCCGGTCGGAATGGGGTTTATTGAACAACAAACACACACACACTCACGCACACGGACTAGCACACGCACACGCACGCACGCACACACACTCGAACACACACGTACACACTCACATATTCGCGGACGGGTGGGGGTGGAATCGGTAGCCGGGGTGGAGGGAAATAAATAAAAAATCACACGGCCTTCTAAATGCGATCGTATATTATAATAATACATAATTTATATTATATACATAGTGCACGACATATATATATGAATGTACATTTATTTAGTGTAATAATAATAATGACGTACGATACGCGTGTGCGTGTGTTTCCCAATTTGTACGTATGTACTATATTGTGTACACGGTAAAAAATAGTATTTAAATAGTTGTGTATAGGCACGCGGGTGTTACACGCACATGTGTAGGTGTAAAAAAAACAAATAATAATAATCGTCGAAAATGAAATGAAATCGTATGGCGAGGGGAGGGGGGGGGTGTCACCGCACTCGTCCGAGAGACAGTCCCTTCATGTCCCCCTCCACCCACTGATCGGAACCGAGTCGTTAATAATACTATTATTATATACATATTGTTTACCGTAACTCGTGTCCCTCCCTCTCCCCCTCCCCGACCAGAAACCCGGCAAATCTCTGACCCCCGACGACGAGCCTTTCACGCACCCCGGCTCACCCCCTCTCGCCCCTTTCCCGGTCGCGCCTCTCAACGTAATTGGTGGGTGGTGTGCGGCGGCGGCGGCGGCGGCGGCGGCAGGGGCGGCGTCGGTGTGTTGTAGGCCTCGCTGCAGCCGCCGACGGCGCGGGCCGTAAAAATAAATATACGTTTGTGCGCACATTTTCCGCATTAATTCATCCCCCTTCCCGTGAGCCGGCGTCACGGGTATGCAATTTTCGGTACGCTGATGCGCTCGGTACGGAAACCAATCGACACTAACGCGGCGGCGGCGGTGGCGGTGGCGGCGGCTGCTGCTTGCTGCTGTCGCGTTCCGGCGCGCGCGCGTTTCCCAATCGAACGGACATCATGCGCGCCGCTCTGCTCGGCTACAATATTACAATAATGGTAAAACAAAAATAACGATACGTACGCGCCGTTAAACGTATCGGAAAATTTGAAAACTTCCACGCCGAGGGGTGCGCATTCCTTCTCGGACAGTATCCAGTTCCCAGCGCCCCATCCCCGCACCCGCCCCGAGACGATATCCGAAAGATTTCGTTGTGCACAGTCGTAAATACTACGGAATTCTGTTGAGAGATAATCTTTCTAATTTTTTCTTTAATTATATTGTAGTTTTATCGTTGAGATTTTCTGTTCTTTTTTTTTGCATTTTTAGCGAGCGACTACCCTATATTTAACTGAACACTTAACGGTTTTTATCAGTACGGATGATCGTGCACAACAGATTTTAAAACAACAAATTATTCTGTGAGCCTATTATGGGGTATTATATTATATTATGCAGCCGGTGTGCGTTGTATTTAAAAACCATTTTTACACCTACCCGTCAGTTCATTCGTGTTTATTTTAATCTTCACACCACTTTTAATTGTATGTATTGATTTTACAATTTTTTTCTGATTTTTATATTTATTTTTTTTGTCGGAAACAAAACGTGCACCGAAAATATCAAGTACTCAAGTGAAAAATACTAGTAGATCAAAAATGGTGAGAAAAATGATGCTTTACAAACGTAATTTTTCGATTTATCGCAGCATAGTAGTTGGACAGCTTTATTGGAAAAATGACTTAACTGTAATTATTTTAAGCGATTTTAGAGGTATTTAATTATGAACACCGAACTTCGCTCAGAACCGTTAATCACTGTAAGAATGATGTAATTCATTTTTGCTTTTGAATGTAACCTACAGTATCTAACCGGTTTGTATTTTAGTAAGTAGTACTCACAAACATCTTTAATATCTCAACATATTTTTTTTCAGTTTCCTTCAAACTTGAGAAATAGAAAGTACACTGCATATAAGTATATGTTTGCGTGTACTTAAGGTACTATAATATTATAGTACTGTGACCGCACGATATCGATCGGTTCTTGGTCGTCGTCGTCTTCGTCGTCTCCATCGTTATTTATTATCGTTTTATTTTTACTTTTTTTTTCGTCCCGTTGTTTTAACCCTAGCGATTCGGTCGAAGCACTCCCCGGAGGGTCAAGTCAAGCGAAAATAATTATCGTTGTCACCCTTAGGCGCCCATACGACCCTACCCGCCGACGGCGGTGTCGGACAACAAGTCTACCTCTCAGTGACCGTTGGCGAGCGAAGGAGAAGTGTGATTTGTATTCTAGACCGACATATTCTGTTTGTTTGTTTTTTTCTTATAATATATACTTCGCGTACTTTATTTTTACATATTATGTACACACACAATATACAATATTATACCCTCAGGAGCATGTTTAGTGTACGTGTGTTATGAATATGGTATTGTCGTGAATGTGGACAAAATAAACTTCTCTAGGACCTCTAAACAATCTTGAATTATAACATTTATTTAACTTTTATTCGATTCATGTATAATTTTAAAATTGCAAATTTTATAATAATTAATAATCGTTTTAGTTAAAAGTATAAGCTAGAATATAATTAATTTTTAATAAGCTCTCCACAGTGAAGTGTTATACGTACAACGACCAACCCATAATGAAGTTGAATTTTTAGATTCTGAGCAAGATAAGGAATGTATTGGTTTTATCATGATATGTGTTTTTTTTTGTATTTCTGTGTACAAGATTTCGACCAAACGGATTTCTTCGATGTAAACTAAGCAAGTACTTTCTGAAAATAAATTTTACCCAGTTGATGTATTGAGATGATTATTTTTTAATTTCTCAACAATTTACCGATTAATTGGGAAAAACAGAGCAAAAAAGTGCAAAAAGCTTCAACTGAAATCGCACCATACACTAGTATTTTTGTCACTACGCTCTTTCCATTATCACTATTCAACATCCCCTTATTTATTTTTCATGGTTACAAGATATTTGGATGTTATGATACTAAAATTAATCGTAGCGACTCGAAACATACATATACATATCGATACAATAGTTTGATAGAAATATCTTAATTTTCGATGCATTACTCATTGATGATTAATGTGTACGATTGTATGCAAGATATAATTATATTTTTTCCATGTTGAATGGTTTTTATGATTTAAAATAATAATATTAAATTAAGTACATTTTAGGCTGATTCTTATGGTTGTTGTAATACAATTTCTTTCGGAAGCCTTATAATATTATACATTTTTGTTTTTCGAATCTGATTACATTGTAGATACAGATTTTTTAAAAAAAATTAGACTTGCAGCTAGTTATTAGACCTTGCCCAGTCGTTGAATCTAACCCGACCTATGAGTATCACCCTTCTATACATATTGAAGTGTAGGTATGAGATATGTATTATAAACGAATCTCGATACAAACAAATTTATCAATATACAATGTTTTCTATTTTACTATCATAGAGTGCATTTTTTTTTTAAATAAAATTCTGCCTATTGAATAAACTTGATAATACTTCGTCAATTATAATTAAATAATTTAAAATATTTAATTCATATTTTAAAACATTTTAAATATTTCTCTATGATTTATAATAATCTTTACTATGAGTACAGTTATTTATAATTTAACATTCAATTATTATACAAGATTGGCTAAATTGTTCATATATATATAAAAATTTTTTTTAAAACGGATGACTATTATCATATTTTCCATAAAATAATTTATTTTCTATGCGTTTAAAGAATTTTTAAATGCGCGTCAAAACTAAAAGTTCGTGTAAATGTCAAATAAAAAAAAATGACCTAGTTTCCTAATATTTCAAAATATCAAGATGTATATAGTATGCATTCAACATAAAACTATTATCATTGATCAGTGTAGAAATATTATTAGTATCAATTATGACATAGTATGTGATTTTTTTTGGGGGTTTTATAAAATTTAAAAAAAAATAATAATTACTTAAGTAATATTAATGGTAAATGCGATCCTAATAGTTTCATAGTGAATACTAATTCAATGACCTTCGTTATGATACTTATTATTAAATCATAATTCGGTAACTTTATGGGCCTTTAGTAAATATGAATAATGTGCAAGAAAATGCACGTACATAAATATTGTACTATTTGTTTATACTGCAAAAGCTTCTTTATAGATTTACTTTTATTTTCTTATTTTTATTTTTAGGACTAAATTAAATTTTATTAGATATGATTAAAAAGCAATTAATATACTGCTGCACATTTCATGTATGAAATATTATAATAATCATTATTTTTCAGAAAAATAATAATTTTTTTAACTTTTAAGTTACTCAAATGTATTTAAAATGTACTTACCCTAGTAACTACAATACAAACGCCTAAGAATATTATATTCCCGATTACGGATTTTAACATTTTTAATTCTTAAACATTATTATAGTGTGAAAGAACCAAACATATGTTATTTAAATAAAGTAATTTTGTCTGTTTAGAAAACTCCAGTTTACAAAAAGGGGATCAACAAAAACTCTGGCCTCCAGGGATTCATTATATAAAGGTTAATGCGAATGGAAAACCTTTCCAATGAGATTTGAAAAACTTGATTTCAAACGTTCCTTTAGAGTAATGGTATTTTTTAATCCCTCGTCACTCGATAACAGTATAATGGAATTGAAATACAATTTTTATTCTTCACTAAAATAGTTATATACACTACAGGATCTCAAATTTCCTTAACATTTTTCTGATCAAAATTTCATTTTCAAAGCATTTATTATTTTTATTAAACTCCTTAAGATTTTGTTAATACTTTTGTTACGATCGCTAAATTGTAAATACTTATTTATGTAACACTCATTAAAATAACCGTTCTCTTATATAAGTACATTGAATAAATAATATTAACATCAATATTCAATATATTGTTTGAGTAGTGAGCAAACATTTTTTAATGGAATGCCTAGCTATAAAAACCATCAATCAACTATTAATTTGTTATTTTATTCTCTTCCAAGTTTATTGATTTTATTCGTTTTGGATTCTGAGGAGAACGAGCAAGCCATCATTTTTAAAATGATATATGATTTTTTTCGATAAACACTTTTCGGCGTTATATATACAACTAAAATTTTCCTATGTTCTATCGTATTTAATCGATATGAAATTAGATTCCATTGCAATTCGGTTATGTGAAAATTGCAAAATGTACTCGGAAAATCTCGACATCAAAAATCATTTGAAAAAAGTATTCGGTCAACTGTCAAAGCCATAACACATAATTTAGTTATCAGAAGTTCTTACGTTTTGAGGATGCAACGATAAATCACTTTCTTCGATTTAAAAGTAAAATAATACATTTCTGACAAGTCCATCCAAGTGACCTACTTCAAATGGGATCTCTGCAAGATCATCAGAATCGTCATTTTATGTTCTGATATCTAATGCGAATAATTGTATTTATATATTTTAAATTTAAATGATAAATAATGATTGCAGAAAACAATATTTGAGGAACAGCGAAAACATATAATAAATTGTGTTCACGTGTCGCATTTGTTTTCCTAACTCAATTAGTATCTAACGTTTTGATTCGAATATACACACGCGGCCGTCACAACTCGTGTCCTGATTAAACGTCGGCATTCTGTTATGCTTAATATGGTCGTGGTAAATAATTTGTGTTCGTATGTTATAACTTTAATTAATATTAAAACGCGCAAATGTTTATAATACACTTAATGTGTATATATAAAGGTACCGCCGATTTCACGCAATATACGAGCACATCATGTCCGAACCCCGTTGGCCGTGTTCAGTGTGGTCTTCCGTAGCAATTCTCAAGGGCCATTGACGGCTGAACGTTTTTAGATCATATCTCAGTTATCCCGAACTAATTCACTTGTAATGTAGTAGCGGCGAAGTACGTTTGTCACAAGCTCGGTGAATAATA
The DNA here is from genome assembly GCA_949715065.1 of Periphyllus acericola. Taxonomy (NCBI): domain Eukaryota; kingdom Metazoa; phylum Arthropoda; class Insecta; order Hemiptera; family Aphididae; genus Periphyllus; species Periphyllus acericola. Next base: position 1,442,719 of record OX454271.1, read on the forward strand.
TTCATAGTTAATTGCGTTATTGAACATCGTATACGTATAGCCCATACTTTCACTTATAATTTGTTTTACCGAAAACCGACATTTTAATTTTATTAAAATGTTACATTCGTTTCTCAATAGTTGTTTTAAATAAAATCGAGCATTGAAGATATTCGTGAAACTCAGTAGGGTCAATACAAATAGAATATTACGGGTTTAGCAGTCAAACAGTTACACACGTAACTTATACTGTTAATACTGTAAATTGTAGGTACTGTTAGACTTGAACCGCGGACCACTCGGGACGCCGCCGGTTATCGTTTCATAAACACATTGGTGACTGTAGGCCAACGTATCACAAGGGAAAGAGGGAATACTGGTAGTTGATTATCAGGTCACGTGATGGTGTCTCGGGGCTATCAAGGGTTGTTCTGAAGGTGGTAAGCCTGACGGGGGTACAAGATTTTCGACAAATGCAAAGCGCCAGTGTATTATGTGTTCCACGTGACCACAACTATAACTGTACATGTTTTGTTAACAATCGAGTAACAATTGACCACAAGTAGCAATCAGCCCTTCTCATCGATGCGTTGACACCGACTAGTGGTAATCCAAACGCGTCGTCCACTTAAAAACTAAAACGTGAAAAACATTTGTTTCCGTCGCGATAGTTGGGTAGCGAAACAGGTAAAGGTTTTTATATTTTACAAAACAATATTGATCAGAGAGTGAACCGTCGAACGGTAATAAACATCATAAGACGACGTAAGTCATTCGTTCACAGCGATGATGTGTTAGATGTGAAATGTACGCCGAGTGGTACGGAAAATCGCAGATCACGTCGTCGTGGGGTCGAGCTTCGGCTGGTCCCTTCTTCGAGGCCAGCAGCGGTCATTTGTGGACATTCGCGTTGGGCCTGCGAACACTGGCGGCGAACGGTCGGGGCGTCGCAACGTCGGTCGGTCTTTGAGCAGTGACGTTAGGGCCGCGGATACCGGCGAGGGTGGCGGCGGCGCCAGTCAACCGTCGAGCCGCGGCGTGAGAGCTGTGCGCTATTTGCCGGCGGACGATGAAGTTCGACGGACGGGTACCACTGTCAACGGCGGTGGACAAGTCGGTCGGCCGACCAGCAGCAGTGCCGGTAGAGGTGGACGACTGCGAACAACAAATCAGTTATCGTTATCGGGTCGCATTACGCATGCGTTGCTTTTCGATTTTGTTATGGTGAGCAAATAAACGACAATTAATCCGTCTACGTTTTAATCGCGTCAGCGTCCGGACGTTTCGATAGACGACCAACAGTCGTGTTGGTCACTTTTACCCGGCCCAATCTAGTCCGTTGTGCACCAGCATCACACAAAAACTACGCGATACGTGGGTGCAAACGTTACGATTTGTATTTTCACCCGAGAAGAATGAGAAAACGTGGATTTTTTGATTCGTGATGTTTTTAGAAGAAAGAACAACATAACGATATGCTCTGAAATATTTGTAATTACATTCGTTGAAACTATATGTACGCCTTTGTAGTGGTTACTTTCAATCAAATCCATTCACACGACGTGTACTCTAGAATTTTGTTTACTTTCTTAACATAAAATGCATAGACTTTTCATCCGAAATTTACTTTCAACGCTTTAGACTTTATTCGTAATTTTCTTGAAACATAAGTTATTTTAAAAAAAAAAAAGATCGCAAATTCTATGAAATTGAATGTTTGAACATTTTTAAGATAAAACCCGAACTGTAATTATAAATATCATTTTTTATATATTCTAAATCTGTAATGTTTCCCTAATTTAAACATTGAGCGTATAACCTATGTAATTTAGAGAGAAGAAGTTTGTCGACCTAAAGGAACAAGTATGTTTTATAATGAGAACTATTCGACCGAAGACCTAATTCACTCTTACCTTCTTCATGGCGGCATATCGCTGTGATTCAATTGCTGAACTATGGATTTTGAACCCGTAAATCCTAGAAATGTGCTGAATATCTGGCAACAAAGGCCTGCACTCTGGTCTGGTCATAAACACCATTTCCGGGAAACCAGTTCCGAAGTATGCGCCGTCTACTAACGCCTCTACCGTTTTCTTTGGAGGGAAGTAAACCTCTATGCACTGAGGACAATATAATCTCACCAAACTCTTTCCAGCCTCGTCGTCGAGTCCTAAAACATTGAAATTAAAAATTAAACTTATTTTTCATTCGTTATTAGCACAAGTAAACGTAAGTAAGTATAGTAACTCAAACTTAATAAGTTTACACTAGGTATTAACTTTTATTCATTATTTAAGTTTGTGAAAAATTTCGTAATTTTTATTGATTATTCGAAATAACGTTGAATTTTTGTTTATATTTTTGTTTCTTAAATAAGTAATTTAATGTTTCAAAAATGACCGATAAAAGATAAATAACTAATCTTTTTACTACGAGTTATAAAATCGAATGAGCAATATACCTATTTATTAATTTGAATAATATATAATATAAATTAATATACTAACACCGACCCCACTCATTTTTTTTAACACGATGGTTTATGATCGTTTTGAAATTTGAATAAAAAATACGATTAACTCCTGCAATCTCTTATTGGTATTTTACTTTAAAATTGTAACTTAATTCGTTCATTGCATGCAATTAAAAAAACATTAATTTAGTCATAAATTACTCTTACGTATCGTGTCAAGTATAAAGCCGTTACGCTGTGCAAGCGAGCAAATGATTACGAGCAAACAAGAATTTTAAATAATTCACGTGAAATAAACGAAAAAATGTCTACCCAAATAACGGGGGGTAGTAAAGTAATAGTTCAAAAAGGTTGTATAAAATGATGGAGGAGTCTTTTTGACTTTTTGACTTTTAAATGAAATACTTTACACTTTACAGTGTTCTAGTTTTATTTATACATAAAAAAAAATGGCTAGATGAAGGCGTCGTGTGAGGTACATAAACGGAAGACTGGTACAGAGATGAATAGTTCTAATATAAATTTGAAATCAATATATATATCAATGATATCATTGGTGTCGAAATCCAAAAAACTTTTCTGAGCATCAATTTAAAGATAGTTAACCTAACACGATTAGTATATGTATCCAATCGTTTCGTAATGTAAGGTTAGTTAAATCGAACAAAAAATCATATTAAACTATTAAGTATGACCTTCGGCCATTGATTTGGAAAATTTCAAGTGCCTATGGATTACATACATTTCTTGAAAATATTTCAAAAATTATGTATTTTAAAAAATTTATAAAATTTTAATATAAGTAAAGGTGCTCAATAAATGTTTCAAATCGCTATGGAAAATACGTCTTTATATAATTCATACAACTCTCGCTCCGTTCAGAATTTAGAAAATGAGAATACGTTTTTTTTTTGGTTTCGAAAACAATGTCCTATCTAATTTTGATTATATTCTGTCGCTTGGCTCGTATATAGTCTCTTTATTGGTGACTATTACTATAGAAAAACCGCTCGTTAAGATAAAGTATTAGCCATATCAGCCATATGGTATAACAGAAACACTTCAATACTATTAATTACCAATACCGTATCATTTTTCGTTGATTAAATGAATTGTTCATCATTAAAGTTAACTATAGTATTAGTCATGTTAATTGGGTTGAACAATTTGATTGTTGAGCTCAAACAGTTATTACTGAAAGTTCTTAAAACAAAAAAAAATTTAAACAAAAAAATAATAAAAACACAATTAATGTTATGTGCATTGTTTTTTTTTTGCAGTCGTCGATGTGTTACTGGTTTCGGTTCGTTGTGCGGAGGAGGAGGAGGAGGGAGGGGAGGGTGTTTATTCGAAAAACTGACGTCCGCATTATGGTAATGACATTGCGACGAGGGTTTTCGTACGCGTAGCTATTACGTCATCGCCGCCGTATTATGCGCACGATATGTACATGTTACGTTGCGCGGAAAGCGGGCGAGTGCATGGGACTCTGACAAAAACAGACTACTATACACGCCGTCGCGAGCACTCGGCCTCGTTAAAACGGAAGCGGAAGGAACGTCGTCGCGAAACGAACACGACAACCGCAACATAATATATTATTCTTAGTACGTCATGATGTAATACGGTTATAATACCGTCCGAATTTCGTGGGGGGAAACGGTGCGTCACGTTAACCGCCGTGCGACCGCGCCCGGACATAACGTAACGGTGTCAGGGGTGGCTCGGCGCCGTCCCGTGGCATAGGGGTCGCGAAGTTCTGCCGAATTTTATTTTTATGTTTTTAACGACCGGTGCAGTAAAAAAGCTAACGCTCGCGGCCCACGTCGAACACCGCCATTATTTACGGTACGCGACCGGTTCCAGGTCGGTAGTTGGGTGAATACCGCGAGTGGTGTCTTGTCCGTGCACGGGGTGCACTGCTGGAGATCAGAAATAGCATTCTTAAGGGCGGGAATGGGGTTTTGCTGACAGTGGTGGGTGACGAAGAAAATAAACGTGTTAATCAATATTGGTGTTCAAATTGTAAATCCACTGCTTATATGTATGTATATGGTTTCGTATCTTTCATATTTTCAAATATCCTAAAAAAAAAAAAACATTGTATTTTTGAACTCGAAGTTAGTCTTAACTTTTAAAGTCATAAAACATACAATTCACACTCTATTCATCTATTACATCAAAACTTTAACGTTCGTCCACGAAAAGACTAGATCAAAAGTAAACATAACTTCTAATATTTTTTGCCAGTAGTACACTCAAAATCAAATTTTTGAATTTAATGATGATATTCGCTGTTGGACTTTAATTGCAGATTTACCGCTCAGTAATTGTAATGGGATCAAAATAAGACCAATGTTTTTCGTCTCATCCACAATATAAATATAAGTACATTTAGTTGACTAATTTCAGTATAATTTATTTAGTTGCAAGCAAAACATAAAAAAAGATATAATGTCTCCGCGTGTTTTTAAGATTTTAATTTTTTTTTCTTCTCTAGCATTGTTAGTGTGACACAAGATCTCCTTTCATTACAAGTGTTATCATTAGCCGAGGTGGAAAAATTATTGAAAATAATTGACTTGCATTACTTAAGTCAACACAAAAATGTCGAGCCACAAGTAGTTTTTGATACGGAAAAAAATGTTAACTTAGCCGGGTTGAAAAAAAGTCATTTAATTTTGAATAAGCTTTTATCCTAGCCACTCGGATAGTATGAAAAATGTTTGTGCTCTTTTTAATTGTAAAGTAATGATTATAACTGCAGATGCGCCGAGCGTCCATGATTATGTGTGAAAACAATGCACGCTTACAGTGTTTGTGTTAATTTATCCATCTACACACTTGGAACGTTGAATAACCAATTTCTTTTCGTTTCACCAATTGATTTTCAACTTTTCGGAAAAAGACCAACAGCTACAAGCGTAACGGGTCGATTCGCACAAGGATGATGCGATAAAATGGCCAACGGTCGCGCAAAGCCGATCCGGTTAGAAGGTTGAACCGTAGAAACAAATGCTCAATCGCCCGACGGCCTTTGGGTTACATTACCTACGGGCAGGAGGTGGGCAGGACGTTTGCAGTTGATCCGCGGACAGTGGCCGAAACAGCCGGCGTCGTACTTGTCGAGCATCTTCTGGACGCCCGGCTCGGTCATCACGAACCGGGCGTGCACCAGCCCGTACAGCAGCTCGCTGGGCGCCGCCGACTTGCGATGGGCGCGCGCCGAGCTGTCGATCGCGCCCAGCACGACGCGGAGCGCCACCGCGAAACCCGGCACCGACTCGTTCAGCCCGAACAGGTTGAACCCGTCCCGGATGAACTGCTCGTCCACGGCGCACATGAACGCGTTCTCCGGTCTGCTCAGGAAGCCCGCGATCCACGGGGACGGCCACGTGGTCATCGTACGCGGTCGTCAAAGGGATTCTATACGGCTGCAGCTGCGCGTGCGAGACGACAAGTGCACGCGATGGTCCGTCCGTGTACGCGTCACGGTGCGGTTTGATCGCGACCAAATATGCACTCGTTGTTTATGCGCTCGGTTACGATGATACGTGACTGTCTTTCCGCGTGGCCATCAATATTATCATCGTTGCTATTATCGTTATCGTTATTATTGCGCTTGTAAACGAGAACACCCATATGTTTATTGAGCGTTCATCCCCGTCGTTCCATCCCTTGCCATCCTCTCTCGCTCCCGGTCCCGTCTATCTCGTTATGAAAATATTTATACAATGTTCTCACTTTTGCAACAATGTTTGCACACGCGTCGAAGTGTATCCAGTATATTAGAATAACAATATCGAATTGATCGGCACATTATGTGTACAGTACGCGGACGCGGCGTGCTCGAAAGCAACGAGATTTTCACGAAAGAACAATTTGTGTATCTTATAAAACTTAAAAATACATTTACCTAACTTTTCGAAATAACTCCGCACCATGTTATCGTGTTAAAAATGATTTACCAGCTGCGGGTACACGTTTTCTTCAGGCGCCCCGATACGTTTCCTAAATGCGTCATATTTAATGCCCTTTGGCGTTTCCCTCATTTTTTTCTTTTTCCACATCGACAAAACTTTTTCCTTTCATGAATTTTTTTTCACCGTCGGAAACAGGAGTACGCCCACACGCCCTGGCAAGGATGTATGGGTCATTATCCAATTCGTTTTTCATCTCAAAGCCTTTAGACCAGCGATTGTGTGTTTGAGCGTCAGTCGGTAATCAAAGCACATATATTTTGCTGAAAAATGTCTCGTTTTAAGCTCGTGGAGCTAATTGCGTCGGCAAGTATTACGGGCAAATCTGCTACTTTTTCCAGGGTCTGATGACAGTCAGTGTTGATCCTATTACCAGTTTCCTCGACATTTTCATCTGTGTTAACCTAAACGAGATTGATCTTCAAGTAAAAAGTCGCATAAAACGAAAACACCACTCTTAAGCTGCCGTCTTACTCGTAACGCGTAATATTTTTGTAACATTCAACAGTTTATGTTGGAGTTTCTACGTACAAACCAAAATACATATTCACGTTTTCACATTATTCAAGTTTTTCCGGCATCATAAAATCTATGTTTGGAGTGATACTATCTCAGGTGAAATTTTATAGCATACAAACTATACCACTCAACAGCCAATAACACAATTAACCATACACTTGTCAGTTATCACCATTTAACAGGGAGATACGGCACACAGTTGTATCCAGCTTTTCCGGAAAGCTTTATTTTTTCATTAAAAAATAATCAATTGTATTCTGACCGGCTGCTAGAAAATACATAACTACAAAAATATCAAAAATAATGTTTTGGTGTTACAATTTTGTTAACGTTAAACGCAAAAAGAACTAATTTAGTTAAATTGTAAAATATCTTAACTGCCAAACGTGTACGAAAATCGTTCATTTTCCACATAAAAATGCAGTAAATATCAATACCTACGATTAAAAGCAATGTGTACACTGCAGTTAGTGCGCTTACCGATAGGATCTAAAAGTTTAACTGCTCTTACAGCATTTTATTCAAGTAACAAAACCACTATGACCCTATCATTGATTTGCCGCAACTACTGACAAAAGTAGTGTATGATAGTGAACGCAGTACCTAATTTCGTTATTGTTTGGAAATTGTTAAAAATAATTTATTAATATCATTTTTGAATCGTGGACATGAATTTCCATCTGTTTCAGTGAAAAATTATACTTTAAATTTTAAATTAATCTTGAGACACCATATACATATATAGTATCCAGAAACAATAAAGTTTTAAGGAAATTTAGAAGAATCATGAAATAGATACTAAAAATATATATTTCCAAAAGCAATCGTGGTGGTCAATATAAATTTATAATACGTATATAATCTCATGATAACTAATAGGTACTAAATTATTTGTTTAAATGTATTAAAAAAAAAACGTCCGATATAAACAATATTAAAATTAAATTAACAGTTCAATAATACTGATTAAACATATCAGTTTAATTGGTACAACATTTTTTTTCGAGATTTGTTTTTCTGGGGTACAAAAAATCGTTGAAGTCATAAAGCACACAAAGAAATACGTGCTCGCTCATACGTGTATTTATAATTATTCTTTATTACAGACTTTTATGACGTCATTCGGTACATTTACAGTACAAAATTCACGATAATGCATAATCTATAAGGTCTCCTAAATCTGTGCGTTGTTAATATTTTCTTATAATATTAAATTCAAAAAAGGAGAAACACATTTTGTACTACAATGGTATTAATGATGATTCTACAATACATAGTTGTTTTATTTTAAAAATATATTGTTTTTCAACATACATGAATTCACATTTTGACATTTTAACTTTGAAATTTGATCTTGAAAAATAATATCTTCAAATATTTTAAAATCATCGATGCTTCATTTATACTTAACCCTTTTTTCGGGTTGATTTTTTAATTTCACACAAGAAACATTTTTTTTTTTTTTAACAAATTCGAAAATTCACGTTTACTTGGTGCAAAACAAAAATATTTAATAATATGCGTTTCTCGAATATTTAATTTCAGCGATCAAAATAATATTAACAAATAATATTTATTTTTAGAACTTTAGTGAGAAATTAAAAATACATTCAAGAACTTGTTTCATATATGTTTACGGGTGCACATTACATAATCTATAGATTCATTTTATTAAATTATTGTATTTGATATTTCTATTTAGAGCAACTATTATTCGTAAGAACGAAACCCTATGTGAGCATTACACAATGTAATTGTAATTATTTGTCTTTGTGATGAAGGGTGGCTTTTAGATGTTTCTCGAAAATCAACAATAAAGCTGCTGCTCTTTATTATTTACTAGATACATTATAATAACTGACGTATACTGATGCAAATTATAAAAATAAGATCATTATAATCAATCCATTCTAAGACATTTTCTGAACAATAAGTTGTTACACAACGTATTCAGAAAATGTAATGAAATCAATATAGTATGAATGAATTAACTTGGAAATGGTCGACTATCAGACATTAGTTATACATTTACTTGAAATGATCATTGTGAATATCAATGCTCAGAATAATACTCGCACAACAAACTGTTTGGTTATATATTTTACGTCAAGTTTGTATACCTTATCGGTCACAACATTTACAACGATACGCGAATGGTAAAATATTGTACATGACAACAATTATTTTTTCTGACCCTTGCAGATTTATGTTCCAGAACTTCTACTGAACACCTTATTGTCATCGTGGAAATATTATCAAAATAAATAATGAACATTAAATTCAAAAATACAGTGCAGAATATTAATTCGGTATAAATGTAGCGTTTGTGGTGAGTTATACGAAAATAAATATTAATATTGACGTAACTAACAACGAAGGACAAATTAGGCTGAGCTTGACATACAGTTTAATAGGTTTCAATTAAAGGCCCTGGTAAAATAGTAGAACTTTAGTTTCAGATGATAAAATAAAAAACGCTTGATGCGTATGATTAAATTTATCAAAACCTACCAGGGAATAGTGACATTAACGTTTCAAAATAAATAACTTTTTTCTAACAATTGCATTGTTGCTTATATCGTCATAACTTTAGTAAACAATTATTTTTAAATTCACATTAAGAATTTTATCAAAAAAGACCTAGTGCAATAAGTTAAAATATTTCTTTAGAAACAATTACCGGTTTGTATTACATTCTGCCCGATACTAAACGCTGCGCGCATCAATGTCATTTTACCTTTATACAGGTATAAATATATTTTATTTATATTTGTGTGTGAGAGTTTACTTTCAATTTCATCTATGTACTTTTACTAAATTTCATCTTATAAAACTGTTACAAATAATATAACAACAACGAGGCACTGCTACTTTGAGTGTTTCGGACGTGTAACACGTACTAACCACTCGTAACGTGACAGGAATGCTAGTTTCCTTTTAAGGTACCCCGTAGAGCTTTTAATTAAAGCTTACAAGAGGCCTTTATTTATATTATAAATCAAATTAAAATCATTCCTTCAACGCGTTCAAATACAACTAAAAACAAGTTACAAACATAAATTAAATACTTTAAAAACAAAAGTGAGTAGTATGGGTGAATGAGCATACCGCACACTAACGTTCCTAGTTTATTGTGAAATACCTAATCGTCTCAGAAGCGTATACAAAAAGCTAAACTCAAATAATTTAAAAACCAAAATATTTTTTTCATTTTCCAAATAGGTCCGAGCAAAGTTAACATCCTTGGTCCTGGGGTCCGTACTTTTACTATTAACATAGATATGGGCTAGCGCTTAAAGTGTAATGTTTCCGTTATTTTTCGTCTGATTCCGTATATTATTATTAGTGTTCGATGAAAATCGCGACATTCATTTTTTAAATAAATTATTCATACAATATTTTGGGAAGTATGATTTAATGGTTTCTCGTGCATGATGAAGCTTTTCAAACACTTTTCGATTCACAAAAACCATTTCAGAAACTACAAAAGTAACATTCGTTAAACATTTGTATTGAATGTATTTATATACAAAAATTATTTATTATTAGAGAATCCCAAGAACAGTTTGCGAGGTATTCCGCTCGATGGTATTTTAAAAAATGCGATTAATTTACTTAACCGTTTTCAATACGCACTGAATTCTATTAAAATTAGATCTTAAATTTAATCTCACTCATTATTCTAGCCAATTTATCAACAAATTAAAATCATAGACTTCTTATATGGATAAAAAAACTAATTAAATATTCTTTAAAACCTTAAAGATATTTATTGTGTTTACTACACATATACCTACGCAATTTGAAGTATTAAAAATAATAAGTAACGAAAATATACTAATTCAAAGAGGGAGACGACAAGTAACTGTCCATAAAAATAATGTGAAACTATATCACACAAATTAAAAAAAAAAAAAAGAGAAATTTAAATATTAAATAAATTAAATAAATTTAAATAATATAAATATAGATAAAATAAATATAAAATTAAATTTAAATCATTTATAGATATGTGACAATTATGGCGATGGTGATGGCATACGCGGAAAATGAAATAAACTACGATAATTATTTCACGGTCAACACATTTCGAGAACTAAACCCTACCCTATATTACGAAAATTACGGGCCAACAAAATTCGTTGGAGGACATTATAAACTAGTTACATATTTATCGCTAGAAGAATATAACACAAAATACGACACGTTAGGTGACAGAATACAAAAACTGACTCAAACATGCAATACAATAAATAACGGTACATTTTTATGTACAAAATACCAACATGTACTAACACATATGTTAAACGAAATAACTGAACAAAAAGAAAAACTATACTTATCATTAGGTAAATACGAAAAAACTAACGACACTGAAGAAGACTATCAAAGAAGAAAACGAGGACTTATTAATTTCATGGGCACAGGTATGCACTACTTATTTGGTGTATGCGACGACGAATGCACATCTAAAGCAAATAGTGCAATTGAACAAACAGAGAAAAATGGGAAAAATGTATTACACATACAGAAACAACAAACCACTGTAATTAAAACAGCAATGAAGACAATAACAAAGACAATCGACGAAACACAATCTTTATATAAGGAAATGAAACAAGCTGAAGACGGAATTATTGAAAATATAAAGACACTAGGAGCAGCAACAGACAACGTCGTAAAAGTATTAAATACAAACGCATTACAAAACATGTACACTCTACTTACCAATCAATATGCATACGAAACAGAAACGTTAAATCAAATCGTTACATCCGCAAGAGCAGGAGTAATACATTCAAGCCTACTAACAATAACCGAAATCGCAAACGCAATCAAAAGTATTAAATCAAGAATAAACAACAAACTAGAAGTACCAATGGGCACAAAACCTACAGAAGTATACGACCTTCTAAAAATAATAAAGATGTCAGTATTTTATAGTAATAACAAGATTGTTTTTATAACAAAAATACCTTTAGTAAAAATAGATGATATTAATTCATATAACGTAATACCGATACTCGTAAAAATGCATGCAAGTCATTTTAACAGACTCGTACAACTAATAGACATCGAGTCACCCTACATTGCGATCACAAAAGATAGATCACAATACATACCAATCACACTAGAACAAATGAACAGGTGTAAGGACACGAAACTCTTTAAAATATGTGAGATGACACTACCAAGATTCACAGCAGACGAAAATTCGCCATGCGAAGTAATTTTATTTAATGAACCACAAAAAACTAGTGCAAACGACACAAGATGTAAAGTAAAAACAGGCACGTTATCAAGAAACATGTTTCACAAACTAAAATATTCAAACGACTGGATATTCAGTGTAAAAGATGAAAAATTAGTGGTAACATGTGCATCATTAGAATTACCAAAAATAATACCAATCAGGGGAGAGGGAATAATACACATAAATAATACGGAATGTCAAATACGTTCAAACAGCGAAGTATTAATACCAGACGAAGAATTAACGACGAAAAACTACATCGACTTTATACCAAAAACAGATATGTCTGAATTATTTAACAGTCTCCCGAACGTTTCGAGTATACTTAACTTAAAGAAAATGTCATACTTACCTAAAAATATGAAATTTACCGACATAACCAAAGAAACAAAATCACTAAGCGAAATACAAGACATGATAGAGGAAGAAGAATATCGACAGAATAACATAGTGAAAAACAAACAACACTCATACTTACTTTATATAACTATCGTTTTAGTAATAATGGCCATAATATTAATATTCACAATTTACGTTGTTATACGTTGTAAGATAAATCAGGTACGCAGGGGTTCGCGTTTTACGAGAGAATTACGTGATTACTTAGCAAAACCCCAACAGTATGCCCACCTTAGGTCACCATCGCCACTCTAAAAGTCAAAATAAGAAAAGAGAAAAAAAAATAATAATAATAATAATAAGAAATATATATAGAAAAAAATGTATTAACATATTTATTATTTTCTAGATCGAATTTAAAGTTTATTATATTCGACTTCGAATTTTCACCCCTACCAAAAGGAGATTGGCTACTCATAAATGGAGCTATGGTAAACAGCCTAAACAAATTTCAACCAATAAGGTTAATAGGGAGGCCAATCTTCTTAAGAAAAAATAGAGACCCAGAATACTACCAGTTCAAAAACCACGATCGTGTTATCAGTTTTGCGGAAAAGGTATTTGCAGTTAAGAAGCCAGAGGTGTTGACACATGTAAAGAGGAATATAAATGAAGCTGAAAATCATATACAGCGGTGTGAGGTTCCAACTCTGACAGCTTCAAGGATAAGCAAATATCTGCACCGTGACGGTAAAATTCCGATCGTAGTTTTTTGGAATGGGAATACCGATATAGAAATAATGAAAAAATTAGGAATAAATAGCATAACAAGGTATATAAACATCACGACCGTAGAACACAGATGGGATGAAAGCTATGACTTGGTGTTAAAAGACATGAGTAGGGACAACCGGGTAATATTTACAGTACACATTGGGAAATTTAAAAAACCTAGAGGAGGTACTTTAAATTTACACGAGTGTCACTCAATTGTTTGCGAAACCAATCATAACGACATAACATTTGCACATGACCCGGTCACTGATGTTATATATACGCGTTGTATATTTAATTACATTTTAAAAATAATTAAACCCAGTAAATTATATATATACTGTACGGATAAAACAAGTAGACTGAGACGGAAAAGGGTAAACCACTAGTATTCGTAAAATTCAGAATTATAGATTGGTAGAAACTTTGAAATATTTATAATAATAAGGAAATGTAAAAGGTGGAGGAGAATTTAAATAGATTATTCATTATATATTATTTATATGTAAGTTAATATTAAAAAAAAAATTTATGAACAATTGTAAAAGGTGGAGGAGAATTTATTAATAATTAGATTTAATTACAAATTACCAAATTGTTTAAAAAAAAAAAAAAAAAAATGTATACGAAAGATTTAAAGAAAAATTTCATTGTTCCACCCTGAAATTTTTGTTTCGGGGGTGAGGTGTAATATACCCAGTATATTACTATTATTCTTAGAAGTAACATTAATTCTTAGAAGTAATATTAATACTCGTTTAAAACATAACCCAGTACTATTAATACAACTATTATTCTTAGAAGTAATATTAATACTTGTTTAAAATGTACTGCGTAATATTTCATTGGATTAAAATATAAGATAACTATATAAGTATAAGCTCAAATCTGTAAAACGGAAGGTTAACTTGGTCGTTATGTAGATCTCTAAAATACGCAAAGGAACACATGGTTGTAATAAAAATTAGAATGTGAAAACATTAAACCCTCAAGCCGAGGCCAACAAGACAACTTCTCAATACGTACACTTGCCGAAACAAACAGCGAAGGACGGGCGGCAACCCGGATGCAATCGTGTATAAAAGAGGACCAAATGGACACCTAGAGTCAGACGTATCCAGCCATCCAGTACAGAAGCTCTGCCTGATATCATCGTTTAGAAGTTTAACTTATGTTCTTATGTTGTTTGATTTAAATTACAAGTGTTAATAAACGTATATAGTACAACTTCGCGTTAGCTTATTCTTGGAGTAGTTAACGTATTAACATTTGAATATTGTTACTGCTGGCTTCAAACCCGGCACGCAACAGTAGATGCAATAAGACAGAATGATAAAACTTCATTAGGGGTCAGAATATCATCTGGTTACAGAGGTAAAACAAACTACAACTAATGAAATTTGTTCGTTCTTTTTTTATTGTTATTGTTTGTTTAAAATAAAAAGAATTATCAATTTAAAAGCTGTGAACGAGGTAATATAGGACCGCAATACTTACCAATCAGAACGCAGTATTAACTTTTACGTAATTATATTGGTAACAGCAACTAGTTTCCTTGCTACTATAGTCGTTTAGCACGGAGCAACCTTTTGTTCAGTAGTGAAAATAGTAGTTGGTCAAATTTAAATTCGTATCTTAAATTTAGACCTTAGTTTTAAAATAAAATATTTTTTCTTGATTAAAAATATTTATTTATTTATGTGAAGATTTACAATTATTGTTTGTTTGTTTTAAAAAAAATACAAAACTAGGAAAAAATATAAAAGAGGTACATTCTAAGTAAATAATTTCAAACTTTCAAAACCTAATTTTCAAATGTAACTTTTGATAGAGGTATTTGATTTTTTTTAAATAGAACATATTCTTATACACAGAATACATTGTATATCTTTTAACAGTTTTGAATTTTTTAAAAAGAAGAATATTTTTTTTCATTTATATATTTATGTAAGTAGACTCCTCCAATATTTGAAATTTTATTTATTTAAAACTGATTTGCAAATCACAACAAATTGCTTAAAAAATTCTAACCATCATTAAGTTTCTATACCAATATTCTTATATGTTTTTTACCAACCCGACATCACTGGAACTTGTCACTTTCGACATCTTAAATTTAACATACAACGTAACTTCATAGTTACATGAAACTAAAAAATAACATAATTTTTATTTTTTTTCTCTATCGTTCTTTCTGATATTATGGTCATACATTTAAAAATATAATGTATGCCATTATACATTGTTTAATTATATGATTTGATATGTTTTTATAAATATATAATAAGAATATTAAGAAAATCACATGACTTATTGAAATACAAAAACAATTATTCCTGGCTTAGAATATTTCAATCCTGTAAATTTAAAGCCATAATACATTTATTAATATGTACCTATAATTTCAAAATAGTTATTAATTGTAAATAATTATTAAAGTAAGTTATTTGTTTGATTATAATTAATTTGAATGGAATACGAATTTATTATTTTAATTCATACTTTATTATCATATTAATTTTTTTATTGTCATTAGCGTTGGTTATCTAAATATTTTTTAACCTATTTATTATACATTATAACTACATTGATCATTTAATAATAAATAATTTTAATAATTTGTAAGGCATAATACATTTCAAAAAATGTGCATTAAGATCAAGTATATGACCAATGAACAGTGTATTCATATAGAGTTAAAGACAAATACCTTATTTTAATGTATTATTTATCACATTATTTCAGGTTTATTCCATTATTTCTATTTTCTTGCCATATGAAATTATTATTTTAACTCTGCAAAATATTTGAAATAAACAATAAGATAATAGGAGAACAAGGAGGTGAAAATGTATAAGAAATCGCTGACGGGGTCGATATTAAATCAGAAAAATAGAAGCTAAGTGTATAAGTATTATTGGAGTAGGAAAAATGATTTGTTTTTACAACTAAAAACTTATCAAAACTTCATTGTCTTATAGTGACAGTTTTTTTTTATTATTATTTTAACTTCTTTACGATAAAACAATAGATTTTGATGATTCACCGTAGACACAACAAATAGAAAAATATACGATTTAAGTTTTGTACTACTTTCTATAATAATATCCGTCTTTTAAAATAATTTATTCGCGTTGAAATGTTTATAATTTTTTTATTACAAATAATGACAAAGATCTATTATTAAATATTACCAACATAATTTCTTTAATTAAACTTAGTGTTTAGACTGGTAGCATATGTTATATTATTTTACAACTTGCTATACTTGCAAAGCTAAGCCTATAGGCTTTAGTAACTATAGCTTGGTAAAAACTTGGTTTGGATATATTTCTGGAATGTTAAGAAGAAGCTTTGATCGTTGATGATTATCAGACTTAAAACGATAGAATTATATTAATTTCAGAATTATCTTGTAGCCATTGGTGGTAAAACCAAATTAGTAAAGGAAGTATTTTATTCCTGTTCTGCCTGAAGTTTTCCCTTTATGTAGAGTTAAACAGTAGATTCATTTGACAATTTTTTTTTTGACACATTATTTTCAGGTTTTCAGGGTAGGAATTAAGGAATCTAAGAAGTGCATTAGTCTTTTTTGTGTAAGCTCTAATACAAAGGGTATGAAACAAAATTTTTATTTGCTCTTTGAATTAAAAAATGCGAATATTAAAGCACATTATATGGGTATGTTTTTATATACATTATTTTTTTTGTGTTAGTTGACGAAATATTTTAAAAAATTATTTTATGACCAGTTCAATTGTGATGATAATTTTAATTCCCTATAGGTACTTTGGGAGTATTATTTTTCTATATATTTTCTTCATTTTAAAACGATAGAATTAAGACTTGCCGTTTCAATTTTTTTTAACTCTATTTTCGTGTAATTAGTAAAAGTACTATTCATAAAGCCATAATTATGAAAAAGATAGTCATCGCTACTTTTTAAATATTATTTGACTAATTAATTTCCATTTACCAAAGTTATAATGAGATAATTTTAATTTTTTATTTTCGAACGGTTTAATAATTAATCTTGTTTGAAAAATATAATTTATATTGTTATTCGTTTATTATTTAGTCTTTCCATGTACTCGTATGTTTGAATTCGATTCAGAAAACTATCAATAATACTATTCATTACAGTTTGTAATTTTGTATATTAATACATGATTATATGAATATAAGAACCGGTGATTTTTCTTCTGCAGCGTACATTAGGTCTTAAAGATTAAAAATACCACATTATTACTACTTTGAGATTACCACTATAACAGTATTATAGACTATATTATGTACACGATGCGATTATAAATATTTAACATACAATACGCGTTGATTAAATTAAATTTGTTGTACCGAAAATGTAATCCGAAGTGTTCTTAGTCAATAAGAATCTGCTGCACTATAATTATTATACCACACCAAAGTGTCAAATACGTACAGAACTTTGGTCTTTGTTTAAATATTTGTACAACGTACGAGTTGTTCATTTTACGATACGTATGAATTTCTCGGAATATCAAAAGCGGAACGTCGGGTAAAAAACGGGGCGGAAGCATCAGACCGAAGATAACAAGTATGGGTATCCGCAGAAACTTCGGCGTGGTTAGGTTATTCACAACGTCATCAGAACGTTTTTAAATGAACGCGCGTTCGTTTCAGGAACAAGCAACGGCGCAGAGCAGACGGGAATAAAGCATTTGGCTAAGACCTGTGCCTGTGCCCCATACCTAGTCGTCCTGTGTGTATGCCTACATAGACCTCGTCGGTCCGTATAGGTAATTATTAGGTATGTACACACATCATAAGCACCCGAGATTATATAATTTATGTCGAAAAAACGTATGCCCGGAAGATTGCGCGAGTCGTAATGGTACAGTTTTGAGTTTTAACAGACGTCCGTCAACATGTTTCAAAACGTTTGTTGCGGCACGAGCCGAGGCGCCGCAGCCGTTGTAAAGGTGAACTAAACGTTATTTAATCTTAATTGCCAATTATCTTTCTCCTTTTTCGCTACGATTACCATAAACGCCGTCAGTGTTCCATAAACGGAATCGCCCGTAGTGATGTTTATTCGTTTACGAAAAAGTAAGACGGATTTTTTTTTTCTCTCTCCGCTCGCCTTCGAAAATGCCGCGGCCGGTTGGGTTGGGTTAGTGCGTGCGCGTGTTCACCGATGACGAATGCTGAATTCGATGCGTATAAATATATGGACATGGTCCGACACACCGCGGTGTTACGAATTTTTTTTTCAAACAGAACAGTGGCACGCCGGTATTTTTCCGCGATAACGAGAACTGAACGAGCACATTTTGCGCGCGCAACTCCGAACAAGAACAACTGTAACAGACTTCAACCACCTTAACGACCACCGCGTATTATTTTCAACCCTTGGATCGCTTGACGCAATTTGGCAAATATTTTTTAACTCGCCGCCAAAATATTCGTGAAAATTCCAAAGTCGATTCCATTGCACGGGCAATTCGATTTTATTTTATTATCTTGTTTTCGATTATCAGACTCGCTCATATCATTCGGGTCAACAAAGACGCGTGAAAAAAGCCGTACGTGTAAGATAGCCCGCTAAAAACGGTTAAGATGTGACGCAGGGAATTGGAGTTTTCGAGAATAAATTGCTTGGTGGATGCGGTTAGACGAAAAAGAAGCTTGTGACATTCGGTGTAATATCTCTCAGCGGTCAAGTTGCTAATCGTGTATAACATTTTATCACAGTACGCCTGTTTCCACTAGAGACCAAAATTCGAAATACGATTTTTATCGTATCAAGCACGCCCGGCACGCCTCGAGGATTCGCACCACCGCTGGGCCTCAGTGCGCGTTTACAACGTGTACATGACGAAAACAACGTCCACCACGCGAAAGCGAGGGTAATAATAATTGTAATAGTAATAATAATAATAGTGATGATGATAATAATAATAATAATATTATACATATTATCATCAACGATCTGCGATAATATTATTCAAGAACACACGTTACGCCACATCACATCGTTCCATCCATTGACCGTTCCCGTTCGCGCGCACAATACCATACATATACGTGGTCATAATTCATTATTTTTCTTCCGTCGCGGCCAAGTGCGGTAAGTAACGAAAAATCATTAAGGACTATATATCATATACACACGCCGACGTGTACATAGGTAAAACTTTCCCTGAGCGTTTCATCCACGCGTTTTATATTTTGTACATTTTTTTTCCCCTCCCACTTTGATCCGACCCTGCGGTCCGAGTTATGATCGTATGTATATTATACGCACTCGTTCTGACCCATTGATGCTCGCGGACTGACTGCAATGGTGTGAATTATTTCGCAATCCGAGCCACAGTGAATCGCAGATGGTTTTCATTCATGGCTACGCGCCATACACGTATGATATATAAATATTGTACGGTGCGCGGGCGCGTGTGCTACATTGTGCAATGCTCACACCGTTCGCCATTCATCCGTCCGTTTGGGAATTGATAAATTCCCGTCGATTAATATGAATATATATATAAATGTATACATGCGTACGGCTGCACACCGGTATATCTGTGTCTACGGATTACCATGTGTACACGCGAAGCTCGAAATGGATAACGAATTGACAGTTCTCCGCGCCTGCATAATAACAAACCGTATATGCGTTGTGTACACGCATAATAATGATGGTATAACGTAGTAATAGCACATCAGCGTGACATCATCGGCGGACTTGGCATTTTTCCGTCTCTGGGCGCTATTAAATTAGTCTGAATAGCATCTAGACCAGTTTGTCATTGACCCTAGTGTAAATTATGATATTATTACATGCCGAGCGTTTTTTTTTTTATCGATTTCGTGTTCTTACTTACAATGGTACACAATGTTATACCGTAACAGAATACAAAACAGATGAGGGATTTTGACAATAAAATATTGTGCCATCGTACTAGATTGAAAATAAGTTATTTACAACTATTATCGATAAAAATAAGAGTCAATTGTACGCTACATGTTTCCTTGAAATATGAATTGGTGAATGAAGCATCACATTTGAGTGGCCTCTGAATGTCATGCAAATCATCAAGTTAAGTAAACAATTCTCAAAACGTATACTTACCAGGAATTACGAATTTCATATTATTTTATAAATACATGATACATTTGGCTCTTATTATATCTTATTAGTACATATTTAAATAAATTAGGCTTAAATTAAGCCTAAGCCTGTCACCTCTAGCTCACTCATAATGCTGACCTATACGAGTAACACTATAATATGACTGTTTTAGACAGAATCCAGTACTACCTACTACCTAGTACTTGGACCTCCGTCAAACCACGACCGAAAACCATAGCAGCCTAAACCCCAACTCTAATTCCAAATTATACTGATACGTTCTGCTCAAAACGGATAATTATTTAAATAATAATTCTAAAAGAAAAATAAATGTAATGATTAAAATGCATTTTTGTTGAACGTTAAAATGAATGAACTCTTAATGTTAGCCTTTATATGGCGAACAAAATGATTTGATACGATCTATATGAGCTGGAACGAATTACATTTTGCAAATGTTTGCCTAAGCTTACAACATTGACTTATTTATTGGTCGTTTAAACATTACATATAAGCAATTGTGTTACATTATAATTCATACAAAGTGCACCGATATCGTGAATACAAATCGGTGTGTGTATGTTTTATGTTACATCGACTTATATGTTTTTATTTATTATTCGCCCATGGACCATTATAAATATAAACTTTTAGACGTGGTCACAAAGAGAAAAAAATAGTTAACGGGCGTCTGACCACTCAGCAGATTATATTATTAAGGAAAACAATTTACGTCACGTTTTACCGCACAACGACCGATTTTATTACTAGTGCATTATATTATGTACACACCGATCAAAATTTATTCGACCGCTTACAATCAACATATTATGCATTTACGTAATGTGACTATAGTCTGCGCGCGCGGGAAGCCGATTTTAATGTGAACAAAAAATAGTTTACGACAATATTGAATTAAAAATATATTGTTTTTAGTCCGTTCATCGGTGTGTTAGCATCGCGTCCGGTTAGCCTATAACGGTAATCATACTGTATATATTATTGTGCAGTGTCAATTGCTACCTGCTTCGAGGGAAAATGAGAAGTGATAAAAAAAATCGACAGATACTGGTACTGGTGAAGTAATCCGTGGTTTCGACGACATCATACGCGCGCGCGTACCCCGGCCCGGACAAATGGTTAAGATCGAAATGTTTTTCGTCGGCAAATCGTAAAGCTAAATCTTCCGTCCCGAGATCAAAACGATTATTCGACGATCAAGATATTATTCAAGAATAATATGAACCATGTAAAAGCTCCAAATCGTCCACGCCCCCGCATTCTCGCACACCAAGCCCTTTCGCCATTTTTTTTTTTTGTATAATTTCAGAACATAATAATATGCGTACTGTATCAATACGATCTTCGTCAACCTTTACCGATTCCATCGGTTTGTTACACTACGTCTTGTATACGCACAACGTACATAATAATACACACAGTTTATACGTATACGTAGGTTCCCACAAGTCACGGAAATATTCTTTGTATACACTGCACTCGTATTTGTTAAAATGTAAACGATTTCGTTAACCATGGCAACGAATAATCAATACTTAACGAATTTTCATCACGAATTTCCACAATGGAGCCTCCGCGAAAACATATTCTCTATGTTATGACATTATAATGTATAATGGACAGTTGCAAAAAATTGCGCAAACCATCGTGGGCACCCCTGCACCACCGGATTGTTATTTTCCCCCGGCAATAAACGATTTGTCGGAGATTAACTTTACCGTACATCTCAGTACAGCGGGCGCGGACCACCGACGTCTACTCGCTAGCGCATAATAATAATATAACCCCGTGTGACAATGTGAGACATCACTTACTGTTTTGCACGACTTACGACGATGAATAAAATGTTGTCTGTAATTCAGAATACATTATTGTCTTAATATTTACCGGGGTTATACGAAGAGAAAACAAGTGATAACAATAATAATTTGTATTAGCGATGGATGGGGTGTTTTTTTTTTTTAATAAAAAAAAATACTACCATATAATATTTTATAACCAGGTGACGAGAACTCTTTTGGTTATCGGAATATATGTTGGGCCGAATCCGTTTTTTACTAAGAATAATGAATATTAATTAATTACTATTTAATACTAAAAGCTTCTATTTTAAATAATTTAAATCAATTTTTGGTGTTATTTTGATATTATTTGGGTCTTTTGATGTCGTAACTTTAGACAATTTTTAATAATTTGGTTAAAATCGAGAGAAATGTCACAAATTAGCTTTTTTAAATTTAAAATCTCATACCGTATAATCACAGTGTAAGTCAACATGGTAGTTTTAGTTTGACTTTTTTATTAATTTTTATAATTAAAAACTTATGAACCAAATGTTTAAGTCTTTTAAACTTCAGTGGAATTGTTTGTTTTAGAGTTAATCATTCATTAACACGATAATCAACATCCCGTTTACATTTAGTATGATTAACATTCGGGTCCTATTTATAAAAACTACACTCCACAGTAAATGATCATGACCTTAGGTTTCTCGAATTAATTTTGAGGGACAAATGAATCGTAATATAATTGTACAACAATAATAATGCTATTTCTTTGAATGCAAAATGTTATTGAATTATAAAATAGTCATAAATCAAGAGTCATACAGGAATATAACATACTCTTCGTTGAATGTTTTCATCCGTATCTACCCTAAGTTGGGTAGTACTATAATAATATCATTGTGATTTTAAACATTTTTACACATTTTTGTACTCCATGTAAGTAGAATAAAATAAACACATATATTTGTTTTTTTCTCCCGATTTAATCAACTATTTCAACAGTTTTATATATAAATATTTATTACACCGGAATATGTAGGATATAACGGACTTGAAAAATAATATTTGGAATTGGATCCTTCATAATGTTAGGTCAATCTATGCAGGGTAATAAGGTAACTCACAGATTCAATAGGTATACTGCTCCATTTTATGTCCCTCATTCCACCACAAATTACTCGGCCGACGAAACGCTTAAAAGGTTAATGACGAGCGCCAATGTGGACCCTCATTTTCAAGATTAATTTTCTTTTCCTAATTAATTTTTGACTGTTGTGTGTACTTAATCATGTATATTGTACTTAAGTTAACCATTATATTTACTATTAATACACATTATTTTAAAAAAAGGGCCTCGCTCGTTAAATAAATAAAATATTGGATTTTGGGTTTAAATGTATGCAACACTGTATTGGCACTAAAAATAATTTCTCTATATAAATTTATCATATTTATTTTTGTATCACGAAAAGTTGTAGATAGGTATTATACTATTATAATGTCCTCTTCCACACTGCAGTCTCTTAGTCCGATAAAGTTGTAGGAACATGTTTTCTCGAAAAATTATAAAATGTATGGTGTTTTTCTTGCATAAAGCTTGGGCGATTTGCGCTATGCTCTTGAGAATAAATTGATATTAGATGAATCGATTCTAAATTATACTTGGTTCACAGCCTAGATCTCTCACCTAGACAAAATTTAGTAGTTCTGTCAGCCTTTATAATCGTTTTTAATTTATTACTTTCCATTCGTCCAGAATATATCCATGTTTCGCTTCTTTTTACGCCACATGCCGACAAAATAAAAACTTCTGACATCCCGACATTATTTTTCAGTAAGCCGCTCTATACATGAGTTTACCGAAATTCTGTTTTCTTGAGACTTTTCTCTACTCGTAACATTACTCTAGAATCTTTTTCTTTCGCTTCCATATTAGTGTACACTATTCCTTTTATTTTAGACGACGGTTTTTTTTCATTAAAACTGCAGTTTAATGTTATTTTTATACCTAAAAAATCATCGAGAGAAATAGTTTTTGGAAACTGTTAATTCGATAAAATAAAATAGTAGGTAAGACGATTTTTCTATTGTTCGTTAATTTACTGAATAATAAGAATAGTGATAGCTCATCATTTTCGACAAATAATAATCAATTTGCTTTTCACCCGTACTGTTCTGCTTGCTATACTTATCCAGCAATCATTTCAAAAATCTTGTACTTGATATTATAATAATTTAAATTTAATAAATTAATGTTGTATCAATTAAATAATAACATATTTCCACCCAAGAAAACATAATACACCTGTTCTCTGCATAAACCCAATTTATAAGCATTTTTATTCTTTATTTCATAATACGCACGCCGTTATGTGTATATGCGTGCATCCATGCAAATACATTATGTATGGAAAGAATAACATTTTATGGGCCATGAAACGTTGAACAAAAATGCTTATGTGGAGTGAAAATTTCAAGGGGTGTATATAGCGTACATGCTGTACATATACCTACTTACAAAGACGTTTGCAATATCACTACATCCATAACTATGTATAGCACATGGTTACACCCCTTAAACATATTTTGAACATTGTTCGTCATCGAATGGCGTTTGCTACTTGTACCGTATAAAGTTATTTGACCACTTGCCTGTTCACTGTTGGTATGACAGGTGACTCAGATGTATCAATTAAATTAATTAAATCATTGTTCGATGTATGTTCAAGTTTGCTGCCGGTGTCGCGTGCGCCGAGAAATAAAACCAACTCTAAATGTAACCCAATACGTAGATTTTCAAATGTGAATAACTCGTCCGGGTACAGTGAATGTATAACATACATAATATACCAGATACCGATGACATCGGGGTTAGCGAACTTACCGATGGCGTAAATATAATATATGTTTGCATATTTCTTTTGAAAATATGGTCTTGGAACAAAAAACCTATATCTCAAGTTGTAATCGTTACAAATCCAATTACTTGGATAATAATAAGATCGGAAACAGTGTACATTTTGCCGTTCAGTTTATTAAATGAAATAGTTATTCCTGTTATAAAATGAAATTTTTAAAAAAAGTCTTGATTTGTCTTATGGGATCATTTTTGAATTAACTACAAAAATCGTTAAAAGTACGTCTGAGGGCAAACTAATTTTATTAGAAGAACCCCGAAAACAAAACTAGGATTCCTGACCCTTTGAAAAACGTTCACCGTCCATCAGTTGTATGTACGCGCGTTCCGTAGGCTCGTTTACATTTTACAAAGGGTAGGGGAACAAACATGAAATATTTTTGTAGGCCACCATACGCATGTTGGTCTTTAATGTGTATTTAATTCTAATGTACGTATACATGATGCATATATAATATAGGTATCAGAGAGAGAGAGAGAGAGAGAGAGAGAGAGAGAGAGTGAGAGAGAGAGATTATATACAGAGCCACAGACGGGGAGAGACATTGAAATGCGTTTATGAATAAATATAGATGTTATTGAATATTGACATAATTCATGGAAATCGCATTTTATATATTAATAGGTACTTTATGTATGTTTTACAATATTATGCATGTATACAGACGGTGACGCGTTTTTATAGTTTCGAAGTCGACCTTGTTCCCAAAGACACGTCGCGCGACGTTACGTTACACAATATTGTTATTCGTGCCTATTTGTATACGTACGTGTACGCGCTACTGCAGACTACGACGCGTGTGTACACCATACCGACCAACGGGTGCCAGATATAGGTGAAGTACTGAAGTATATGTTATAATAGTGTGTGTGTGTGTGTGTGTGTGTGTGTGAGTAATGTAATGTATGTACAATGTGTGCGTTTATTTTGTCCGTACGCGACGAGCGAGTACGAAAATACGTATACCGCGAGAGCCAATTAAATACGTGTTTAGACGGGAAACCTGCCGCAGCCGTCGAATTATAATAACTATAACTAGGTAACCGCCAGCGACTAATTATAAGAGTAGTAAATGGGTACGCATATAATATATACATAGTATTATATAGTATAATGTATATTACACGTAGAAAAGGTAAACCGTGAGTCTTAAAACAATTATTATATAGTGTACACGAGTGTCTATATATATACCGTGCTACCAGGATTATTATTAGTTTTTTATTTTTTTCTAGTGTACCTATTTCAGTGAACATTCATTTCGTTGCAGTGTAAAAAAAAAAAAAACACAGCACACAAATATATTATAGCTTTAATTCGTCAGATTTGAAAAAAAAATGTATCACATTCAATTTAATAGTTTAATTTTTTTCATGTATAAATTCAACTAATTAATGAAACAGGCGGTGTGTTTTAAAAGTCATTATTACTATCCGAAAGCAGTGAAAGTGATGAGATATATCTGCAGCTGAGACTTGTAGGGGACTTAAGACAAGAATCCCTAAAGACCGAACGTTTTCACCGATTTTTTTTTCCTTCTCATTTTACATTAGGTACCTGTTATTGATTGTTACATTTTACAATTTCGAAAATTGATTTTTGTGCTACAAGTAAAAATTAAATCAATACAGCCGAAGAAAATTAAAATCGTTTCCTTTATACGCGGATCAACTCAAAGCATGTATCGCCAAGTAACAGTATACTCGTAATACGTTCATCACGTCGTACAGTATAATACCGGAGAGAAAATAGTTGTTCGAGGGAGTCACAATAAAATTACCAACATGCAGTGACGTATTTACGAAGGGATCCAGGGTACTGGGCCCCCTCCAGAACCAAAAAAAAAATGAACATGTATTTGTATAAATGCAACTGAATTATTAACTATTGGAAAAACATACAGAAAAACGAACAAATGCAGTGGACGTGTTTATGTATTCCGACTACATCGGCTCCTTCAAAACGTGTATTTTCAAATACTCGATTGTGAAAATGGTTCGTTTACTAATATTTCGATACTAACCGAAATAAATAAAAATAATCATACAACACAGATTCGACGCCCCGTGCGATGTATACTCGTATTGTATATGTATATTTATTATGTTGCGCAATTCTCGTCATTCTGTCGCCCAATGTACCTATGTATTGCTCTGGAGTATAGCGTGAGTTCAGATATTTTTCTAATATAAAATGCATTTCACATAAAACTATTTCCTGGTATCAGTATATACCTAAATCGTGTATCAAAAACCCACGCCACTGTCAACGTGACCATTAGTTTGCCCGAAATGGTGATATTTTTTATTTATTTTCAAATACCGATACGTATATTAGTTTGATGAATAAAACTTTGGATAGCTTTTATAGTCGAAGAAAAAAAATTTCCCGGGTCGAGGGAGTAGTACTTAATGTACATGGAGTACCAGGCGTGCGCGCGCGCGAAACTTGATAAGTTGAAGGAACTTATGGTAAATTGTTCCGCTCACCATAAACTTTTCAAATTTCAACTGCACATTTCTGCCTCTATTAAAAATGTAATCTTCCCGGCATAACATAAATATAATTTAAAACGTTAAGCAAAAAAAAAGTAAAAAAAAAAAAATAAGGAAAAAGTTTTCAAAGGGATTCTAGCCCCAAAGCCCCTCGCTCGGTCGTACCACCCCCGCGGGATAGGTAATGTAGGTACGGTGAATACGTGTTATAATATTTTTCTTTTCGCCCGTTCGCATTTTGTTATTTTCCCCGAAACCCGATAGTTACGCCACCGGACGTAATGTGTCGTAAACGTGTCCGGACGCCTGTATTCGTACTATTCATTAAAATTATTAATATTATCATTATTATTATTATTATTATCATCATTGTGTTTTTACCGGGTCCGGGCACAAATATATAACGAGTAAACAGCGTATTTATTTATTTTTTTATTAATATATATTTCTTTATACATCGCACGTATATAAAGAATAAATCTACTCCTTAAAGCATAGCCTATGATGGAGTAGAGAGTCACATTGAAATATAATATTATACACAAATAAAAGAAACAATGACTTAACCAATACTATTACAATAAATTAGATTGACAATGAAAAACAAATTTAGGTATAATCTAATAATATATAAAAATATCCACGATTATGTTACCATATCTTAGATGAATAATTTAGTTATTTAAATAATAGTTTATAAAACGACAGTAAAGTACATTGGGCCCAGATGATCAACAAAGGATTTTTTAGTGTACTCCACCGGTATATCGTAAGCCCTATGGACTCTAACCCGTTGAATATCAACTAAAATCTAAATTCGGCTTTGGATTTAGAAACTTTTTTATTATGAACATTAAAGCGATTTTTTTGTACAAATATCCTATCGGTAGAATACCTAAAAGCATAAAATTGAATTCAGCTGAGCCTTCGAGTGATTTTTTATGTGAAATTACTCTTAACATGTTATCTGGATTTGATTGTAACATTTATAAAATATGCATTAAAATGAATAAATAAATGTCTCATAATATGCGGCGCATTACGATGATCATTACCGCGCGACGTATTCAATAATAACAATAATACGGTTACAGCAACAATAACAATTTCACACGTAGGGCCGTGGAGCCGTACAGTAACGTGTACGTTTATGGTAAATGTTCTAAACGTTGTCGCTCAAAACACATACGGCGGGCGCGCCGCGCGGTGCGTGATAACCGCCGATGCTCCGGACGGTCGCGGCGGGGGCGGGGAGGGGGGCGGCCGTCGTGACGTCACCGCGGGGTCGCGGCGTATCACACACACACACACACACACACACACCGTTCCCCCCCCCGGCCCGTCCCGCCCCGCCCGACCGTCCGTCGATACCCCGCGGCCTTCGTCCGCGTCCGGTCGCGCCGTATCATGTGCCCCGTGCTGGTCGCAGTCACGTCCGTCGCTGTGATGTTCGCGGTGATTACCCGTCGCCGTCGCCGTCGACTCTGCCGCCCGAGCCTCAAGTGCGCCCCGTGCGCCCTGTGCACCCCGTGCGCGTGAACCGTCGTCCCCGGAGAACCCCGTGGTCCATCGCGCGCGCTCCGCTCATCGTCCGCGCCAGTAGTGTGCACCCAGCCGATCGCGTTCGCCGACAGATCGTCCGGAGACACCATGGTCTAGGCGCGTCGCCGACCGCCCGGTGACGAGGCCCGCCACGGCCGCCGACTGCACCGCCGACGGGAACAGCACCCCGACCGCCGCGATGGCCGACGAGATCTCGGTCGTGCTCTCCAAGCCGGAGACGTCCACCGGTCTGGGCTTCTCGCTGCTCAGCATCGCCGACTGCCCCCCGGTCATCTACGACATCGTCGAGAACACGCCGGCCGCCGAATGCGCCCAGGTACCCGCCCACTCGGTAGATACTTACTGCCCACCGCGACCGCAGATGGCCACGGTCCCCTACGTCCGACCGGCCCGTTGTACGCTTTTTCCCGCACGGCGCCTGCCCTATTGGTTTCGTTTGCGTTTCCAACGTCTGTCGTCGTGTCTCGTTTTCATCTTCTACCACTGTAATGTAATACCCATTAATATTTGAGTTGCCCCGCTAAAGCCGTCTTACTCGATCGTCATGGTGTACACCATAGCCCATAACAAATACCCATCAGGCTGTTCGTCTCTTGTCGACAACACCGCCTTTCCTTCTGGTTTGTGTGCATAATGTTATCATCCCAGCACCGTTCACAGGGAACCTACTTTTTTGATCAAATTTGTGCCTGCCTACACACATCTCTAAGTCTGGAAAGTGATTTGGCCCTGACTTGTTATTGATTATAAATTGCAATATCCTACACTCTTGATACTCCTATGGGTTTTAAATACTACAAATTATCAGAGTCCACTGCAATACCGTTTGCCATCATTTTCTAAACGTCCTTGTGATTAAAATAATAAATTAATTGATATGACAATGCCAAACTGTACCGAAGCGTACCCACCATAATTTGAATACTGAGTCGTGCCTATTACTGTAAGTACAAAACACTCATATTATTGTGCACCATTATCAAAATATACAGTAAATAAACAGGTAATCATTTGTTTTTCATTCAACAGTATGTACCTATTTTCATCAATTTATCACAAACCTTGGAATTAAATAAACAAGTGTAAATAGATATTATTAAAAAAAAAAAATAACACCAATGTTTATAATTAAATTGTGGAAAATATTTAAAGTACTGAAAATACTGTTTATTTTTTTTTATTATCTAGATCGAAGTTGGCGATATCATCATAAAAATAAATAATGAAGATGTACGAGAATGCACAACAAAAGAAGGTAGATTTATTAATTTGTTACTTTAAAAGTTTAATTAATTGTTTTTATATCAAACTATAAATTGCAAGTTTTTTTTTTATTTTCGGATTAAGCATGACTTAAAATGTTTGTATTATTTTTTATACAACCATTTTCATTATGATTTAAATATCATATTGTAGTTTATCTGTAATAAATTATAATTATGAGATTTCATAATATTTATTTAATGTTAATTTTATGAATTGTATTGTTTTAGTACTGAAATGCTTGAGGTTAGCACAAAACCCTATTACTCTTAAATTGGTCAGAGGTTAGTATTTGATTTATATTATCTTTATTAATAACATATTACGCATGTAGTTATTTACTGTTGAACTAAATTTATGGCTTTTCAGATCCTGCTATTAAAAATAAAGTGCATAACAAACTATCTGAGGATGGAAATTCTCCAGAAGTTCTATTTCATGATATGGATTCCCCTCTTCCACCACCTCAACACCACCCTCCACCATTAGAAATGGTTACTAGAACAAATACAAACAAAGTGGAAGTACCAAAGTATGAAGCATTCATGATGACCGGTGAAAGAGTTATCAAAATGTCAAAAAATACTCAGGTAAAATATATTTTCTATTTGTTTCCTCCTCCACAATGTTATTGTTACCTGTTATTTTTAGGTTTCATTATTACCTAAGAGGGATCGAAAAGTTGATTGCTTGGTGAAAAATGGAGGTCCTAATAAATTTCAAAAAGTCAATTCAAATTCTGTTCCTAGTAGTCCTGTTGAAAATGACCGACCAAACATTGCAAAGCCCAATTCTGGAAATACATCACCTGTTTCTCCTCCTCCTACGAGCATTTCCAATTATAAACGTGGATCTCGTTCTGAAGATCCTTTACGATCAAACTCTGAATATCCTATGTCTTCCACTACCAGTATTGATACTGAAGATGAAGACATTACATCCTCATGTAACACCTTATTAAATACTAATGTAAAACCACTGGAAATGGAAGACAAGAGGGTATTGTGGACCTATAATGCTGGTCATGTTCCTGATGAAACATCAGCCTCTTGTAATTCCCTCCAAAAAGTTATGTCACCCACTTCGCCAAACTCTATATCCTCATCCTTGATGTCATCGCCATCAGACCGACGGCGACCTGCCAAAGGTTCATATCGTGGCAACAGTCATCCTACTAGTAGCCATTCAAATATATCAAGTCCTGACTTTCAAGATACTGCAGATTCAGATTTTTTGATCAACTCTCGTGAATTAGAAGTCACTGACCCTAGTGATAGTGATTCCACTATCCTGGCAAGTGAACCAAAAATTAGAAAACGCTCTGCAGAAGGACAGTATATGTATGATACTCACTCAGATCATCGAATTGTTATACAAGTGAAAGGTCCTGAAAAAACAAGTTTAGCTAGAGACAGTGAAAATAACAACAGATATTATAATGACAAGGAAAACATTAAATATGATCAAGATTTAAAAGTTTGTCACATTTCATATTAACAACATTTTTTGTTTTAAAAAATTTATCTTTTATGTATATTTTTATTTAGGACGAAGAAGATGTTCAAAAACTATTAGCATTAATGGAAGGTGCAGCTCAGTTAGCTCACTCTGTTACCAACAATGATGATCATTGGACACCAAATGAAGATTTAGATTCGGATAGTCTACATAGTTTTCATTACTCTCCCAAAGCGGTAGATATGCCATCAGCAGTAAGACTAGCCAAACGATTATTTTACTTGGAAGGATTCAAGAAGAGTGATGTATCACGACATTTAAGCAAAAAGTATTAAAAACTAAATGATGTAATGTTCTGGGATTAATAAAAAAATATATTATTTCAGTAATGAATTCACAAGAGCTGTTGCTGAAGAATATTTGAAATATTTTGATTTTAAAGGCAATTCCTTAGACTTGGCGTTAAGACATTTTTTAAAACAATTCAGTTTGACTGGAGAAACCCAAGAAAGAGAAAGAGTATTAGTCCATTTTTCAAAAAGATATTTGGATTGCAATCCTCAATGTTTTAATTCTCAAGGTAATGTTTATAAATAATTATCTGATTGTTTATCATATAATGTGTTTTCTATTAAGTTGTCTATTTAATCTTTTATTAAAAGTATTTATTTTTTTAATAATACATTTTTCTTTTAATATCTTATATCAATATTAATTAAAATAGAGTAGATTTTGAGTAAAGATTTAGGCGGCCTTATGCTTTTTCTGTTGTATTAATAAGTAGGAAGGCTGTTCTTTTTTATATAATGCAATTAAGTTTATATCTGTTCTATGAAATGGGTTGTTAAAAAAAAATCTTAACTCTTCAGTTCCAACAACAACCAATATAATGCAATTTTCCTTGTCAGGTGGTACTACTGAGTGTCTTCCTACTCAAATATTTAAATGTTATTAACGTATTGACATTACACTTACTAATTATTCATGTGTAATAGATTGTAAATATATTTCTTTTAATAAAAAAATAAAAATGTTTAGTTTTATAAAAGAGTATTTTTTGAATTATTTTTTTTTAACTTAGGCCCATAATATTTTGATGTTAACAACTGTAAAATTGCATCTATAATTAGTTAATATATTTTTAGATGCAGTACATACTTTAACTTGTGCCATCATGTTATTAAATACGGATTTGCATGGCCAAATGATTGGTCGTAAGATGACATGCAATGAATTTATTGAAAACCTTGCTGGATTAAATGACAATGAACATTTTCCTCGAGATGTCCTTAAGTCATTATACTTGGCTATTAAGTCTAATCCTCTTGAATGGGCTAAGTAAGATAATTATTTAATCGCACAACAATTTAAACCTTATGTATGTGATAATTTTTTTTAGTGATGATGATTTGGACGAAAATCAACTTAAAAACGCAAATGCTAGTCAACCAATTGATGGACTCGGTAATAAAATCCCTGGCCAATTGGGTAAAAGTGGAAGTTATGATGAAAATGTGATGACTCAGGCTTTGGAGTACAAAAAAGGATATGTGATGAGAAAATGTTGTATGGAAGCCAACGGAAAAAAAAGTAAAAAAAATGATTTTTGTCATTTATGTATCTATTAATAATTAATTTGTTATTATGGATTTAGCTGCCCGAGGAAAACGTAGTTGGAAAATGTACTATTGTACACTACGCGATCTGATCCTTTATTTACATAAAGACGATTCTGGATTTCGAAAATCTCAAATTAGTGATAGTATCCATAATGCAATACATATACACCATGGGTTAGCCACCAAAGCAACAGACTATACAAAAAAACAACATGTATTTAGACTTGTTACTTCTGATCAAGCAGAATATTTATTTCAAACTAGGTAATCATTTTATTTAATTCTTGTTAATAGCTCTTATAATTCTAAAGTTCTGTTCATGGACATTTTTCATATTTAGTGATTCCAAAGAATTAGATTCATGGATAAACACGATAAATTTTGTATGTGCCAGTTTTTCTGCGCCTCGATTACCAAGTGCCGTTGGAAACCAAAAAAAATTCCAAAGACCTCTGTTACCATCAGCTCCAACAAAATTAAACTTGGTTTGATAATTTACTATAGTCTTACTATTCATAGATAAGTTTAAAAATGTTTGATTCCTTGACAGCGTGAACAACTTCGCGAACATGAAGATACTATGCGTCAACTAGAAGTAGATTATGAAATCCATAAAAAGAAGCCTCCAGAACGTGGAACTAAAAGCATCACTTTGCAGTTTTATAAAGAAAAAGAAGCTCACTTACTTGAAGAAGTAAATTTGTTTTTTACTATTTCGACTTGTGTATTAATCATTTTAATTTTTAGTTGAAGCGTTATAAGACGTATGTTTACCTGTTAAGATCTAAAATGATCCAACATCCTGAGTATGATTCTAGTACTGCGTTAATGGAGACTGATGACGAAGCAGAAGTGATATCTGCCGACGAACAAAACTGTTCACTGCCCGTTTCAAACAGGTACAGTTACAATGCAGCTATTTATTCTACAATGGCAACACATTATTAATGTATACAATTTAATGTATCATAATATTGTAATCGATTCTAGTCATTATTTTTATTAATAAATAATAAATGTTGGTTTTGGATTAGAATTACCAGGTGCAGGGAACAATATATTATTTTAGAAAATTGCAGGAATCAATTTACATTAGGCTCTCTATACATGCAAGTTTGGTACAACATTTCTGATATTGCATAACACTCTTTTATTAACTAATATTAACCAATTTTCATTATAAATTATGATTGAAATTCTGAGCTCAAACTAATGGCTTTTGCTTTGTGTTTTTACAATTAAATGCTTTAGTTTTACAAATACATTGCCAAAAAAAATGTATTGAACAAATGTTTGAATAGAAATAGTATGAAATTTAAACCTCAGATAATGCTTAATATAAATAATAACTCAAATTCTAATAGTTTTCACAATGAGCTATTTATTGATCAACCGACAGATACAAAATACAGAACATCAATGATAAAATCAATGATGATTAACTGTTTATTTTCCAACAAAATTCAGAGATTTATAAATTGAGTTAATCCGATTTATTATTATTATTTTATTCAGCTTAATAATTAAAGGCTATTTAACTTTTAACATAACATTATCGTTGAGAACAATGGATTTATTGTGGAACTGAAGTATTTAGTTGATCTTGAATCTAAATATACATTAAAAATAAGAATTTAACTATAAACATTTTACTTGGGAATTTTCAGTATAATAGAACAATTGTATTGTTTTTATTTTATTATCTACTTACAAGTTTAAGTTACTAGTACTTAGGACAATTTTTACATTTTTAGTGATATATTTTCCATAAAATTAATTTAATACCAAACAAAATTAAATTCATATTAATCAAGTATTTTACATTTTAATATAATTTATCTTTAAAACTATGTTTGATAAATATCTGCTAATTTAAAATTTTTAAAATATTAAATGCCAATAAAGTTAAATTTTAATTGGGTCAGAAATAATGAATTATAGTTTTGCACTTTAGATCTTGAAAATAATACTGAATAAAATACTCAAATTCTTGTTCAAAAGTTACTTCATTTTGTTTCCCTTTGTATAAAATAATAGCATGTGCTGTTTATTATTTATTTTTACAATTTCTTAATAGGAATTATAATAAACATTTTTACATTACTCCTTACAACATATTATCACAAATATAATATTTCTTAGACAATTGCTTTAATTAATACATTTAAAACACTATACTACACTGCTGTGCTGATTGATAATCACAAGAAACGATTTGCACACAAATTTCTATTTTGACTTACTTTCACGCAACACATTAACATTTTGCGCGAGGATTGTATTATTATTACTTTTTATTATAATTATTATTATTATTATTATTACTATTATTATTATTTCATGATGAGAATGTTTTGTGTTTATGCATGGTAAAGGAGTATCGATGCTTGAAGCTGCAAAATATGCCACTGGACTTCCAAGACATTGTCACCTGGCTGTGTAGTTAATTTTTTATTATTATTTATTGTTTTTTTTTATTCTAACCCTATTATTTGTGGTAATTTTAAAAAATTGATAATGTTCATAATTTCTTATCAAAAGTTGGCTATATTCGATCCGAATAATTATTTTTTTTAACATTGGCAAACATTATCTTTAAAAATTCAATAACATTGTGCTGATATTTTATTTTATTTGCAATTGAAATAATGTTTGCTAAAACATATATAATACTTACAAAATTATTTCGTCGTTGGTTTAACCACCCATATGAAACACCATATATTTGAAAGAAAAAGCATATAATATCGAACAATATTTTGTATTTTATGTTCTATTTTCAAGTATATACTACCTATTAATTATTGTTGCCCCGCTTAATGTTAACATTTTATATTTCATGAAATTAGTTTTCTAAGAGTTACTCATCTATAGTCACTTAATTTATTAAAATTTGACACACATTATATGGAACATGATGAATAATTATATTTTTTACACACTTATAAGTTCAGCTTATATTTCTCTATCTAAGCCAACTTAAAATATAAGCCATTTTTGACACTTATGTAAAATATGTGTGTATATTCATATACATTTAACACATACAAGTCATTAAATGTGTAGTCTATATCGACTGACTCTATTGCATTCCTCGTTATTATTTTACTTTATAATGTTTCTTTTCATATTTTTTTTCTCTGTGTGCCAAATTATTTATGATCTACATACCTATGACTCTGTGTAATTGTATTAACTATTATTCCCACCCTAAAAATATCTTACATGTGTCTATGAACAATGTAATAGTCTAATCAATAACATGTAACATTTTTCATTGAAAAAAAATTGTACTTATAATAGATAATCATATATAATTATATTTATTCAACTGTAAATTAATTTTTTTAAGTAATACATTTTTTTTTTTTTATTGTTTTTCAAAAAATATTAATTATTTATTGTTATTTATGTGTTGTGTTCTGTTGAATATATCATATTGTAATTCAGTTAACTTTTTATTAATAATATAAACTTCACTACTTACTATCAATATTATGATATTTCATAAAAATAACTTTTTATGTGATTTAAAGTAACATGTTGAGCAAACATGTGAACAATGTTATGTAATATGTAATGTTATAAAATAATTTTATTTGTTTTTTATGAATAACTGAACTGTTAAGAACTTATGTATACAACTAATAATTTTTTTACTACAAATTAATTATATTAATTATTATCACAGACAAAAGAATGTATATATTCAAATTAAATCAAAATTAATTTTTCCAAATTAAATTTGAATATTTATATTATAAAAAATAAAAGTATCTTTGTGTGTTTCCAAATATTTTCAGTATTAGTAGATTATATAAATAAATATAAATATATATATATTTTTTTTTTACATACATATTTATTAATAATTTAATGTGCAATAATTAAAAAAAATATATATATTATTTTCTGTTTGCTTTGAACAAATACTTTATGTTTAATTGTACGCTGTGTTTGTTCCACAGGTTGTGTTCATATTGAAGCAAATTAACTTAAACATGGCTTTGTAAATTAATTTATTTTATTCTGGAATTTGAAAGTATCTAGTCCATTTGTAACTGAAATATTATGATAACAAAATAATACTAATGTATAGTTCTTAACCACTTTACTGAATGAGTGTGAACTATAAACAAGCTATTTATTATTTATTTATAATTAGATCTAATTGAAATTAATATATACACAATAATATAAAAGTATATATTAATTATTTCATTACTAGGAGTTCCGTGTTAAATGTTCATAATTGATCAAGTTGTAATAACATAAAACAAATAAAGGAATTACTAACTACGTGTTGTTTTTTTATTCAAAACTATGTGATTGCTGTTTTATTTATTCGGTATTTTCCATGTTTATGCAACTATGCTGAGACCACTGTGTGAAATTCTTGATATTTAATTAAGAAATACCAAGTGAACTTCAGAAAATAATGGTGTTATAATATTAATGTTGTCTTGTTATTATTTTAATTTTTATGTTTTTGATGATAAGTCTTTTAAGCTCAAGAACAATGCAGCGCATAATATTATAGTCACATATCTTCATTTATTCTACAACAAACCGCAAAGAGTAGGTAATTTTTTGTATTTTATTGCTCGTTCATAGTTAGAAACTAGACTACGCCTGATGACATACTGCTAATGAGGTGGAAATAAAAAAATAACAAATTCTATTTCCTGTATCTGATACAGTTTTGACAAGCACTTCTTATGTTAAACAATATCTCGCATAAATGTATACTCTAATTTTATCATTATATTTTCCTTTATGAAAAATTAGCTAAATATTGAATAATTTTTATTTTAACACAACAGTCGTGCAACCCGAGAACAATGAGAAGAAAAAACCAAAAAATTATTATACAAATACAATTATTGGTAGTAACGAGAATCATAATTTTAAATCAGCTAATTAAAATTCATGAAAATTATATTCACATGTATTTTTACATAAAAATTAGTAAAAGCAACTGTTTGTTTACAATTTTTTTTTTTTAGAATCGTTTAAAAGTTTACCGACTCCTTTTAAAGCGTAAGAAGAGCAAGCAGTTTGCTTGTACTCGGTCATTCTTCTCGCTTCTCGGCAGTCGTAGTATAATACATCCCGTATATATCGATGAAAACGTATAACAACGATAACCTGCATTCATTTTTATTTTTCGTAGCCCGAGTAGGTAACCGAAAAAAAAAACTTTTTCTCGGGGAGGTAAAACAAACTGGAAATGTCGGAATAATTTAACAATCGCTTAACAGAACCAGCTAAACATTATGAATATATTATAAATCATAATATATATGTATGCCTATACAACAAGCCCACCGGCCACTGCCCACGTAGACTAAGACGAGGAAAACGGGTGTGTCCTGTCTCGGCCGAGAGCTAAAAAGGATACGAAAAACTAGAACCCAGCTGCGGTTGAAATGCATAAACGGTAGTCTTATTTTACATTAAAACGTGCATATTTCGTATGGCAGGTACCGAATAAAATACCAATGTATTTTACGCGCATTAACGATGGTGCGCAGAGAAATTTTCTCTCGGCACGCCGTCGGACGACGAAGAAAGTTGGAAAAATTTCACCGCGAAATTGCCCCTCGTCTCCTGTGCGTACGCAGTACATAATATTTATGTATGCACGCACATTGCACACGAGAAGTTATGAAATCCGAAAGTTGTTCTACGTGTATATCTCGCAGTTCGGGTTAGCGGATTTGCTGCAACGACCGCGGAATATTGCTCGACTGCAGTTTAGAGCCTCTACTCGGCACTCGTAAGAAGTAGAATTATTTTGAAGGCTTCGTTTTCAGCGCGCGT
Source organism: Periphyllus acericola (assembly GCA_949715065.1). Classification (NCBI taxonomy): domain Eukaryota; kingdom Metazoa; phylum Arthropoda; class Insecta; order Hemiptera; family Aphididae; genus Periphyllus; species Periphyllus acericola. The sequence continues at coordinate 1,482,095 of OX454271.1, forward strand.
AATAATAATACCTACGCGTGTGATGGCGTATCTGTAAGCCAAATAAACCACCAATATATTTTACTATTGCATTGGTACATGGCACCTACACGCACGAGACTCGACACACCGGTGGGCGTCCATTGGGGGCTTATAAGGGGCCGTTCCGTCACGTTTTTAGTACCTACCGTAATATTTTTCGTTTTTACATTTTAAAAGGAAAATCGGTATAGTTGCAAGAACATGATTTTGATTATGTAAGTTTTATCGTTTAGAAATCATTATGGTAAGGTACTGCAGACTGACGCATTGACTGTTGACTTTTAATTTATATTGACACCTAACCATACTAAATCGACCAGATTTTCTTGGACGAACAGCGGCGGTCATCGTTTCCGCCAAAACGAAAAACGTTCGATTCCTTTTTGTTTTCGCCAAGCACATTAATTATTCCCATATTATTGAGATGGACAAAAGAAACAAACACAAATCGGACCATTTTTGGTTCATTACCTGTTGAACGAATGCATAATGCCAAGCACGGTCCACAATAGTACCGCGAAACCGCGAAAATAGGTGTTAAATAATCGTACACGACAAACGGTAATAATGTAATATAAGATAATCCGTGATAATATGAGATGGAATCATAGGTTTCCATGTTTATTCAAATTTAATATTTAAATTGAATCGACGCAGATGACCACGTGCCGTCCGCATACGGGTTATCCAAACCGGTTTCGTGTATTGTAATGGAAACTGTTACCGACATGCAGTTTCAGGCCATTGTACACGTCATGTAATGCATTTGTATTTGTTTACGTTCACGTGCAAAGTATTCTAATTAAAACGATGTCGAACGGATCATTCCGTAGGTACCTACCCGTGCAGGTATCGTACAGTACACCATTACGGTACCCTATTGCAATACTTCCTATGTGTATTGTGCCTAGCCGTCCGTGCGCGCGTGTACTGCAGCGCAAGCGTTTTGTGTACAACAATAAATTATTGTTTACTAAATTCACCGAGTGCGCCCGTAAACATGCGAAAACAATTCGATTGAAACGTTCGCCTTGGCAATACCGTTTGGATAAAAAAAAAATTCAACAAACAGCCGAAGGCGCGAATCGTCTCGCGTGACCTTAGGAAATCACCGCTGTAACAGTGTTACGAGTTTGAAAAAGTTTAAAGCTTTATCTCTTCCACGTATGCATATTATATAACCCGTGCGGGCGTAGAATACAAGTCCGCACGACTCGTCGAGCCGGCACGATAGAATATTATTTCTTTCCTCGTTTTTATATTTTAAAACTTACCATTTATACGCGATGTGTGGACACGCTTCAACCGCTATAGTAGGTGCACTATGTCGCTGTAATAATTATACTAGTACGAAGTACGAACACCAAAGTTATAGCATATGCTCTACGTCGTATATTGTAATACTACGTATACACATAATTGTAACGATATACCATATGTAGGTACCGCTGACACAGGTACCGCAGTGAATTCGTTTTTAATTCGATTAACTTCGATGTACGTAAATATTAATTATTATCATCATATTGCTTCTAATTCTATCGTGAATATAATTCATATTATTATCTACCTATGCCATCACTATGGTTAAAACATTTACATATTGGTATGATTATTATTAATACATGCGACTTGAAGTCAATTAAAATTAACGACTAATTAATAAATGAGTAGAAAAGAAGAAAAGTCGCCATAAACCTTATAAACTCGTTTGAACGACGTACAGCAACTATCAGATTTATTGTTTATCCCCCGGTTAAATATCTCTTGGTCCACGCCTCGCTGTTTACAGGTAAACCGTAAACCAGCTATTTTATATGTATTTATGTATTACTTTAAACGTTGTATACTTGTACACTGCAGTTAAAATTTAAGACACGATGAAATATAAGATTGTGGAAAACGCATAACTATTTTAAAGATAACGGTTCGGAGGTGAATAAAATGAAAAACTTGATTATATAAAAAAAAAAAAATAGTTACTCGGTACGTATTGTACATATTGGAGACTCCGTACCTTATACGTGTGATAAAAACAGTGTTTTTTACAACGAACAACACTCATTTTCTTAACTATAGGTTCAATTGAATTTGAAAGCAACTGTAATATATAATATCAATTCAGCATACAAGGCAACATTATTATATAATAAAACCAATATTTGTACCAGTTTCAATCAAAGTGACATTTTCAAGTATTTAATAATATTCTTGAACGATAACTAATATTTTTCATTTCATATCCTAAAGCAAAATAATTTTCGAAAATGATGTATAGTACGTATATATATATATATATATATTAAACATTTACACGCATATATGTAAGTATTGATTAACGAATCGATAGTTAATTATTTACGAGTATTTAGAGTTTAGAGGAGCGGCGTTGTACAGTACAATTTCGGGGCGTATGCTTTATCCCACTCCTCCTCTTGTTTAAACTGTAAAGCTCATAAATATAATAAACTATTGATTCAACAATCGATAGTTGTAAATATAATTTTTCATACAACTATTCTGCTTCAGAATGTACCTACATATAACTAAAAAAAAAAATTGTCAATTGTAAAATAATATTCGAGTAAAAAATTTAATTTATTTTCAATACTCAACAGATTTATTAACCTATAAACAATGTGGGTACATATTTTTTCCTCTAAAAGTACATACAACTGAGTGATGGCCATTAAAAATAAATCGCCCTGCTTGTATGAAGTATAATATATTCTAGGTAATCTTTAGTGTATAGATGAAGTCTCAAGAGACTTTACGTGGCTACACGAAATCATCGAATGTTAGCAGTTCAAAGCTATCGCGAAGAAACTAAAAAAAAAAAAATTGCAAAAAAATTAACATATAATAGTCTGGGAAGACAAAAAAAAAAAAAAACGTGAATGAACATTTTATATCAACCTATTTCTAAATCGATTAACAAACCGATGTGGTAACAATGCGAACGACCTTTGCGTCACCGTAAATCGGATTATTTCTGACGACCGTGCATACATAATCGTAGCCTCTCGTAACGTTAAAGCTGTATATATATATATATATATCACTGCAGAGGGTGAGCTGCCAAGGATGTTTACAAGTGAAATCTTCTTATCCTTCGTTACAGTGTCGTCGACGTACGACTCTCGCAGCAGTGCAAGTCCTCTAACAGTTCGTCACTGATCGCGGACACGTCTTGATCTGTTGGCGGAACACGACGACCACGAATAGGACGCTTTCGGAAGACGCGCATGGGAGTCGCATCCGGACTTGCCGACGAATCCCGTCATACATATCGATCTTTGTTTGGCCGCAGCAGCCGCGTATAATGTTTGATCGATGTTCATGTATATTATATTCAATTATTCGACGCGGGGTTAAGCTCGATGTAAATATATATGGGCAGTCTTAGAACCAGCAAGATCGATCGCGACTCGTGTCTCTCGTGTACCTACATCACGGCGAGTACTATTGAAATACAATAGTGTAGATTTTAGACATAATCGGTTTGGTATTCTATAGACTTACAGAAAAATCTGCGTTTCGGTACTAAACATACATTTGTAATTCGTCCATGTATACACTTATACACGGTGTGGTCAGAATATTTTCAAATGGAGGAGGGATGCAGTTGGGAAATTGTATACATTTTGGTTAACCTATATAGGCTTTTATTTATTGTTTTTCAGACAACAATTCTATGTTGGACATTATTCAGCTTGATTAAGTTATATATTTATATTATAATAGGCAGGCTCTGTTACGTAATATTCTCTTAACGAATTCGCGATTTCACTCTTCATAACGTGAAAAATGAAACGTTCATTAGAACGGGTGAGCGCCGCACTTAGAGTACCTACTACCCATATAATTATATAAGTATAACTATATCATAACTGGGGCATGGGCTTCAACGCGAAGTGCATACTTTTTCTGGTGATCTTAGACAATGCTGCAGTTAATATTAGTAGTTACTATTATTATTATATTATATTATTATTATTAGTTACTATTAGCCACATTTTTGTCGTATAGATTTACCAGCCTCACAACGGGTTTTTCGGGAAAAAAAGGTGCAGTATGTGTTCGCCGTCCCTTAAATTTGCGTGGCCCGGGATACAACACCTTTAGCGGGACCCGCTCGTCATTACATTTAATCCGCAATACTATGGAATTAAAAAGCTCATCGGTTGTTTCCGAGAATGTAACTTTTATTAGAATAATTTTGGACACCGTCAACCGTAAAACGTATTAATATTTTTTTGTGATCTAAAATTATGTTTTTATTTTTAAAAGGTGAACTAATTCGAAAATCTCCTCGAGCAGCCACTTTGTGGGGGTAGAGCGACAAGTCTAAGGCTCGGGGCTCGGGGCATGGGTACCGCTCGTCCCGGCCTTGCTAAGACGGCCCTGCTTGGATATTATCGTTTCGCCGCCCGGCAAATGTTCAACGCGACGAAACTGACCCTGTGGTTTCGGAAGACGGGGGGAAAAAGTTCTTAAACGCGCAGGGACGCGCCGCGTGCACCGTGCCGGAACCGCGACCAGCGTTCGAGCTTGCACGCGCCGCGATTGTGAAAAAACCGTCGTAATCGAAGCGCTCGGAAATCGAACCGGATTAACGGCCGACCTCGGCGTTAACCTACATACACGTTTTCCGTACGATAATAATAATAATAATTATTGTTACAACGGCGGGCACACGCACGCGTGCTAAGAATAACGCTCGAAACTCACAACGCGATGAGTAAATGTTCCATTTGTTATTATTATAGGGCCGAGGACATGTAGATCACCAGATACGCTGCACCATAATAATATAAGGACACCTAAACCTATGCCTTTTTAGGTACATTTTTTTGTAAATTCAAAACGAATAACAATCGTATTCATTTTATTTACAGTTAAAACAGTGTTCCAACTATATGTGTAAATGTTGAATAATTATTCATAAACTTGCAGATAATTTTTCCAGTTCTGTGAGAGAAACGAATTTTAGTTCATGTATGCATTCCTTCCTATAGAAAAACGGGCGTCCGCATTCGGTATAATATGTACAGCTAACAAATTATGCTGCAGCGTCCTCAACAACTATTATTATAATATAATATGTTCGTATACGAAATATGTCGAATACATTTAAATCCGAGAAAATAAATATGGAAGCGTGCCATTTTTATTATTTTATCGTTCACGCATGTGGTATACTACGTATGAATTTAATTTAATAAAAATCGTTGATAATGTTACGGACCAGCAATTTTTTAATTATGAAAAACAGTCATAGAAGTACGTCCTGAAATCCGAAAATACGTAGGTATTTATTGGTTTACGCGCAAAGTTAAAATTACACGACAATTGCTCGGTGCAGTTTCAACGCGAAACGTATCTGCTACTTCTTACACTCTGCCATTTGTGTGCAGGTTGTGTAAAACAAATATGCAAATGCTACAAGTACTCTGCCCTAATTATTATTATTACACCTATATAAACGTGTCATCGGCTCCACGACGGTTGGAGGGGGCCGGGCACTTCCATGTAGGTACGCGAATAAACAGTGCACATACCATTGTTTACTCGGTGGAAATGAGAACTGTCGTCGACAATAATTATGTGCGGTGCAACATTGTACATCTGTACCTAACCGTACCGTACGTATTTGTGCATGTATAACTAAACATTCGTCATGGGCAGTTTGGGGGTGGGGACTTTTTTTCAGTTCGAAAACGTACGGTGTACACTCATAACTTTACAACAATTTTGAGGGGGCCGAGGCCTCCTCCCCTCCAGATCTATAACAATTCTAGGCGTGCGGGTGTCCATATTACGATTGTACCGCCGCCTTGGGAAAAATATTCTTCGGGGTGTGTGCACGTTAACGTCGCGTTGGGACCTTTGAACCCTTGTACAGGTGGGTAACTACCCTTGAGGTACGCGATTGCCGATTCCGCGGGGTCTCGCGTTCGAACACCTGAACTTTGGTGGGCCGCGCGCGAGGGGGAGGCGAGAACTTTCGGCCGGGAAATAGCGCTCGCGCTCGTCCGCGAGTGGGGGGGAAATTACCGCGACGGCGGTAGCACTGCGACGCGCAGTTCAAGCACGCGCACGCACGCATCGAAAGGATAGCTGCGTTGCGGAGTGCCAGATAGCATTGCCGCCGAGGCCTGCGCGCGCGGGGAAAGGTCGTGCGGCGCCGGGTGGTCGCGCGCGGGTCATGGAGAACGAAAAACCGGGCCGGTGACGTCACGGTCGCCGTGGGTCCGCGGTACCTGTGGCACCGCGACCGCCGCGGTGCCGCACGAGCGCCGAGCTGCGCACGCACCCCGCGGCCCGCGCCACCGCTACAATGGCCCGCGCGCGCGCACGCACGCACACGCACAATCACTCGTACGTTTCCCAAAACATTTATATTATTATTGTTGTTATTATTAGTTATTAGTTACATACACTCGGTCCGTGTCGTGCTCGGTGGTGTTAAAAAACTTTGCCAGTCGCCTTTTTCGTCCACGCACTTGCACGCGCTTAGACAAACGCAGTACGCGCGCGCGCACCCGTTTGAAACCTACACAACGCAGCACGTCTTGTCCGAGAGTTTTCTAGAGGTACGGCCGGCTATTGGACGCGAAACGGACGGGCGAGATCTAGCTGTTGTTGTTGTTGTTCGTCACTCGTCGTGATCGCGCGTCCACGGTCGGCAACAATAACGACGACACGAGCAAACGCTTCGACAGAAGAACTCTGAACGACGACAGGGACAACAACAACAGCAGCAGCACCAACAACAACAAGAACGGCTAAAACACCGATAACAGTACCGGAGTGACGGTCCGAAGACGATCCGAACGGGCCAGGTGGTCGAGAAAAAGGCTTGAGCGAGTGGTGACGACGACGACCGCAGTGCCCGCACCGTGGCCCGGCGAATAGGATCAGCCACGACGACGGGCCCGGGAGTGACGCCGTCCGCGATATAATGTCCGTGCGGCCGTCGTCGTCGTTACCGCTGTCGTCCGTGTCGCAGTCGTCCCCGCAGTGCCGCCGCCAGTCTCCCGCGTCGCCGTCGCCGTCGTGTTCCGCGTCGTGTTCCGCGTCGTCCCGTTCGCCGTCGGCCGCCCGGGCATGTGCCGTGTCCATATAGCCCAGATGCAGCCGTCGTCCACGTAGTACCGTGCCGCCGTGTCCATGTCCTGCGCCGAAAAGGTAAGCGCGTCTCGCGTTCCCGCCGAATCGCACGAGCGGGTACCGCGCGCGCGTCCCGACAGCCTTGACACCCCGGGCCCGTCCGTGTATCAGCACGCGCGGGTCATATGTTTTCCCGCAGCTGCTGCGCGAAGTTCCCCCCCCCTCCCCTCCCCGCCGCACGGGGGCCTTGGCGCGTACGCGTGCCCCCTGGCCCTTGAGACGGTCCCGTTGCCCCGACTTGACCGCCGTCTGCCGCTCCTGCTGGCCGCGTTCAAAACCTTCTTCCAGTGCTCTGGGGATCCCTCCGTGTACGGTCCCAGTATGATCTGTGCCCCTCTGCGGTGACACCGGTTGAAAATCGATTGTCTGTAGCGCTGCGTTTGGTTCCCTCTTCGATTCCGTTCGGGCACTAGCGTCAATTGGCAACCCGCCGCTCTACGGCTACACTTACAATGTTAATTAATGACAATTTGCGATCATAATGTCATTTACGTACGCCTGTAAGATACGTTACCACCAGCACTTAATCGTCTCAATCAATTTGAATATTAGCTGCAGCCGCAGTACAGTAGTTGTATTATGCTTATTATTATTATCGCTCATATCTGTGGTGCGTATACAGTGGCAGCAGAGAAAGTGTTTTTATCCATAACAAATGTTGTACATAATAATGTGTATTGCATGCAGAATGTTACCCGGTTATTGGTTACTGCCTCTACTCCACTGGTTCCCGTGATACTGGCAAGATTACTTTTTGTTTTAGCATGCAATAATAATTATTAAACAATTTGTTTGCTGCACCGTTGGATAGGTAGGTGCTTGATTGTTTCCTAGTCTGTCCATAACGTTTCGGCCGTTCACTTTTATGCTTATGTCATCTACATGGTTTTCCAAGTGCAATGACACTCAACATGTCTTGCCATCGGTCGATCTGTCCATCACGTCCAAATGTTTCCTGTGCTTAACTGAGTTGATGTTCAATCGTTATGACATAAAGATAAAACTATTATCTTTGTAGTTTTTTATTATTATTATCATTATTTTCCTCGGATAGGTACCTACATTTATTATTTACTAGGCTATCAACTCTTATCAGTTAGGCTTGCCATTGCTGCGAGCGTTTCGTTCACTTGTCTGGTGTGTTAATGCTTCTTTCAAATGTTTAGATGGGGAATCCAACGCGTTTTATGGTTTCATGGGATGATCATTCTACGCATTTAGTGGCACGACTTGGATACCTCTTGGAACGACAGAAATTGGTCGATGTCACTTTAATGTGTAACACACATAGCCTTAAAGTTCACAGGTCGGTTCTTGCAGCTTGCAGCCCGTACTTTGAGGTAATTATATTATTTGTTGACATACATATGTTTTATTCTATGTACAATTCATTAAGAACTTTCATTCCAATAATAATATACTTTTTAGTGTTTATTAATTTTTAGGTTAATTACAAAGTTTATTATCATAGAAAAATATAATTATTTTAATATTTGTAGCTTACATATTATAATATATAAATGGAAATAATGATCGTTTTTTAATTTCAGCGTGAATTGGGTAACCATCCCATGATTGTTCTTAAAGACATGAAGTTTAGTGTACTCAAGTCTTTAATTGAGTTCATGTATTGTGGCGAAACTAATGTTACAGAAGATAATTTACATGCTCTTGTTGAAGCAGCTAAATTTTTCGAGGTAATTTATTTATTCTTATTAATAAATAATAATAAATCTTTCAATAATACTATTTTGTATAATTAAGAAGATTTATCATAAGTTTTTGAAAAATAAATAAAATTATATTTAAGTATTTTAAGTAACATTTATCATAGTTTGTACTATTATGCTTAAAAACAACATTTATAAGAGCAAATTTTATTCATTTGATTTGTGCAAAATAAAAAAACATTTAAAAAAGCTGAATAATATGTTATATATTTTGCATGATAAAATAAAATTAAACATACTATTGTTACATGCTACTATTGATAAATGCTTACTATTTTTTACAGTATTTTAAATTATTTGTCTAGAGGAAAATATTACACAATTTAATAAAGTGGTTTTTCTTCTAAAGATAATATTTGTGTTTATGATTCATTTTTATTATTTTATATTCATTTTTTATGTACATGGCTAATTTATTTATTCCTTGATCTAGTTTTAAATGGATATTTTTCGATATGTTAATAATTTATACAAAGTTTGTTTGGTATTCTTGTTTTATGTGGTCTACCACTCATTTTATCATGTATGTGGTCTAACATAATTTGTAAAGACATTTTTTTTGTTGTTTTCCTAGCTAAGTTAATTTATAACATTTATATTTGCAGATTTTATTGCTTTGTCTTCTAAAATCTTTCTCTTAATGTTAATTTTTTACAAGCATATACATATTATAATTTTAGTCTCATAATAAACATTCAAACAAATCATTGCCTGAATTTTTAAATAAATATATGTTTAACTGATAATATTTTGGTTTATTATTGTCAGTTATAATTTGATTGTCATTTATTTTTTTTCACTATAGTTATGATATACTGAAAAAAAATATAGTTGACCATATACAACAGAAATACCGTTTGTTTTTTAACCTTGAAAATGTAATTCTTTTATTTTAATTTTAATTCCAAGTGTTAAATTAGTTGAACATTTTTTTTTATAAAATTGTAAACATTGCTAGATATATTAATTTTTTTATAGTTTACACATCATTATATTTGACATAATATTATATATATTATATTGTATCAGAATAATGGAAAAAAAAATTGTTTTACTTATGATAACAAACATACGAGTAGTCAAATTTTTTAAGTTAAGTTTTAAAATACTTTCTTAAATTATTATACACTCATATGTTATTTTTAAGAGATTATTTGATGCATCATTTTTTTTACAATCTTAAATTTTTATGAATTGCTAATCAATAAATTACACATAAATTATTTATTAAAGGTGTAAGTGTTAAACATTTTAATGTAGATTTATTCTTGAGGTTCAAGTGATTATCAATGTTAGTTAAATAGTTTTTTCTATTACTGTTGTTAGGTTATAATTTTTCTAAAACATAATTGTAATTTATATTATATAATTATGTATTTATACTAAACGAGTACTCCATACTTGTTACTACAAATTTGCATACTAATAATGTTGGTTAATTTTAAGTGTTATTTCAATTTTTATTTCAAAAACATAAATTAAATATATATATTATATTTAATTAGTTGAGAAATATATAAATTATTAGTTGCTACAATTTAAAATATAAATACCTCATGACATGACAAATTGAAATAATAGCATGTGCTTAAATTATATTTTATTACCATTCATTCACCATGAATATAATAATAACAGTTATTGGTCGAGATTGTCCACTTATAATTTTAAACTGAGATCTGTCTTTTATTTTACTTTATTACTTTATTCTGTTTTATTCTGGGTATAATTTATTAAAAGCATTAGTTAATTTAATTACAATTGCTGTATTACTAAACATTTATAGTGCAGTTATTACTAATCCAATTTTAACAATTTTAATAAATTAAAAAAAAAACATCCTATTTTAACGTAATTAATAATGAAAAAAATATTCCAAATATTATATAACTTTTGTACTGTGAAATATAATACATGTTTATTAACTTATTAATAAATTAAAAAATTTAGATTTTAATTGTATGTTATATATTAATTTTACCAAAGAAAGTATTCTATTGTATCATTTCTATGTAATAGGTATATAAATATATTACAAGAAACAAATGATGACATTTCAAAATTGTGATAAAGTTTCTGTTTATGATAAATACAAATACTTTTAGACATATGTTTTATACAGCCTTATTTAACTTTTTTTTTCCTCATAAGTAAATAGCTATAATAAAATACTATATTTATTTTACATACACTTTATGTACACACTTTTTAATATGTATCCAAAAATCCAGTAGTCTCTTAAACAATATAGTGACATTAATTACCTTTTTACAGATTAAATTAGTTTATTAAATATTATATTATCATAATATTTTAAATTATATTTAAAATATTTAAAATATTATCAAAAGAAAAATACTTTTCTGAAAAAAATGTTATGGCATTTAATTTTGTAAGAAATAACGTACAAGCTAAATACTTATTAAAATTATTTTATTAAATATAAGTTAAAAAGAATTGTAATTATTGTTTTATTGTAAAAGATATTCATAATATGAAAATAAATGTACCTATTTAACGTTAATTTTGAAAGAAATTTTATAATAAAACATTGAACAACTCTTGATGTATTTATTTTGTCTTTATTTAAAACAGTCAACATTGTTTATAACATAAATTTATTGATGAATTAGTTTAATATATTTGTTTAAAAAATTGATATTTCTTTTATTTTTCTAGATTATTAACTATTTAAAGATCATTTAAAATCACATTTTTTTTATAATTTACCGTATAGTTAGGATAATTATGTTCATGTATTGTTTTCATTGTTTTAAAATTACTATTTTACAAATTACACAGTACTAAAATAAAACCTTTTTTATTATCAATTAACAAACGCAAGGAATTTTGTATAAATACCAAGTAAGACATGAATGAATTGTTATTGTTAATTTTTGTGATATCATAGTTATTAATAAATAAGCTTCAATAATTAATTGGAATAGTATACTGTACCATACAATCTCCTTCCGAACTCTCATACCTGAGTTAAACTAAAAAAAAATTTCTTACCATATCTGTAAGTACCATATTTTCACTTATGACATGTTTTATGCACTTACACGTAATTAAGAGGTGATAAAAAACATAAACACTTACAAGTAATTTATACACAATAATTTTGGTTGATTTTTTTAAATATTTTTTCCTTTCTATTTATTTATTGAATAAAAAGCCCCGGTATACAGGTGAATTACTATAACATAAGTCACTATTATGTATGGGAAATAGTATAAACTTTGATTTGTTATTTTTTTTCATGTTTGTACAAATTAAAAAATGTATTATGTTAATTTTTCAAACAAATATGTTTTTAGTAAAATATAAGTTGATGATTAAAATTGTATGTACTTTAATATTAACACAAGTATAGTTACTATTTATAGCTTTAAATATGATTTAATTTAAACAAATTGACTTAAAACTAACATATTTCACATTTATTTCTTGGTTATCTTGTGAAATATATTAAGATTATTTTATAGTTATTTTGAAAAAGAAGGAAATCACTTACATGATTTTTTACAGGTGAAAGGCTTATCATCATTAGCTCATGAAAGCCTACAAGAATCAAAGCCTATAAAGCCACCTTCTCTTGTTGGTAGTACATCTTCTCAAACTAGAATTTGTCAAGTTTTATCTTCACCAGTTCCAGTTACACCTATTTCACCCAAAGTTTCAGAAAATGGAAATTACTCTTCTCCTGTTTGTAAGTATTTTGGAACAATAATAATTGATTCTATAAAAGTTGATTTCTTTTATATTTTTTTAGCTGTTATAGCACGCCTTGGCCAAAATAATACTACCAACGAAAGACGACCATGTGCTGGGAGAGGTCGACCTAAAGCTCATCTTCAGAGTCCATGTTGTGAACCATTGGTAAGCAAACCAGCTCCTATCACTCCACCACAGACAGAGTCTGCCCAAATACTACTATCACTTGCTGGCTCTAACTTATCATACATATCGCCATCTAAACACAAAACTAATGATAGTAATAGTAGTAGTAGTAATAGTGCAACAACAACTATTAATCATCAGGAATTACCTATGAGTAATGGTTTAGACAATAACAATCCAATTTTTAATGATGACCTAGACCAAAAGTATAAACGTAGTAGAAAAAGACCGGCTGATTCATTGGATGAGAATAGATACGATGTAAAAAAGTCAATGCATAATGATATCAAGACAGATGAAGATGTTAATAGGTCACCACTGTTAGCAAGCTTGCTTACTAAAAATGATAAACCTGACGATAAATCGAAAATACCAAAAGCTGTAGAAATCCCAACTCAAAATTCTGAGAGGTATATAAATGCATTGAAAGGAGCTGGTCTCCCAACAGATATTCCAATACTAATTGAGAATGGTGATGGTAACTATATAACATTAACAGAAAATGTCTATGACATATTAGCCAAAGAAGATGCTCTTCATTTCCAACTTACTGATAATATGAACCTTGCAAATCTTAAGCAACCTGAAGAAATAGTTAGTAATGCACAGGAAGTAGCTCAGACGAATATCCCAATAATAGAACCCAATTTAGAAGATCCAATTCTGAGAAATATCAAAAGTCATTCACCTCCAGATAACCCAGATGATGTTGTTTTATATAAAGTGGCCGATGATGGAAATATAGAAAAGTATGTTTTAACCACAGAGGATATAAAAGCATTTAAGGAATCTATGACTTCAAATCCGGAAAGGAAAAAAGATTCACCTCGGCTTAGTGTGTCTGAAATAAATGTGCCACTAGAAAACAAATCTTCGCCAATGATTACAAAGATTTTAGATTGTGGTAATGAAAAGTTTTCAGAGGCTTTATTAGGTCGTCTCCCTCTTAGAAAAAGAGGGACCTTCAAATTAAACAACACTGCTTCTGATACAGAAATGTTAGAACAAATGAATAATATTTGTACACAATCCAGTGCTGTAGGTACTGCAGATGCTGATGTTGAATATGTCGTTGTTGGAGAGGATAGTGTTCAATTGGACTTGATGGGATCTGCTAGTAGTAGTGGTATTAAAAATCCTTTGAAAAATAACACTAATATAAAAATTGAAGATGTGGCAGAAGAGGAAATGAGTGTTCTAGAAGCAATGATGAACAACACTATTGAATTTTCAAACGAAGATGGTGAATACCAGATGCATAGTAGTGAAGAGGTTTTCTCAAATGATCAGAATGACAATGAGAAAATGATTCTGTCCAATGTTCTCATGTGTACAGGTGCAGAAAATTCCAACTCTCACGTTGGCCTTGATCACTTTGGATTCAAACCTGAGGATGTGGATGGCCGTAATAGTGATTGTAATCAACAGAAAAAATCTAAAATGTATGTTGACTTGGATTTAGCAGGAAATGATTTCATAACCGAACCTGTTACAGAAGAGGTAGTTCTTGCCAACGAATTAAATCCAAGCTCCTGAATTTATTTTTTTAAAGATAACTTCTTTGTTATACTTTGAACACTAAATTATGTATATTTTGTAAAAAATGGGCAGTGTTATATGATATGACTTAAAAGATTGATTTTTGTCCATTAACTTAATGGTAAAAAATCTATGCACGCCTCTGTATATACTATACATAATATTATATGTGTATATATATCTGTATGTACTGTAGATGCATACATATACATATTTCCTTGTAGTTCTGATTTCTGTATCTAGTATATTGTTTTGTTTTAGTTGAATGCATAAAAGTAAAGTAACAATTTTCTTATCTGGTGTTTAAAATATGTGAACGAACAGAATCAAATATTGCTTGACTTGGCTCTTTTTGAAATAGAATTAATCTTAAGTTAGTTTTTTTTTCCAAATCTCTGTAATATTTTATAATATAATTTCAAAATCATTGTTTGGTAAATTTCACAATCGTTAATTTCAACACATTAGTTTGCTTTGTGCCATTTGTTAAGCCGTCAATTATAAAAGTTCACATGTTTTTAGTTTCATTTTATGAAGAGCTAACAATTCAAATCCAAAGTAAAAGTCACAATTATAGCTTTATTATTTTACATGTTTTTTTTTTCTGTCAATTCTGAGACATTTTAACTTTTGTTCCCAACCATTATTATTTGCTGTACATAAAATATACAAACAAAAATAATAATAATATACCATAATATTATTACTGTATTAAATTTTTGATTATCTAAATAATTTATTTTAATTAAAAATTGTGTTGAACTGTTAAAAATAATATTGATTAGTGTTGTATTATTTTCGTTTATTTTTCTTCGATTAGGTATGGATAATAGTGTACATACATATATATATATATATATATATTTGTATAACATTGCTATTATTATGTCTTAAACATTTAAATTTCTGACGAGTGCATATGCTGACGCGACAACGAATCATCCTCAGTCCGCGACCGTACATTACTTGATGTAATTATTGTTATTAAAACGTTTTCCAGTCACGCTGCTGCCGTCGTGTCAACGTTATTTATGCGAGGTACTGGATGGGGTGAAGGGGGGGGGAATTAAATGTTTCGATCGTAACACCTCGCGCCGCGCAGAGAAAAAAAAAACTAATAGCATTTAATATACCGAAATACTATCATGGTGTTCAAAACCAAATGTATGAAAATATGTACTTGAAAAACACAGTTACTGATCACGTTTTTTTTTTTTTACGGCACGTCCGCAAGACGACGTCGTTGACGTTTAGGATAGATTCGAAAGTATTTTATTTTGTTTTCATCGGCGGTCAAAGACTCGGGAATAAATCCTCCGGGAACTTGCCCGTACAATGTATATTGTTCTATTGAAGTGAGCGCGCGCTCGATGCACGGATGACAATATTATAATTATCATTATTATTATTATTATTATTTATTTATTATTATTTATTATTATTAATTGTAAATTGTTGGTCTCTCGGAACACAAGATTTTTTTCTGTACTCCAATCCGTTTCGAACGTAATGTAACGCTGTTGACACATACCATTGATATTGTATAGGATAGTATGTATTATGATAATATAAGGCGTTAGGTTCGTTCGCAATCCTACATAATATTATGTATTTGTATAATACGCTCGAGCGAAATGATCTCAATATCGTTTTCAAAGTCTGCTGAAATAACCAAAAAATTAATTAAAATAAAAAAAAAAAAAAAATCGCGTCCTTTGTCCTTGTTTGCCGATGGAAATCCGCACCCAATACGATGTACCTATCTACCACCGCCGCGCACACCATAATGATATAGTAGACGCGGCGGTGTCGGTCCTCCCCGGCGAAACCCGTGTAATGCCCCTCGTATGTGTATTAAAATATTGTTGTGTTGTGCGTGTTATTACTTATTATTAAATATCGTACGCGAGTGCACTCGACGGAAACGGCGGTAGCGCTGCGAGGCCATTTTCCGGGGGAGGGAGGGGAGGGCAGGATTATTACGGTCGCGATATAGTCTCTTTAGTTTTTATAGTAAAACATATTTCACTCTCATCCATAACACTCGCTCTCCCTCTCCCTCTCTCTGTCTCTGTCTATACCTGCGTATCATAACGATTTCAAGCAAAATAATTAGTACAAATAAAGCTCAAATAGGTTATATGTATACATAAAACGGACGAAATGTATTTTAATTATTAATCATTATTATTATTATTATTATTATTATTTAATAAATTATATAAATTTGTGTACATCCTAATCAAACGAACCGTGTCAAATGTTTGGAAAGTTTTTCGTTTTCTTCGATCGTTTTCGGAACATGAGCTGTTTATCGAATTTTGAAAAGCGTTTTAACAAAAACGTACCAGTACAATGTGAGTGTAATTTATTATTATATACCTGTATATTATACATATATATATATATATTATAATGTGTAAATCGTGTACGTCACTGTGCGTAGGTACTGCGTATGTATATATGTATTATTATGTATTAGTTGTTGTTGAAAAAAATTCTATGTATAGAAAAACGTTTGTACCTAAATTATTATTATTATTATTATTATTATTATTATTATTATATTCATATATATATTTTTTTTTTTTGTAACTTCGTCCGACTAAATTGAATCGTCTATACAAAGTGTATGCAATTGTTTTTTTTTCTGTTATATCGAGTATGATGACAATAGTTATAGACAAAAAAAAAAATTGTAATAATTGCGAAAAGAAAAATATATTTTTTATCGTCGTGTTTATATCGTGAGTTTTGAGTATATCGCGCACACCGAAGAAAAACCTGGAAGTAACAATTGTTAATTTCAAATCAACAATTGTACGTATTATGAGTATATACGACGTAATGGTATACCTATGACCCATTTGTGTGATGGACACTTATAGTTCGAGTTGGTAATTCTGCCGAATCGTGATCGCGACGTTGAATATTCCGAACGCTCCTGCACGTGAAACATAATACGATACACAAGGATCGCTGTTTAATGTGATGGATATGATGTATACGTGTGTAAACCAAGTGATCAGAGTTAAAATTAAAAACCTCTGCAAGATATGCTGCAGATCGTCGACGAACGACTCGCGTTTGGTTCTGGTAGGCGACGCGTGGCACGGTGTTAGTCCGATGAACCTTTTTGTATTTGTCCGTTCCGAAAAGCTTGATTTTTTCAAAATGTTTTACGATTCTAGAATTAATATACTCTATACCACCGCGTAAATGTAATCATATGAAAGGTGCGCGGTGTTACGACGTACGGTCAAATAAAATCCTCCCACTAGGGGGGCAAATTTATCGCGACATCGAATTCTGCAGGAGACCGCGTCACCGGTGAGTTGAGTCGAATCTTTTGTCAAGGAGTAAAACGTTTGTTCCACGGTTGTTTCTCGTTAGTTGGAGTCTACGCGATTTACAGTCTAAACACTCTAAACTGTTAAAGTCTGATAAACATCCGTCGCTACTAAGATAAAGGTTCTTTTGCCATGTGTCGTTATCATGTCGCAAGAAATCGTATAGCTAGCAGGTGTACTTTGTGGTTCGTAGTTCAGAAGAGATTCTGTTACTCGAACGAGATGATGAAAAAATAAAAATACGATAAAAAGCCATAAAATGGCATTTGTTTTACGTTCACGTCAGTATTCGCTCGTTCGATATCATCTGCTGGTACAGGACTCGACGATAGTCAAACGGTTGTTTTCGGCTATAAAATGATTCACGTGTTGAAAATATAAAGACTACCATCAGGGCCGTCTTTAAACTTTTTTAGGCCCTGGGCAGTGGTATGATAGGTAAATAGGTTATAATTGGTATTTATTTATTTATTATGAATTAAACGGGCGATCCCAATTACAATGTAAATGTGGAACATACAAATATACACATAAATTATAGTTGTTTTGGAGGTACAATTAGTTAAATTATTAAATTACTAAGATAAAAATTAAATAAAATAACAGAATTACAAATAAAAATATCAATATTAAAATTATTTACATGTTGCATTGATCTAATTAAAGGAGCGTCCTTACCGTATAGAGTATGCTGGAATGGCACATAAAATGTATCTTTCTGTCTAGTCGTATGACCAGGAACTAAAAAAGATAAATTTGCCAAAAAATCTGGACAGTAAATATAACCATTTAGTAACTTATATATAATACAAACGTCATGTTTTACCCTTCTGACTTGAAGAGTATCAATATTTAAATATGATAATAATGGTTCATATGAAGTGTGAGGTAAACGTAGGATATTACATTTAATGCTAATAAGTCTCAAAAAGCGATTTTGAATCGCCTCTAGAGAACGAATAGGACCAGATGTGTATGGAGACCAAATGATCGAATCATAATCCATAATTGATCTAACGAAGGTATAATAGGTAAATAAAAATCTTTCTTGTACAATTTAACTTCTTGATTCATTTTTAATTATTTTCAATTTGGAAAAAGAGCGTTATCCACGGCAGTTGGTTACCATCATGCTTAAACATATTCTCAATGAAATTTCCACATGTGGAAATGTGTCTTCAATTTTGTTTTCTTTCAAAAGATGATATATCCCTAACATAATATCAGTTTCTCCATTTTCACTGTAAACATGTTCCAAGGATTCTTTTAAATGCAGACATTACTTTTCCAACTCTGCCTCGTTAACGTATTCGTAATAGATCTTGGCAAATTCTAACTAAAATGATTACTATTAGCAACTCGAAATAAGTTCATTTATCGATTATCGGTTGGTGATCAGGCAGGAGCTAGGGGTCCCCGTCGATCGCGGGGTCCTGGGCCCGTGCCCAAAGTGCCCGATGGGAAGTAGGTGACTCACTTGCGAGGAGACGAATGCGCCTTTATCTTTTCGAACCACGTGCTGGCACCGTTGTCTAATATAATCAAAAAAAAAAAACCGAACGTCGATATGATATACTAACCTTGTGTACTGGTACCCGTTCAGGTCTAGATATGAACACGCGAACGAGTGGGATATTCAAGCGAACCTTCCGCAGGTCACACGTACATCATCCGAGGACTGCGCCAGCACGCATAACAATACACACGGTCGTGATTCTCGCTTGTTCGGGTCCTGCACCATTGTTCGATTATAATTACGTACGTATGCTCGTGCGATATTCAAAGGCTGTTTATCGCGCACAAAGCTTAGGATGTTTTTCGTCGCGCGGCCGGATATTCCCGAGTCTCCGCCCTTATACCAAGGGCTGTTAGGGTTAATAGTTGAACACTACATATTCAAGACGCGTTTTCGATTAGCTTGTCCAATATTTTATTAGAATGACCATTACGGCATAGGTACGACGAACAGTCAATATATACGTACAGCATAGTGTGTAGTATAATTTTAAAATATACAGGCGTGACTATAGCAGATATCCTTGAACCGCAACGGCGGGCGTCAGCCTATATAGCTAAGTGACCAGCGTTACCTTTATGAGCAGACATTTTTTTTCAAAATCATATGTTTTAAACTGTAAGAGAAAATAATATTCGATTATAAGAGCATAATTCAATGCATATTTCGTCAGTAAAATCATTCAGTGAACTACTATTAGTGCACGCATGTTCTATGGCCTTTTTTAACGTATTAATATAACAGCGCTAGTTAAAATCCATTCTGCCTTATAACTCGGCTGTCGGTTCCATTTGAAAAATGGAGTGGCAGTACAAGGCGTACATACTTGCATTACCGATATTACCTAGGTATATTGAGTATACTTACTCATATAAGCATTAAATGGAAATTTCACTATTTTGAAAACATTTTATTTTTTATTTTTTGTTGAAAAAGTGAGTTCAGTCTACCTCGTAAAGAAATTTGGTTCTACTATACTATATCGACCACCTTCAGAAATAAAACTGATCCACTCGACCTCTTTTACTCAGAATCGTTTTTCAGAGAGCTATGGTTTATAAGTACATTGGTTTCAAGTTTAAACAACCTGTCTCCATATCTCACCGGACCGCGAAGTCTCATCCAACCCACGAGTTTAGTCTGTTCTTTCTTTTGTGGTTGCGCAAATATAAATACTACGAAATATGAGCTAAGAGCTTATACGCGTTAACACCCTAGACCAGGGGTCGGCAATAGGCGGCCCGCGGGCCAGGTCCGGCCCGTGGAGCGGAAATAACTGGACCGCCAAAAATATTTTTCAATTTTATCATTCTCCAAAATGACGTTTTTAAATATCGTTTAAGATTAACTGCTCTCCGCCTTGAAAACACTCAGCACATTAGTTCTTCACCAAGAGTAGGTAGCAAATTTTAAAAAACTGGCTCAAGACAAAAATTGTCATTTTTCTCATTAAACTTTTAACAATACAATTGTGAAATTATTATTATAATATTAATTTTTTTATGGCCCCCGAACATTATTTTTTCAAATTATCTGTGGACCGCCATAGAAATTAATTGCCGACCCTTGCCCTAGACAGAGAGAGTAGTTCACTTAAAGAAAACAAATCTTATACCACGTTACATTTGTAGTTGATTCGCATAGAAAATAATAAATGGTGTTAATAATGTACGTCCAATTTCATTATTTTTTGTCTGTAGCGTTATACAATTACACGATTAATCAATTGAATTTTATTATTCGGCCAGGGGGTCCTAAAAACGTGCACGGGGTGCTCGTGGCGTGCGCCCTTGATGCTCCCCGTCCAATTCGACCCGGCTCGTTGTTTACATCTTTTAGAAGAAAAGTTACACCGAGGTGTAAAAAAAGAAAAAAATAGCCATTCGGCGTCCGCTAATTTGACGGACGAATAAGGCATCCGGCCGCGGGCTTATTAATTTCTCCGGGCGGAGCCGCTATACTCGTATGTGCGCACACGTCGTGTTTTCGTCCCGGTCTCGCGGCTGCACGTGCGACGCGGTAAAAAATGGCTGTCCCGGCGAGTTTTCCGACATTATGTCGTAGCAAAACAGCGCAATTGACGGCGCCTACACGGGTCGTACAGGTCGACTTATACGCGGCATACACGTGTCGTATGCACGCGTGTTATTCTGGTGCGAACTTTGCGCGATAGGTGTATAATAATATACGTATAACATGTGCACGAGACGTACACCGACGGTTATACCGACTCGCGGATGTACGATAGTATAATTAACAACAAACACCTGCAACGATGCACATGCACTTTTACCATAGCAGCTGTCATGACGTGGCCGCTGCACGTTGTCTTCCGGAAGATCGCCGTCGTCTTTTGTACAGCCGCATGCGAATGCCACAGATTATAGTACGTCAGCGTGTGTACAACGCATATACCTACCCGCTGCAGTTGCGCGTGTGCTCAGCGCTCTGTTCAAACGGTACGATAGGCTAATGTAATCAGGTAAATGGTCAAATGAAAACCGTCTACTGCAGGTGTAGTTCGAATACGATTAATTTTTTATTTTTTAAATACACGGATTTTGGTTTTACTTGAATTGTGTGACGATATATAGGTATAGTATAGTAGGTAACTATAGTGTGTATGCGTCCAGTAGACTCTTGGTAATTCGAAATTCAGAGGACCTATTTGAAAATTCCTTTTTAAAAGGTTTTCGATTTAGCAGCAGTAGGAATTATCGAGGGGAAAATAAATTATTCGAATTAAAGAGAGTTGGACATTTTTATTGCAATGCGTACATATTATTGTTTATTATTTATGTTGATTTAGTTCATTATTTATTGCGGGCACAGTAGAACTTAGGTTCATATAACATACATGATCCATATTTATTACTTATAAGCTATATTGCATATATATATTACATATAATACATTTAATTTAAAAAAAATTAGTTATTTTATATTGAAACACATTTTCGGCCACTATCTAGTCCACGTAGAAACAAGGACAACTGCAGTTCGCCTATTGCTGATGTTTATAGTGATGATAAATTATACGATTAGAGTGGATTACATCGATTTGGGAAATTATAAAATACAGAACAATAAACATTTTTGAACATTGCGCGTGACATAATAATACACGGTTAGATTTTCAGCGTCGAGCGGAGGAGGAAAATACAGGACGTACACTTGGCACGTGCTGAAGTCTATTCCGTTTCGGGTAGGTCGTTAGGGCGATACGGGTATGCGAGCGTGTAAGAGACGTGTCGTGTAGTCGTTTTACCCTGCACCGCGGCTCGTGTTACGCTATTATGAGTCGGCCAACTCATTTACCCGCTGTCAAACGATAATCGCATGACATTTTGCGATGTGAAAAAGCCGAAAGGTTTTGCGTACATTTAATAGGAGTCACGTGTTTTTAATTTCTTGTTTTTTTTTTTTTTTAACAAAACATACAGTGGTGAATTAAGAAATATTGATTATGCGAATCCGGTGTTAGCGTACCTAAAACTAACGACGTTCGAATATCGCCGTGCGAGTCTTAATTTATGTCGCATTTAATAACGGTAAAACGACGCGACCGTATAGTTAAGAGGATAAGTCGCTCGCTCTAAACTATAATTACGCACACTCTTCTTCCTCGTACGTAAACAGATTTTAGGCTTAGCCAGTATAATATACGAGTTATACGCATATATGGTGTTAGCCTACTCCCCTATTATAACGTGTACAATACGAACAGTAGTGTGCATATAAATATAAGCGACAGTTAAGACTAAAAATTAAAATGTACTACATACGAGTACAGTTTGTTTAGGTTAGAATTGGTTATTTAGCTGTTTTTGAGTAAACATTAATTTTCTAACGCTCAAACGATTTATATACAACTTTACGGTAACATTTTTTTTGTTGACTACATGTGGAATAAATTGTGTGGAATCTCGTATTCAATGTTCAATCCTATATGGCTACACATACATATTATATTAAAATTTAATGTATTTGGATTTTTAACTTCATTCGTTATTCATTCATAAAAAAATAAAAGCTCAATAAAGTGATTAAACCACGTTATAATTTATTTTTCATAATAATCATGCCAAAAGTAATATAAAAACTTGATAGTTTCCTTAAAAAATGTATCGAATTTTTATTCGAAAAATGCATGTATCAAAAGAGATACAGGAATAATCGGATAAGTCTTGACTGATAGGTGAATTATTCTTACAAGTGTGAAATCAGTGTACTACCATTGTCCATTAATTGCTTTCGAAAAGCGATCTGAGCGAATGACGATGACGGATGGATCAGCCTCTTGGTAAAAAGAGTTTAAAGTTTAAATTACTATTTTTAATTCTATGCGGTTTCGTCATCAGGTCGGTGTAACCAACTTTTATGAGAAAAAAAACCGCATATAATATATATCGTGTGAGTACGGCTCTTTTGGGCTTTTATCTTATTAAATCATTACTGTCGTATGCATTGAATGCTATAATACAATACGCATCATATGTAAATAATACCTTTACTTTCCCTACAATATATTATCACATAGTCGTGCAATCGCTTCGGCTGTACCACTCGTTAAATAATATTTTTAACGTCCGAGACGTTTATAAATTATACTCAAACGATAGAATTCCGTAATACACGGTTGTTAAACGACCGTATAAATCTTGCGTCGAAGTCTACTCGGGCATATTAAGCGTGTGAGTATAATAATATTATACCGTATATAAGAATAAATATATTAATGTATAGGAGCGTAAAAAAAAAAAAAATAACGTAATAAAAGATGTATTGCTCGCGACATTTCGACTGTGGCTTGTACACGTATATATTATACGAACACGATCGTCGAGCGGCCGGCAGCTTGTTGTACTTATACATACATAATATTACTAACGTGAATTTCGTTTTGTTTTTGATGAAAAATGTATAAATACGTTTTGGTCCGAAAAAAAAACCACTCTCCGATGTATATGCATAATAGAAGCAATTAGTTTTCGGACATATTTCGTATCGTTTTGACTCGGGTCCCTGCGGGGGTGAGTGTAAGGGGGTGGTGGTTGCGAAAATTTATGGATTTCCCAGTGCTGGGCGATAAATTAAAACTGACACGACGGCCTATATAGGGCAGAATTATGGGCCACTGACGTTTAATTTGGCCGGGCAGCGCGGGAAATCGGCCGTGAAAATAGTCCGCGTGTTTTTTATTTATTTATTTATTTTTTTTTTTTTTTTTTTGGTCTTCGCGCTCTTCTAAATCACGAACGCGATATGCGCCCTTCATCTCGACGGTTTGGGCTGATGAGGAGGCGTGGGCGGAGAGAGGCGTGAGGGATGAAAAAAAATAACATAATATTTTCTTATCTCCACAATGAACATTATAATCAAATGCCGTCGCCGCCGGAGGGTGAGTTCGTCGCGCGCTCGAGATAAACCTTATAATATATTGTATAGTCTTCCTCGGATGTTTTGTATACATATTGTTCGTTAAATATTTATCACGTACGAATATCGCGTGCTCGTGAATATCGCGAACTTTTGCCGCGCGTGTATTACGTCTATATTATAATATCGCGTGTGTACGTTTCGTAACGGAATATTACAACCGTATACGAATGAAAAGCCTCCCAAATGCGCGCGCGCGTGTTACGGGGGAATTGAAATAAATTAAAATAAAACGTAATCATCGATCCCTCGATAACTCAAAGGGGAATCCGGAAGCAAAACAAAAAAAAAAATACATTCCGAATTAGTATAATACAACCGATTTGGATTGTTTGTAAACGATAAATTTGAATATTCGAATTTCATGTTCAATTATAACAGCTGTTCGGAGTTTGACCGAATAACATTTTGTGTTAATACCTATGGGTTAAATCAGTGGCGTATTTATGGGGGGGGGAGGTTAAATCCTTCCCGGGATCAGGCTTGTTAAATTATACTGCAAGTAAATATTGTGTTAATAATGATCAAAACGAGACACTAGAAGGCTATTTTAAAGTACCAATATTCATACCATTTATAGACTATTTTATTTTGAACTTATTTGTAAAATATGTGCGGACTAATACATTTTTATTTGTCTTATGAATCTTTTAAATAACGCCGGCAAAAAAGGCCATTAGTTTTTACACTTAAAAAATGTACAATAAGTAAAGGTACATTTTTTTTTTGCATAATATTTTAAATGAGATCGAAAAGATTGTTTTTTTTTAAAAAATAATATAAGATTTTTATTTTGTTGATGATTGAGTCCAACTGCGACATCGAGGTTTGGAGAAATCTTGTAAACATTTCGATGTTGAGTATGTGGTAAGCAGTCTGAGATGATGTGTTTAATGGAAATGGCGATTCCACAGGTTTGGCAGATGGGTTGGAAATAATGAATTTTACATGCTTTGAATGTTGATTTTCTGTTGATTTTTCTGCGTCAGAAGAAAAACTAAAATCTTTCTTGAACTTATTAGACTCATACACACCTCTATAGTAGATTCCAATAGTTCAATAGCCGAATTAAAGTTGTGGAATGCTTAACTAGTCAGGCTGCAGATTGTTCCTAAAAGTAGTCTTGAAGCTCTTTGACTATGTGACGCATCAACTTTTCCCAATGAAAATATTCTACTAAAAATCGTATGTACATTATCTGTCTCAACGGTTACTCTCATGAGAATTTTTTTTCAACTTTTAAACGAGTCAAAACTTATTTAAGAAACACAGCGGGCCAGGTAAATTTTAATTTAATTTAACTTTTATTACAAGCAATAGGGTTTTTATATTTCTGTTTAGAAACAATTAAATGGGCTTTCCATGCTTGATGTACATAAAAATATAACTGACAAGCCTGATAAAGTACTGAATATCCTTTTAGTAGAGCCATTTCAGTTTTTTCTAGAGTAGGGCAGTCGTTAGCATACGCTTATTATTTTGCCGACTCAAAGTTAGTACTACGTCAACTGTCGCAAACGTTTTTGGGTCATTTTTAAAATTGTGAACTTTTCTGTCTCGCAACATAATAACAATTGCTTTGAAAAAGACGTATTTATATTTTGATGATGTGCCGAATTCGGAACAGCTCAACTCTAGACCGTGACAAATGCACGAGTCGCCCCATCCCAAATAACCGTGTCCTTTGTCTATCGTTGAGGGAATTAGACTTATAGTCTAGAATCCAGATGGCGTGCTGCGACGATAAATATCGTAAATATATATTCGCGCAAGTAGTAAATACCGTGTCCACATGTTGTTCGGTATCGTTTGAAATAAGTTAATACAAAATACGTGCAATATGAATCCATGCGCCGCATTGTCCGTCGTAATATATTGTTATGCGTTTACTATAAAATTTCAACTCGTCCGGACGAAATGACGTAGCGAGGGATTTTTAATGAATTCAATCTATTCCGGAATCGCGGGATGCTGCTATGCATTTGATATATCGAGTGCGCTCGGCCGGCCGTGCTGCGGGTTTTACGTCACGTCGTCTGATTTATATAAATATCTCAAACGACCCTCCATTCGGCACGCGATTAATTTACTGTACACTAATGTACGCGTCGCTGTAAATATTATTAACAGTTACCGCAACGCGTGTTGGATCGGCGGAGTGTTCGAACGCGTATGCAAATATTATGCGCTGCAGCGTGCGCTCTTAGTGCAACTCATGTAATATGTAATGCAGTGCGTTATCGAACAAAACATGTACGGCGGCGCTATATCGCGCAAATATTGTTTGTCGACTCGTAAGCTCTGATCGCTTCGCCGTATAGGAGTTTGTTTTTTTTTATTTTTTATGATTATCTTATTACCACGACTTAGTGCACGTTTTGTGTCGAGCCGAATTAATCGATCGTGGAAATGGGAATTTATAGAACCCAACTACAATTTTTAATTATGCTACAAACGATCCGTTATCTACAATTATGTGCACTGTAAAAACCTGCATAGTTGATCCTTTCTGTTCTACTACTCTTAGTGTTTTTAAAAACCATGTCTCTATTAATCTAGTTTTACATTTTAAATGATAAACCTTTGTGTTATATCTTTTATATTGCAGGTATTTTATAAACACTATTTTTATTTTTTTTTTACCTATTTTTAGTTATATATTAGTGTATGCTCGAAATTGTAATTATTACTAAACATATAAATATATGAAAGTAATTGGGCCCAAACACTGCAAGAAAGTTTAATTTTCAAACAAATAAACGAAAAATCGCGAGATACTGCAGCACAGATGCACGGTTATCGGCATCATGCGACTTATTATCGAACATTCGTACATAATAATGTAGAAGTAGGTCACTGCGCTGCACGTGAAGGTGTAACGACGAATTAATAGAGTTTCGTTGATTAGATATTATCGTGAAAAAAAACGGACGGTAAAATAGCGAGAATAGAATACGAGAATCCTGCAGTCGCATATTATCTCCGAGAATCCTGCGTTCGCATGTTAACTCCGAGACGTTCGGTCTTATCACAGTCCCTATGCTATACTATACGCATACCATGTACATGATACCGGCAAAGTGTTGAATCAGAAATTCTATAAAACAGGAAAAGGATAACATTTACGTAATGACCATAGGCAATCGATAGAATCGTCCAACGGTAGTGATCAATAAATATTATCTTAACAGTTTTGTCAGATGCAAGTGCTAATCAAAATGTCAAACCAAAAAAATATTCGTGTATGAAAATCAGTGTATTATGTGGCAAGGGCGGATATCG
Source organism: Periphyllus acericola (assembly GCA_949715065.1). Classification (NCBI taxonomy): domain Eukaryota; kingdom Metazoa; phylum Arthropoda; class Insecta; order Hemiptera; family Aphididae; genus Periphyllus; species Periphyllus acericola. The sequence continues at coordinate 1,510,048 of OX454271.1, forward strand.
TGCGGACATTGCTCTTCCGTACGAGTCACGTGCACTACTTTTTGTCTCGTCTTCTATCTTTATTAATGCCGCAGTGGTAATCAGTAACACAATGAAGCTATATGTATACAAACGCAAGAGCACTGAAAATGAATAACGTCGTGCAAAGAGATTGTGTAACGTGGCGGGCCAGAAAGTCATCATTTACATGTATATATGCCATTTTTAGATATTTATATATTTTGCAGAGCGTTGAGGGCGGAAAAGAGTCACTTTCCTTCGCATCTAGTAGCGTCGACAATTAAACTTTCGGTACACGCGTGACAAAAACAATATTTTACGCAGTTCAAAATGTCACACATTAACTGTGTGCTGTAAAAGATAAATTAAAAATTGTAAATATTTTTTGATTAAAGATTATTTTAAGTTTCTAAAACCCTAAAAAAATGCTTTTATGCCATATAAATTCAAAATAATGCACTTAAAAAATTATGTTTAACTTTTTTGTTTTTAATCGTTTCGGTATAAATCTTAAATTATATTTGATGAAATTAATTAAATTGAAAAAAAGTGATAAAAATATAGATAAAACTTCAGAGCTCTTCTGATGAACTTGGTTTTTATGTAATAGGACGTTTGGCTACACCAAGTGACGATACCTAGTGATTCAAAATATACTGTTTTGCCACTCGTTATTTAGATTTTGATATTACTATTGTCCAATTATATAATACGAGTAACTATACTAAATACTTTATAGTTTGTTATATTTATATAAAAATTACGTTTAAGTGTAAAATCTTAAAAAAATTTTTAAATTTGAATTTTGGATCCGAAAACTTTAAAAACTACCCCAAAAATAAAAGTCTAAAAATTAAATAAATTACTCTCAAATCAAAAATTATCGAAAAATGCAAGAAAAAATTTCTTCTCCTATTTTAGAAGTACATGTAATGGATTTGTGACCATACGAGCACCGCACAGCAAGCTTTGGAAAAAATGCTAAGCGCATCGAAATCCCAGCAGTAGTTATAAAAAAAATAACATAATTTCAGCTATCTGGTCGTACGGCTGTGCATTTGCCAAGTTACAGCAACTTCACCGTCTTTACACGAACCATTTCACCCGGATTTCTTGGTTCTCATATATCTACTTCCCTTTTAAGATGAATTTTTGAAATTTTAAACATATATTAAATTAAATAGTCTATGACACTGTGGCCAATTGAAATCTTAATATTAATTGTTTTCAAAAGGAGAGCATTTATTTTTGTTACTAACTGAAAACATTTGAAAATTAGATTTGATCAGAATTAGAGCCACTACATGGAGTGTATTTTTAAACAAATAAAGTAACGTGCATGATACACATCATTCATCTTCCATTTTTATTCTTGTAGTTGTGACAATACCTTTTTTTAGGGAATTTTCAATTTTAAGAGTGGATAAAAAGTGCATTTTGAACCTTTTGGTCATATTACAACGGCCTCGGCACCAGCGAAGTCTTCCAGGCTGCGGTGTGCTGAGCGCAAATGCAACGCGTTTATGTCGACGGCGCAACCACGAGATTTGAATTCCGTCACCGTATATACGAGTATAATACAAACAATTATCCCGGCGACGATCGTTGTGCTTGGATACATGAAAATAAATCAACAATGTCACGAATAACCACGAATGAAGTAGGAATTTGTTCACTTTTGTCTCACAGTTCTAACGTAACAGTACTCCTCTCGGAAATCTTTCAATATAATATTTTGCAATTTAATACAAATTTACATTCTGTATTAAGATGTCTGCAAACAGCTTAAGAATGGCCGCTGAACAAAATCTCACCTATGAAGACTATTGTACTCAAATCTATAACTATTTCGTGATGATGTTTTGGATTGGTGTGTTCTTGGTCTTGCTGTACTTGACAGTCACAGGTAAAATTATATTTTCATCCATCGTATACTATGAAAAACGTTATGGCGTAAAGGCCGTAAATATTAAGTTTATTGATGTATTTACAGAATGGTCTATATATATAAGTAGGTCCACGTAAAATGTAATAACCCCGTTAAATGTGAGCCCACGGTATTTTCATGTACAAATAATACATAATACACCCTAATTTAAATGTAATTATATATAGGGCGATTTTCTAACACCCTTTATTTTAGACGTAAAAGTGCCAATTTTGATTTTTTTTAAATAAATGTTCCATCTCCTATGAAATAACTTTTTTTTCATCCCACTTTTCATAAGCAATTTTAAATTTCAATAAATCCAAAAGTATTTGTCCGAATATTGACTACGTTAACATCAAAAATTCCATAAAAATTAACTGAATAGTGTTTGCATGAAAAATATTGTGTTTCCATTTAAAAACAAAGTTTGTGTAGCCACAGAATATCCTCAATTTGGCATGAAAAATAGTTATTGAAAACATAGGTATTTATTGTAACTTGAAAATTTAAAAAAAAAATCCAAATTTTATATTTTTACGGCCGTAAAAGGGGGTGATCATGGTTAAAAAACCATCCTGTATATCAGGAAGTAAAGTTTCTGAGCATGAGGAATAAGAGATGATTATGGTCATAGCCGAGTACAAAATATTATACTTATAATCTTATCCCATGGATAAAGGGGAAGAAATGTTCAAATTGCATCACCCCTTTCACACCCCTTCAGCAAGCCTTGTACTAATAAACCTGTTGAAAATCAGTGTGTTTAGATTTGTATTGGCGTTCAGTATACCAGCCAAAACCATTATGTTTGAAAACTTTATCGGCGTACACGACATTGGCAGACGATTCACAGCTCGATGACAATAGAATATTGTTTGAGTCGTGTATGATTAGAAACAAGCCAATTAAACGTTTTGGTAAGTTTTGCACAACTTTCTTACGGGAGCATAATATTAAAAATAATATCGATAACAATAAGTATATAAAAAATAAATAATTAAGTTAAAAGAAAAGTTAAATAATCACACATATGGTATGTCAATTATCAATATAAATGTATAATATACAGCTGCGAATCACGCGGCTTCGCATGAATCAGTCTTATCCGGAAAATAGGTTTTATCGGATTACTTAGCATCGTTAAAAACCATTCTATATATCAGGGAGTAAAGTTTCTGATCATGAGGAATAGGAGATGATTATTATGGCCTTACGGGTATTTCACCTGAGTACAAAATATTATACTTATCATCTTATTCCAGGGATTAAGGGAGAGTAGTTAAAATTGTATTACCCCCTTCAAGCCTCTTATCAGCACGCCTCGCTATAACTAACCTGTTGAAAATCGTTCTTTTTAGAACTATATCGGAAGCCATACAACCAGTCGAAACCTCTAGGTATGGAATATTTATCTACATCTATGGATTCACGTTATAATGAGTGCAGAAAATCATACAAGTCGTGCAACATTAGAAACACGCCAACGGTTGAACCCACTAGTAAGTTTTGCGCAAATTTTTCATGGGAGCACAATATTAAAAATATTAATGTTAATTATAAGTATATGTATAAAAAATTTTAATTTAAGGGAAAAGTTAAATAACCGCACATAGGAGTTTTAAACAATTTTACCGAGCGCTATTGACAATTTTTTTGCAAACTTTGAGATGTTATGTCATTTGGTTGGCAATAAAAAAGTTATTGAAAAATAGGTTTTTTAGGTTTTTTTATAGGTTTTATTGTCACTTGAATATTTAAAAAAAAAACCAAATTTAATAATTTGAATGACAAAAAAAAAGGGGTGAGCATGAGGAGGAATAGGAAATTATTATGGTCATACTGGGTTTTTACCCGAGTACAAAATATTATACGTATCATCTTATCCCAGGGATTAAGGGAGCGTAGTTCAAATTGCATTACATCCTTCAATCCTCTTATCAGCACGCCTCGCTATAACTAACCTGTTGAAACCTCTAGGTATGGAAAATTTATCTGCATCTACGGATTCACGTCCTGATGAGCGCAGAAAATCGTGCAACATTAGAAACACGCCCACAGTTGAACCAACTAGTAAGTTTTGCGTAAATTTGTACTAAAAATAATAATGATAGTAATAAGTATTTTAAAAAATTAATTAACTTAAAAGAAATGATAAATAATCGTACATATGCGGTATGTCAATTATCAATTTATATATATATAATATAATATACAGCTGAATCACGCGGCTTTGGGATGATTATGGTCATACTGGGTTTTCACCCGAATACAAAATATTATACGTATCATCTTATCCCAGGGATTAAGGGAGAGTAGTTCAAATTGTATTACCCCCTTCAAGCCTCTTATCAGCACGCCACGCTATAACTAACCTGTTGAAAATCGGTGTTTTCAGATTTATCATGTAAATCAAACAGCCAGCCGGAACCTACGTATACTATACGTATGGAATCTTTATCCGCATCTCAGAAGGCGGAAATCAAAGAGTGCACAAGACTGTATGATTCGTACATCGATAATATTAGGTCGTCGATTGGACATATTTGTAAGTTTTGCTCAACTTTGTCACAGTAGCATAGTACTAAAAATAATAATGAGTATTTTAAAAAGTTATTTATTTAAAAGAAATGTTAAATAACCGCACATATGGTATGTCGATTATCAATATATATACAATATAGGCGTATTAAACAATTTTACCAAGTGTTATTGAAACTTTTCGGTTTGTGTTTTACAAACTTAACTAACCTTTATTGATAATTCTACCATCTGCGCGTCTACATTTCTGGTGTTTCCTCCTTAAAATGTTGTGCATCGCAATGTCTACATACGTTTTTAATTTTTCCGATAGCTAAACTTGGCAAAACAGTGACGGGTGAAACCGTCGAAGACATTTTAACGTCAACCGTCAAACATGTCAAATTTTTTGATCGTATTAAGGAAATAGGTAATAACTAATAAGTAATATAAGCAATTTTCTTGTAAATAATAACATAAATATTTATTGCTTTTTCAGATTCTTTGATCGATATATTATGCAAAAGATTTTCAAGAATCAGTGAAGTGGTCCGCAATCCACATTTGAAGGCTCAATGTAATCCTATGATCTGTGCAGCCCGTGAAATGGGCCAAGATGTCAAGTATATATTGTACAGCACAGAGAAGACGTTGATGACGAAAGAACAGGCGGAGAGAATATTTCCGAAACATAAAAATTATACGGGTCCGGAAGATATGGATTGTTCACCGTGAAACAAATCCACGCAAAGTATAATTTATATTAGACCCATTTGGATCGTTCATTTAGAACATTTTGTATTGTATAATTATAACAACCGGCGTTGAATGGCGAACGCCATCGTTTAGAAAATCATTTGATTTCAACAATTTGTTCTTATATATAACTGTTCTATTTTTTGTATTATTATATTTTTTCGTTATGTTCAGCTTTAATTAATATTTTTTCTTTAATAATTTTTCCTTTTTGACTTGTGAAATAATACAAAAATAATACGATTAAAAATAAAAAAGATAATACCAAAAAACTGTTTTATTTTTGTTGCTCAACACATTAAAGGCGAGTTTCTGAACGAGGTGTAGGTACAACACCACCAAACGCAATTAATAGTACCGCGGTACGTTATAATAAAGGACGCACCCACTATTGTTCTTAGTCGATCGGAAACATTCGCAACACAATGTACTCTACGACGATACTTGTAGATCAAGTAATTATGTATAGCGTTTCGACTTTGCGTGTTTTGTGATCAACTCAATTTCGGCGACGATTTATTTTCAAACTAGCATATTCTGATGCTGTACTCTCGAGAGTGCGCCCCGCAGTAGGAGCTTCGTAGCGATGTATACGAGTACGTACGTAATACATTACGTATAATACAATACTGATGCGAGTGTATCGTGATTTAAACTGCCTCCATTAAATGGCATTTATTTTCTCGTCGGAATCGTTTTCGCGGATCTATAACGTTTTCATCCCGCCGAGAGAAAATTATACATCGTACAATGAACGGAACCAATAATAATAAATCACGGTTAAACGCGTAGTACCGTCGCGGGTCCGCAGTAAGTATATATTTCCAATAATAATCCTCGTGTTCGACGAAACCGGCTGTTTCAAAGGAGTTTTCCCGATTTCCACGTCGGCCGGGGGAAAATCTGTTGACGGCGGGTAGGGGGAAGAGAACAACGCGATATTTACATCGTCGTGACGGCGGCGGCGGCGTATACCGTTAACAAAAACAAAACCCTCTTCGAATAATTTCTACTTAGACGGATAAAACAAGAGCGGAGCGTAATGCGCGACACGAGCCGGGGGGTGGAATAAACTAGGAGCGGCAAAATGATAATAATAAAAAAAGAAAAAAAAAAACAGTGTCCTTACGCCCCGTGAAACGACTTTTAAATTCTCCGGTTTCCTTTTATTACCGATTACGCGGCCCGTATTTATACACTACATATATATATAGACCTATATTATAAGTTGTATTGGAAACTTCGGATGAACCAGCAGCAGCAGCAGCAGGCATTAACATCGATCACTCCGGACCGGCGATGGGTGGGGGAGGAGAGGGATGGAGGACGACGAGGGGCAAACCAATTGCTGTGAACGGGTGATTTCGCCGTATATAACGCGCGGGCGCGCGCGCACACGATGTGCATTATACGTGGAACGCGTGCAGTATATCCAATTATGCAAATGGAGTCGATAAATTCCTATTAATTGTCCGTCGGCGCGGCGACCGGGGATAGTGCGAATATATATATATATATATGTATGTATACGAATAGGGTATATAATGTATACAATACATATATATATATACGTGCAGTGGCAATTTTTCCCAAAATTACGCGCGTCCTTTCCGCGTCCTCCCCGCTTTCCGATGGGGGTGGGCGGTAGTGGTGAAAATCCGTTTGGAAAATAATATACGACGGGCTTAAAAAGTTCAGTCGTTATAAACTGCACGCTCTGCTACGCGTGCAGTGTATACAGCGCGCGTATTATACACGTATACGTATAATCGTAATACACGCGTCTTCGCCTGCCGTTATACGCGCTGCACTTATTACCAGATAATAATATCGTTATTATTATTATTATTATTATTATTATTACTATATTCGCATCTCTGGCGTAGTAATAGCTTTACGAGCGCGAAAACGAGAGTGTATACCGTATAATATGCGGTGTGTTCGCCGCGGTCGTAACGGTGCCGTTTACGAGAACCGTGGAGTTTTTACGGCCAGAGTGTAAAACGTTTTCGAGAAATCGTCGTGTGCATATTATTATTATTAAACGTACAATAAAATAATATCGCAGTTCTTATTATAACCATACCGCGGTATCCGGACGTCTTCGTCTCGCGCCCTCAGCTCCACTCTCTCTCTCTCTCTCTCTCTCTCTCTCTCTCTCTCTCTCTCTCCCACTCGCACTCGGCCACACGCTATCGCATACACATAATATATACGTATGCATGTTTTATACGACCCTGTAGCACGGGGTAGTCGACGGCGACGGGTAGTACGTGTACAACTATATGCTATTCCGCAGTGGCCGGTCCAAAACCGTTTACGACCTACATGCCGCGTGTTATTTTATAGCGTATAATATGGCTGCGGCGTTAATATATATTATAGCTGCTCCTAATCGGCCGGTAATAATTATATGTTGCGCGTGTGTTATGGTCTTGTCGCCATCGCGCCCGGTTAGGTTTTCCTCTGTTTCCATCGCCCGAGCGGACCCGATCGTGTATAAATATATTCTTTTGCACGCGTCCCGGTTTACAGGCCGTTTTACTTTGCAACACTTTTTTTCTCATTATACTTTGACGAAAAACCGGCAGGTTAAATACTGTATATTACACACGGAACACGCTCACTGTTCAGGGCTGCGAATAAAAAAATGTAATCCACGGGCCACTCAACCTGCACTCTTATCTAAATATTTGTCGAATCGTTATGCGTATATATAATTGCACACTCTTCTTAATCATATCAAGTATACTTACGTATACTAGTCTGCTGCACTCATTATCATAACTGCATAATATGTAACATTGCCGCTCGGCGATTAACAACAATCAATAATAGTTATACGTATATGTTTAGGAAAAAAAAAATGATAACGTGTAGATTACAAAAGGGAATTATTGCACAATTGGCTTAAACGTTTTTTACACCAGTGTGAACTTGGCATCACAAAATTAGATAACAAGCGACTACAGATTATTAATTATTATAGTTTGGCGCACGTCAAGCAACGACTCAAGTACCTATATTTATGTACTTTCCCTGTAATATGAATAATAAATAATGCGTTTAAACATAAATGTACTCGAGTAGATAGGAATAAAAACCCGATGTTATCACTTTTAGCGCTATAGTTTTTAATTGCTCATAAAGTGATAAGAAAATATTTTTTAATTAATGAGGTCGTGACACCGGTGTATTATAATTTTAAACGCCCGGTGGGGACAGCGAAAGTTATAGTGTTGGGGTTACCGTTTCGGTTAATTCCATTGTTTTTTTTTTATGTTTACCGAAGACCGAGAGGTTTTTTTTGCAACGTTTCGTTAAAAACACAAAAAGAAACTTTTTATCTTTCTGCGTATATGGTGTACACTACTATACTGTTTTTATCCAACTATAAATTTGTTTTACTGAAAAAGTTAAAATTACAACATATTTTTTGTTGCATAACGTTTTGGAAAAAAGATTCATTGTATATACATGTATAACACGTATTATTTAACAACTGCAGCTTGTAGAGGATTTTATTTTAGATGATACTACGGTTCACTTTAGATTATTTTCTCGTTTCTCAATAAATGTATTGATTATATTTTTAGTATCACCTATAAGTTTTACGCAGGAAAACAAAAAAAAACTCTAAATATAATATATCCTAAACTGTATACTTATTCTTAACACGTGATTTAGATATTCCCAGCCTTAGTCTCCTGCACCACCACGCGCATGACAGATGTTTTTATTTATAATCGAGTGCACTTAAATTTTAAGTACACGACGATGGAGTGCTATAACAATAATAATAATAATAATAATAATAATAAATCCATTTCAAACGATCCGCTTGCGAATTCCAACTCGCTCTGCGTATACCGTCGTAGTCGGTTGCGCACGGTGACATCGTTCGCCGAATAATTATAATGTTCCTCTTCTTGTCCTGTTCCTATTATATACCATGTGCATATATATATATATCGCGTACGCGACGCGACACCATTATTACATTATGTGTACCGTATACATGTACGATTTCGTTTTCGGGCGTTCCGAAATTTCAAACGCAGTTTCCGGTGCGGTTGATTGAAATATGCGTTCGTCAGTCGCACACGCGCACCGTGCACACTCTCACACACACACACACACGCACGCACGTACACGCGTAATATAATATATAGTATGCTTGTTCGGAAACGGGGTGCGCAATGGACCTGTAAATTAATTACGCGCGAAAGCTGCGACTGTGCCCACACATGCGCGTGCGCGCGTATATTTATGCGTCCTGTGCACGGTAGTGCGACGTCGGGAAAACGCCGAGGTCGGGTCGTGCGGCGGTGCTGTACCGGTGACGAGAGGGGGCGCGGTGGTCGGCGGATGTTGCCGATTCGGCGATATGATCGTATTTCGAAATATACATAACCATTATACGATAACGTGTGCGTGTGCAAATGCATGTGCATTTCGGTCGTGCACTCGGACTCAGAAATACTTGGCGAATGCACCGTTTATTTTATTCCGGCGTGTACAGCGTGCAGGGGCGAGAAATCTGCGCACCAGGAGTAAAGACTCTTTCAGTCCGCCCACCCATCACCAGCCACGATATCCGATCGCACGTGCAAAAGAAAAGGAAAAAATTGCTCGTCAATATCCACGTATGATATACCTCCTGAATATTTTATCCAAAAACGTTTATCGCTTTAACGTCAAACTACCGTTATAGGTTTTATGTCGATTACTAGTTTAACGTGTTTTGCTTGGATCACAATACATTTAATGATCGTAACGTTCTACAAGAATATTACTAATGAAGAAGTTTTAGAAAGGATATCTGAGTGGAAATCAATGTGGAAGAGTATACAGAAAAGGTGAGATGAATTGATGTCATATTTTAAGACACGATGGGCTGCTATTACTAATCTTAGAAGGAGTAATCGATGGAAAAAATCATAGAGGAAGACCAAGACTGAAATACATAATAGGAGATCGAGGATGAAGTTCATATCAGGAGTTGAAGAGGAAGGCATTAGATAGATAGACAAACATGGAAGTTGCTGCAAACCAATCATTAGATTGAATACCGCAAGATGATCATTCTATAAGGCCATATCGTATAACGTATGTGACGGTTTGAAAGGTACATCACTTGATGTATACTCGACAATCGGAATAATCAGACTATCCATCGTAGCCTGTTATTGTTTTATTTAAACTTACCGTACTCCGTCATCGTTTCTGTAGGGCACGCGTATTATGCTAACTATTAATATCCGCCCACGGAAGATCGGTAGGAGGAGACGCCGCCGTACACCTTACCACGCCACTGCAGGTGCAGGCGCAACAATGATGTATAATATAACGAGCGAATCATCGCCCTACGTATTATTTATTTTTCCGTCGCGCTTACGTGGTCGAATACGCGTTGCGCAATATCGTTAAACGACCGGCGGCCGGTACGAAATACGTGTGTCCGGGTGTCGGGATGACGACGTAAGTAGATATTTAATGTCCTCTTCGGGTACGATGACACGATACCGCGAAACGGTTTTCCCGAATGCTTTTTACGGCTTTTCGCGTATTGAGTTATCACGAATCCGCCACCGGATGCGGATAACGGTCAACGACACGCGGGTACCGCAGGACGAGGGCGCAGGATTGCCGCCGATGTTATTGCAGCGTCACGGCGCTCGAGGCGAGATTTGCGGTTTTTCGTCGCGGTGACACGGCACACGACGTAATATTATAATAATATAATTTTATCACAGCTGTGCGCGCGTGTTCGTGATGATGTATAGTTATGACGACGCATAATAAAATGTCGCACGCCTCAGTGAAATGGACGCGATAAAAACGTGCAGGACCGGATTATTCCTTACGACGCAAGGGCGGATACAGAGGTCCTAAACGGAGAATATATATAAGTTAATAAAATAAATTTATAGAAATTGTCTTATTATTAATAGACATAAAATTATTTGTGTACAGAAATCAGTCATACTCTCAACAGAAACACTGGTGATGGGTCTTATTGTTTTAGAACGTAAACACTTTTAATTTTGAGAACGAAACATAATTAAAATCTGATACTCAATACCTACTAAACCATATTGAAAAAAGCATTTCGGTACAAAAAAAAGTCGAAAAGTGTTATTGAATATCGGTATAGTTGTATATTTGTATAAATTATAAAGAAAATATTGAACTTGCATGAACAACATTTTTGCCACAATTAATTTCAAGCACAATATTTGATACTTTTTTTTGTTTATGGGGGGGGGGCATTGCCCCTATTGCCCCTCCCTTGTATTCGCCCTTGGTTCGACGTTATACCGCCGCACCACCAGTGGTGGCGTGGTTTGTGTTGCGTCCGTTTTCCTTTATTTATTCGGTCGAGTAAGCCTCCGCGGACTCGCAACGATGACAAGACGTGCACGCTGCACGCAATACGATCAAAAGCGAAACGAACGGATAGATAAGACGATTAATAAATAACAGTACGACTCGTATATTGGTTGACAGAGACAGAGCCATCTTTAGCCGTTCAGGACCACTCAGGCAGACAAGTTTATTAGGCAATTTACTTTTGTTCGATAACGTTGTACTTTAATTTAATTTCATCGTACACGTTTTCTTTGAAAGAGACGATATTATACAATAAATTAGAATAGAACTGACGTCAAAGTTTTTTTTTCGAGATTGTTCATTCGCGAATTCTTCAATTGTATCTTCAAAGTATAATTTTTTAAGGATATCACTTTCTATGCACATGGAGGTTAACAAATTAGTAACTCATGCTTGTAACATAGTCGTTCGTAATTCACTTTTATTTATTTTAAGCTGTGATAAGATCCGCTACATCTGGTGACCATTAGGCAAAATAATTTCTTCGTAGCAATACTTCTATATTTGGGAAAGTTTCTTTTAATATATTTGTCTTTATTAAAGTATGTAAGGCTGAGATACTCAAGTCCACGGATTAATTTGCAAGGTTTTTCAAATACTATCTTAAATGACAGCATCCTGATTTAAGCTCATTAGCGTTAATATCTTTATGATAGAATTCTGAAAATGCTTTGCATTTTGTTCTCAAATGGTCAGGATCTATTGCTTTTAACTGAGATAGAAAACTAAAACGTTTGTTAAATTCTTTGTATGATTCTAATCGTTGCTTTAAATTAGCATACAATTCAATGTGTTCACTATACTACTGTAGGAAGAAACATTTTTACATGAAATGTTTGTCTGCCAATTAACTGCTTACTTTTTGATGGTCCTTCCAAAGAAGTAATGCGTATGCTGCAAATTATTTTTCTTTGAGAATCATCTTTATAGTTAACATTTGGATTTTTTCTTTGGCAGCCGATTCGTAATGATCAAAATTATTACATGCGTTACTGATTTAATCGGCAAGAGATAAAAAAAGTTGTAATGTCCATTTTTAAAGTATTATCTTGTAAGCTAGCATGATATGCTTATATAATAATATTATGATCATAGGCTTATGCTTGTTTTATTGATAGTTTCCAAAAGGTCATTCCATATCTCAGTCTGGAGGTTTCCAGTTTATTCATTTTTTATTTTTTTCTTAGTCTCGTTTTTTTGTTTCTCCTGGTAGATCGGACTATCATCGAAACCGATTTGTTAATGACAGGGCACACATAAATAGAATACGTGTGCATTTCACAGTGCACATATTATACTCGTAGTACACATAAATCTACAATGAGTAATGACTATAGGGACCCGTGACTTGTAGCGTTTACGTGTTAGTTTATAGGAGCCCTAGAGATTTCTGAGTAACAGTTATCTTATAAGTTCGTTCCAGATAACCGTATAAAGTAAAATACGACAATTTTTTTGACGCATTTTTTGACGTATTTCGAAGTTAAAATGTTATTTTTATGTTTCTAGCACTATATTAAACTTATTATATATTTCCCTATAAAAGTAAAAAAAAAGTAAATATTATACAAAATGTATACTTAATATTAAAAATATATGATATTATCATACAATAAAAATAATAATAACACCTACTAATCATTTGTTTTTTCACTTTCAAAATACATTTTATACATATACATATTTCTAGTGTATTAATTTGCGCTTATCGTGATCTTTTTTAGAGTTAAAAGTTAAGAGCCCTGGTAATAACTAAAAACGCGTCTCGGCTGAGACCTTATTGAGATCGGTCGTCGTCGACTTTATTATTATTGATCTTCGTAGTCTTAGGTAAAGATCCATTTTCCTTGTAATTAAATGAGGTGCGGGTTGGATATAGGAACACCATACGGAAGAAAATCAGAAAATGTCATTACAGTGTTCCGCCGTGGAACCGGAGATTCGATTTTACTCAAAAACTATCGGTAGCACCGATGTCGAAACCATAAGTAGTTCAAGACTATAACAATAGGGTTATATGCTATAGACCTTTTGCGATAGTTTGAAAATGTCAACTTAAATGTACATTATATGTATTAATATAGGTTATTCGGCCAATGCGGGGAGTCCGCAGTTGATATAGCGATCATGTAGACTGTAGAGGATAGTCACCAACTTACAGGACAAGGAAGTAGTATTGATATTAGAGACGTTTTATCAGACATTTGTTTCGTTTTCCTTTTCACATATCCGACTGTTGTTATTACAACCAGAATGAAATATGTAACTCTGTCATATCTATATATATATATATATATATATAAGCTTGTCAATCGAATTGTACAATTCAACTTAAAACAACGGACATAAATTATATAATAATAACAGTTGAACTTATACATTTACGATGACGCATGTATATGTATATGGTTTACAGTGGAACTGCAGCTCTGGAAAACGCAGGCAAGCACTAATTATTTGAATATTTCAATTTTTAATCGACATTTCGACTAATAAAAACGATATTATATCATCAACGAGATGTGTGTTTACAATATACGTTTAAGTGTATGAAAACGTTCCATTTTCGGATTTTTGTTTATAACAGGCTACAGAGTGTTTTTTTTTTTTGTTTTGAAATGCTTAGTTTACATCGTGATCAAATCCGTATGCGTACACATGCCGTGCGCCTGCCCATGTACACAGAACCTTTGACAGTTAATCTCTTCCTCTAGGATATAACACGAAATTGGCTAATTTCATAAGCCGTGCAGTGCGTTTGCGATCATTTTATCACGTGCACATGTGCAATATTATAGAAACATACACCACGAGCGCAAAATACGGCTTATATTACGTATATCACATACATTTAGGTACCCATTATATATATAAGGTATACAGTGTGTTTACGTTATTTAGAACGGTTTTTATATTGTTTAATTAAGTATATTTTTCGTACGTTCTGTTTGTTTAGAATTTAAAACCAACCCCTCATCTGATGGTAATGATTTGAAATCTGGTTAAAAGTTTAATAACAAGTCGAAAACAAAAACATTGCTGCTGCTCGCATTGCACACATACATTGCTTTTGTACACACAAACACACACCGGGCAAAAAAAAAATATACACTGTTTGAACAACATTTTTTCTGGAGATTTTAATTAATTTTTTTTTTATCATCATCCGCCGTACGCTGGCGACTATATATGTGACGTGAAAAAAAAATAATAAAATATATTCCACCAAAACATCACTGTTTGTTCAAACTAAATATGTTGTAACTCGTGTACAGGTTTAAATGTGAACGTACCACAAGTATTATTCAGTTCTTACACAGTTTTTAGTATTGTTTGGACTGTGCACATTGACGTCCATTCTGACCACTTATGTGAATACCGCACATGGATGCGATTTTTAAATCGTGATACGGGTAGACTGTATTACGATATAACGCATTATACTTGTATGTATACTTTATACTGTAAGAATGTAAAGAAAATAGTGACTTCATTGCCGACACATAGGCCGAATTCCTCGTATTCCTCTTTGGTGCTGGTGTTTGGTACCCCTGCATTCCCATGAAAATATGTTTTTAAAATATATTCAAACAATAATTATTTATTATGTAAATTGCCGATATCGATTTTTATCTATTTTGTCCTGTATCTTATATTTAGTACATACATCCGTGTGGCATGAATAGCATCGGAAAAATGCACAGTCATTATACCGAAACGACAACGAAATCAGCTTACGCATTAAAAAAGAAAAAATTAATACTCACTCAAAAAATAAAAATATTGTAAATTATTACATATTAATTTATGTTCGACCTGATTATATTATATTCTCAACGAGCAATACTAAACTTAAATATATCGATTGATACAACTATTTATTACTTTTCAATGACTAAAAATAAGCGAATTAATATCATTAACTCGACTAGAAAATATAGCGCTTCAACTATTTATTCCAAACAGTTAATAGTGAGTTAATACAGTAGAAATAAAGAACAAATACAGCTCATTAAAATGCATTCTTTATTTCCTGTAAGATCTGATTGTTCTAAAACGTATCATGCGTACCCATACGTTCATTATTTCTCGACATGAGCACATTTACAACTCTGTTAGATTCTTCAAATATTTTAAACCCGACCCTAAGCGTATTTAATTTGAAAACAACGAGGTTTTTAAAACTATACTTTCTTTTATTTTAGTTCTTGCATTATTGAATTCGTTATTTTTTAAATAATACATTAAACGTTCTTATGATAGCCTCATGACGAAAAGCATGAACAATTTTATGATTTTTTTTTTCATTTTACACAGATTGCACAAGTAAATTGTCTCAAGTATATTAACAAATAACTCCGGAAGAGTTAAACTATGTATATAATAATATACATATACTTATGACATACTTATATAACTTATATACATACATATATGTTCATTCATTATTAACCGCATCTTGAATAGTTTAATGAGTAAATATTATATTCAAGGTCAATAAATAATTCGTAAACAAATTATGTTACACGCTGACGCATTAAACTATCATAAATATCAAAACACAAAAACAGGATATACAATTTTGAAAAATAATTCACATTTAAATCATTACTTTTTCCGCACTGGTTTTTTACGAGCAATATCTGACACATTGCACAAGTCTTATTTTACCGTGTTTAACGGCTTGCGAATAATATTGAAAAAGTGTTTGTTTTATCATGCAAATTGTATAGAATGTTATTCGAATACTGGGCGTTGAAATAATTTCGTCACGAGACATATTTATTACGAGTTTTTAGCTCGCGAATAATACGGATTAATAATCATGAATTTCAACGGGATGTATTATGCAAAATTAATGAACGTCTTGAGCATACACGATGTACGTTTATTTATTTTTATTTATGCGAAAATATTTTCATTTAAAATGATTGTCAACCGTTAAGATTTAAGATTTTTTTCTAGGGGAGTGATTTGAAATATTTTTCGTTATAAGTGGCGAAACATGTCTTACAACGTATTCGATAAAGATACATAATTTAAAAAGGGCGAAACTATACTAGATCGGGTGATATTTTAAATCAAAACTACATAAAATAAAGCTCTGGTTTACGATACCATGTTACCTTACCTGCAGTCATCATCACCCTTCAGAAACACGTCACTATATTCTCATTATAGCACTTAACAATATATGCGACTCGTTGACCCTTTATTGTTTACATCGGATAATTTTAGATTAAAACGAATGTACGGGATGTACCACCAGGATTTACACAGAGCGATATCTTCCTTGTTAATGGAGATAATCAAATTCAGTTTTTTTTTTTTATAAGACTGTAAAATTAAATGTTTTGTTAAAACGTTTAAAAAATTTACTTTTTATTTTATAAATTTTATAATTTTTGAAGATAACCATTTCATAGGGCTTATTTTTCTGAAACTGTTGACGGTAAATTTTCAATTCTTCTTGATTATTATTTTTTAAGAATTTGTCTAGTTTACAAGAAAATAGTGTATTATTTACACAATTTTAAATAATAATAACATTGCCAGCAAACTTTATTGGGAAAATGACGAGCGGATAATAATTTACATTTACGTAAAGTAAAAAAATCATTAAAAATCCAACGAAACAAATGAAAACAGAAAGTTGAACCGTCGATATTTTTTAAAAAAAATAATTGCTATCATCGAAATGTATAAAAGTAATTTAATAAAAAGTTAATTGTTCAACTCCTTTAATAATACACTTATATTTACCAAACTATTGTCAACAAATCGCCTTTGCCCAGAGATGCTGCGTATGAATAACGAAAAAAAGAATTTGATCATTTCCATAAACACGGGAACTATCGCTCCGCGTGAATCCCGGTGGGATACCCTGTACAGGGAATAGCTTTGATCATCGGAACTATAACGGTTGATCGTTGAACCGCGGTCGACTAGATTTCGAAGAGTATACAAATCACATGAGGACGAAGAATTGCACCTACGCATGTGAAATATTGGCGAGGCGTTCGGTTATGAGCAGCGGTGACGGGACGGGACGGGGGGAGGCATAGGCACGTGTAACTTATGTTAATAGTGTTTCGCAACAGCGTCATACGCATTTACAATGTTAGGTTTTCGAAACGCGCATCGTCCGTTGAATGTTTTCGATCGTTTGTGTACCGTGGTATACCGTATACCGTTTCGCGTCAGAATTTATTCGGAAATAAACCAAAAGATCCACGTGCCCGTAACACGCACCGTATATCGTACACTAGTCGATGAATATTCGCGCGCGCGTGTCCGGTAATTGGAAAACGGATTTTAACTCAGATGATTTAATAAAAACACACTCTCACACACACATACACACATGCAAACATACACGCGCACACTCGCACGAATATTATGTTATGTGCAAGAGAGACTCCTTCGAGGGGAAAACAATGCGAGAGACTGTATATACGTTGTATATGCGACGGAGGCGTCGGCGGAAGGGCTGAAAATTGTCTTTTTCGCAAACGTCGTCTAACCGATTTCGTGTACACACACATATATATATATATATATATATATATATATATATATACACGCAGACCCGGACCGTAACGAATTTAAGTCAAAACTAATCGCGAACCCAAATCCAATTCCCGCGCCCCGACCCCTTTTGTAATCGTTTTCTTCATTTCGAAATCAATTTCACTTGCGGTAAAATGAACGTTTGGCCCGCGAAACGCGTGTGTATACCTACGACAAAAAAGTAAGTGCACATTATATCACGAGAATACATATTAATTTATAATTCACTCCCTCGACGTTATACCGTAAATTTTATACTAAACCGTCTTTTACGGTTTTTACTTCGTAGTTGTTTTTCAAACTTTTCGTTTTACAAAGGTGCAATATATGTCAAAAACTATACATTTAAAATGTTAATATTTTTATTGCTTTTAAAATTCATTAGTTAAATCATTTACTGATTGATTCAAGACAACTTGGATTTCAGAAATAGCTAGCAATAGTTAGAAGCAAAATATGATTTGACTCTGTTTACGTTTGAATAAAAAAGAGGAATTAATAAAATGTAGTGTATAACCACTGCGATTTGTACTTAACGATGAACGTCCCACCAAACGGTAAGTAATTGATTATTATGCGCTTCAAAAGAGTACCCATACAATCATTTTTCATGTTGTCCCGGTGACTAGAGGGCCAAATTGAAAATCAACTAACGTTCTTATAACTTTATAAGTTGCGTTATTTTCCTTCGCATTAACTAATTACGTAACGTTCATGTGTCAACTTAACTAACTCGAGCTAATTATTTTTACAAAATTGCCCACATTTGCTGTTATACTTTTGTACATGGACATGCGTTACGCGTGTACCTACGTGTGTATGTCGGAGGCATTACCTCGCGCGTGTTATAACCACTCGGGGATCGGACGATGTACTGGCAATTGTATACTCCTGTACACCGTTCGAGTGAGTGTTGACCGTAATACTCGGTTAACGCATTAGCGCGTTTCGCAGTTGAAGTCCGCACGTTTCATCGTAGTTCATGTTGAACGCCTTCTGAAAGCGAGAAAAACACAAAACCGTGTTTATTTATATTCTTGGAATGGGGACGATAATGAATATGAAATGAGTTTTATAAAAAAATTCTGCACGAGGGGAAAAAATTAATATATTACGATGTATATTGTCTGTTGTGTGGATAAAATTTTAAAATCCTCTCAAACGGCTATTTCCAACACATTAACCCGAAAGTATACCGTCAAACGAATGTTTGCTCGGTATGTGTCTAGTATTTATAATGATAATATTATCTACGTGGATTACAACGGTTTTGCTTTGATACGAGTGTATTATTTATTATCATTAAAACACGTATTTAAAATGTATGTACATAATGTTGTGCCTATAATATGTAGCGTACAAAAGTGTGTTCTATGCGTGTGCAAATTCTCATTAAAATATGCATTATGCTCGTTTAAATTGTTTCGGAGTTAAGGTTTAAGTATTTATAAAAAAAATTGAGATTGTAATGGAAATGTGAAAAAAAAAACAGAAATATTTATGGAAAACGGATTTGCAATTTTGCATACCATTTGCATTCCGAAAGTTAAGATGAAAATAAAATCCATTGAC
Source organism: Periphyllus acericola (assembly GCA_949715065.1). Classification (NCBI taxonomy): domain Eukaryota; kingdom Metazoa; phylum Arthropoda; class Insecta; order Hemiptera; family Aphididae; genus Periphyllus; species Periphyllus acericola. The sequence continues at coordinate 1,529,786 of OX454271.1, forward strand.
GTGCACTTAGAAAATAATTTGAAATTCAAAGTGTGCTCACATTAACTCGCATCACCTCAAAGTTAGAACAAATTATTTTACCCGTAGACCGGGCGGTAGATATATCACTAAATAATTTTCATTTAGAACGCTACCGTGTACAGTATAGGTATATGTACAGTGAGATCAAACAAACCAAGTCTAAAAGAATCATAAATGTATAGATAAAGTTGAAAATATGCTAATATAACTTGCAAATGCTTCGTTATTGCATGGTAAATGATTCTTCTCGGAGAATACGTAATAAATTGTAGAAATACATTTTCTCTTCACGGCCGAATTCTTTCAGAAGATTCAATTAGTTTGAATACATCGTTAATCAACCGTGACAAGTAGTCGATTTTTACAATTTAAACGATTCAATGGGTACAAATTGAAAAATTCCCGTTTAAAATATTGAGCACAAGAGATAAGAAAATAGTACTTTAGGGCCTCAAATCGAAATCACTTTAAAAGAAGACATATTGCGTAGGATTCGTATTATGCAAGTCAAATGAGATTAACGCGGGTATTCGCACGAACATCGGAGCATTTGAAATTGTTTTATATTGAAAATATTGCGTGTACATCGATTAGTTAATAACTTTGAAAATCCGTATCGCGCTGGAAACAAATATATGTTATGAAACGATTTGTAGCCTATAGTAGAAATATTTGAGTATCATCGAACGCTCGAGCTTCAAAATGGTACAATATATTTATAAACGATGGAACACTCAGTTCTTACGTTTTGACAACCATGTAGGTTATAGTTGATAATTGACTGGCTATCACCGTATTGTATAACACACGACTAAAAGAATCTAGAGGAATATTAAGAACAATAAATGAAGTGTAAGAAAGGCATGATTAGTTGTAACATTACAAACTATTCGAGGAAAAAACAGTAGACATATTATATCAGGTCAACAAGACGACGACCGGGAACGTAGATGGTCACTTATCAAACAAGCGTCGTCTTCGATACCGAGTCTGCGGGTTACGCGTGTACGTAAACAGACCGAGAGGGTCGAACGGAGCGAGTACGGAGGCGAGAGCAGCTACAAGTCCAAGAGAACTCCAAGGGTTCATCATCGAATGAGAAAGAATTGATTATATCGGGACAAAAAAATACGACGGCGGGTTTAGGGCGAGCTAATTATAATACGTACAATGACGTTTTGTCGACGATCATCGGTACTAGGATTCGATTACACGTGCGATAATTGTGTCGAATCACGTGTATATAATATAAATAATATAATAATACTATAATAATATAAACAATACGCGCGCAGAGGGTTTTGACGTCCAACCGTGACATCCGAGAGAAAAATGTCATTAAGGGCGCGGTATTTTTCGTAATAAAATCACTGTGCTATGTAATAATACTTGGCGTGCTACGTACGATACAAACAATAATACGTTTTCATGTGCCATCGGCTGTGCACACGCGGTCGTATATGATGCATATTTGAGTGCGCTCGCGTGTGCTTGTGCGGTGCTATATGCGTGTGCGAATCTCGCGTGAAACGTATTAGGATGGTTGGCACGTACTAGATTTTCCACCCCGATTCACCGAAAACTCATACGGGACAAAGGCGCGTCTTCAGGGTGGTATTTTCATTTTAATTTTTTTTTTTCCCACATAATATTCTCTTCCGTATATTATTATGATTTCCCGTCGTCGCCATCCTCATCAATATGCGATCCGCGGTGCGTATAGGTAATACGCATATCTCGCGAGGAGAAATATACGTATACACCTACGTTGACACAGGAAACGGACCACCCGGCTCGATCCGGCACAGCGACTATACGGTCGGGATAAAATCCAAACCGCGTGTATTATCGACAGCTACTATATCGATGGCGCCAAGCGAGCCATAAAGTGGCCACAGTTGACACTTTGGGCCTAAGCGATAGTCTATGTACTACATCAGGTAGGGGAGAGAGATAGTTAGCAAGGTGCATCGTCTGGACTCCGGACGAACTGGTACATCTGCTGTGTGACCGTTTAATAGCGAACAATTTAATTTTTATATTTAGGGAAAGACATTTTTAACGTATATAAAATATACGGGGACTGAACACCAATGGTATAAAATATATGTGGACTAAACGCCAATAGAATAATAATATATGCGTGGGGACGACCAAGCGACGTTGTTATAATAACGTCATATAATTACCACAAAATATGTCCGTTGAAGTATAAGCAGCCGAAATCAAATTATTTGATAATAGTTGTTCTTGATAATTCAATAATAGTTATAATTCGTTGAAAATTGCGTGGCCGTAAAAACAACACATTATAACTGCTAAGAAAATTACTCTAAAGAAAATCATAAAAAATCACTTAAAAACGTTTATATATAGGAGTTCGAAATGTAGAACAACATCAAAACAGTTTTTCATTTTTGAAAACTCAGGAAAATTTCTCTCATCGTGTCCTTTTGCCTAGGATCCTCTCGATATTTATCCATTCTCGCGTCCGTTTTCAACGTGCCGACTAGTCGGGTATGTCAGTCTGAAAACGGTGTAGGCAGTTTTCGCGGGGAAACGGTGCATCCATGGATAAATCCAGGCCGAATTTCATACAACCCGCGTTAAACCCCACACAATATAATATACTACGTGTACGGCGGCGGCGGGTGGAATTTAAATACTCGTATATGAAGCAGTGTATTACCTACCGCCACCGCCGCCGCAGTTCATCGCACTCGGGTTGCATATTATATACGCGTACATTGCGTGGAGTCCGCGCCGGTCTTGGCGCCAGAACGTGGTGCGGACGTTCGAAGGATCGTAAGGATTTTTTCCCCCCGTCGTCGGGTCCCTTTTTAATGGGTCGTGAAACGGTGTACTTACACACCCTATTCAAATACTCCCCGTCGTACACACGTATGTATAATTTACACATATACACGGTCTGCAGACAGAAGCTGCGCAGCGTTTCTGGCTCGGGTTTAAAGCCTTTATTGCAATGTCCGAAAACGTCCTCGTCGTCGTCGCAGCTGTTCGTGGCAACCCGGCGCGTAACAACCCAATACGGCGGTTCAATAAAGCGCCTTTAAATCTGCACGCGTGTACACTTAACGCTCGCGCACAATGGGATACGATCACCGTCGTTTAAGTCCCGAAATTTGTACGACAGACATTATAGCGCCGTTTAATTAAAACGCTCGCACCCCTCGCGGCCTCGCGACACTCGTACGCCGCCAAAGCCTCCGCGGACGTTTCGGGTGCTCCAGCCTTTGGGCTCCGTGGGAGTTGCATAAAAACGTTCGTGCTCTCGCCGTACGCGCGATACGACATAACAATGCGATACACGTGCGATTTTGTCTGTTTTAGCTACGACTGTTGTGCACCGCGGTTCGGTTTTGACACGTTCCCCTTTTGCGACACACGTCACACACCGTATCGCCGGTTTGCTGTCGACTGCGATCACGCGCGTACATCATTTCAAACTATTACGCACAAGCGTATTATATTTGTTGTACCGTGGTGGCTGCGACGTGATAATACGTCCGAGAGTGTACTGTAATATTATTGTTGTTTTGAAATGCACGCGCGCGAGGAAAAGCCCTCGCCAGGGCGGCAAGCTGCGCCTCGGGCCGATGCGTAATATGCATTGTAGCGTTCGTCTATCGTGGTTAAAGTTTTTTTTTTTTCAACGAGAACCGCCCTGTGTTTACGCGAAGGATTAAAAATGCGTGTAAAGAATCGATTATTTCGTACGAGGAATTCTCAAACGTCAAACCCTTTTCCACATAATGTTCAAGAATATGGCTAACCTAACCTAACCGCGTCAAATCCCTATTGTTTCATCAAATCGATTGATATAATAGCCCGTTGGACGAGGCCGACACTATTTCCAGGCCAGTGAACCTGCAGCAGACGCCGAGGAAGTCTTCTGATGACGGTGATAATATCGTGGTCACGAAACGAGGAAGAAACTTGATGCGACGGTATACTAAGGGTGGACCGGCAATCGTGGGTTACAATCCCAAGTATGGTTATCAAACGAATTTTAATACGTCTGCGCGCGGATTAAACGTGAACACGAGGGCGGCCGATCACACGTCGTCTCGCATGTTGCCGAATGCGTCTACATCGTACGCGGGCCGACGCCTATAAGATTAGATCCAGGATACATTTTTTATAAATTTATTTCAGGATGAAATCGTGCTTACATTTCAACCGCGCAAGATTACCACCCCCGCGTATTGAAGGGCGGGCGTGGAAAAATTTCGCGGTGGTACAGCGGTCCAGATCCCGAGAACCCCCTCCTCCCCCACCGGACACGAGCAGTGCGTACGTATACGGATGTAACGGAGTATAACGTGCGAGCGGAAACTTGTCGGTAAAGTTTTAATAGATCCGTGCACCAGTCGTCTTCGGGACAGCGTAATTGTATCCATTGTGCGCGCTCATGTACCGCGCGGAGGGCGAAGAAACGAGTTTGTTTTGAATTGGTAATCCAAAGCTCCGACTTTGTACACTTCCTCCGCGTCCTGCCCCCAGGCGCTCGCAGCCGTCCGCTTGTTAAACGCACCCGTTTTTCGCCACCGATGAATACGTAATTGGACTTTGCGCGCGATGTGCTGGTCGTACACAGAGTCGTCGTCAAAGAGAGGCCTCTCGCCGGATACGATCGCAGCGGCGGGTGGAATTTAATACTGTTGTCTCGGGGGGCACTTGCAGGGCAGGGCGGGAGAACGCCGCGACGCGTTGAAATCGCGAATTATTTTGTGATAGCGGGGGGAAAAAAAAAAAAAAAAATTAAGCAATATTATTATACGCGTGTAATATACGTATACGTCTTGGGATCGCCGAGAGAATAAAAAAGAAAAACTGCTTCGGCAAAATTACGCTCTACGTGTTATTACATGCGTATATGTATGCAGCTGCGGTGCATTTGTTTTTGAATATTATTACGCGTGTACATCGCACGTATACTATAATATATTTACCCTCTATCTCAGCTCGTGTTGTTATTACGCACGATAACGCGTGCGCGCGCGGCAAACTTTTGACGAGAAACAGTGCAGAACTTACGACACTGAAACGCCGGCAAACGTTCGGTCGCGGTTTTTTTTTCGTCACATAACATTTAACAACAATAATGTGCGTGTCAAATTCACACGAGTCTCCTTTCTTTCCTTACTATATATTTACCGACTTCACACTTATATCTGAACCAGAAAATCATCAGAAAATCAGTAGCCGTTATATCAAAGTTTTGAGGAGAGAGGTTAATTTTTAATCCATGGGGGTTGTCGCCTTATGGGGTTCAAACGCCTTGTTATAGATTAGGTTATAGATTGTAGACACTTATATAGATTGAGAAGAATGAGAAGAATCCCAAGGGGATCAACCGATTTTCACCTTCTCAACCAAACCTAGGTTAAGCTTAACTTCACCTAAACCTTACCTCGCCTGAATTATGTTAGACAGTCTTCAAATAACAAAATTACGAATTACCGATAAACGTGATACTTATCGATGCAGTGCTGCATTTACTGCCGTTTGATGAAAGTGCAACACAATTAAATCATATAATTTATCAATGATATAATATATTTGTAGATAACGATATCAGTAGTCAAAGTGGCATGCATCAAGTATGTACACATCACCATACGTCACACACATATTATAGTTAATATTATATACTACTATACAGCTCGATTTAGCTGTCGATAGTACAAACACAAGTCAAAGATATAATTTGATTGTTGTACAAAAGATTTTTCAAAAAAAATTATTTTACATTCTTATTAGGCGATAACGATTAAATCACTATTTTGTTTTTTTTTAATAGAAATACTAAAACTTTAAAACTGTAAAGTGTAAGTTATTTCACGTATTTAAGAATAAAGAGCAAAAAAAAAAAAATATTTTTTACTTTTCGTTTATAACGAGCTTGTCAAAGAGCATCCATAAAATCATAATATTATTATTATTAATAATCATTATTATAAAAACGATTAATCTCGACGTTCTCGTAAACATATATAAAAACACGCATAATAGAATATGTTGTAGAATTGATCAAAGTCCATAAAATAACGACGGAATCGAAAATAAACAGTTTTAAGTCGATCAGGTTTTCAAAAAGGAGATTATATACTTATGATATGTAGAGTTATATGTTTAGTATATATTACATATAAATATATAATATTATATTCTAATTTAGATATTTTATAGACAGATGATTAAGTTTTAATGGGATACACGGCGACGCGGTGACGGTGACGTGCGATGGTAAAGCCGAGTGCATAATATTACCTCGAGTGGTTCGACTTTCTGTCCTCGCGCAAAGTTAAATCTTTCAGACGAATTCACCAAAGTATTATTATTATTATTATAATTATCATTATACCTGTCACCGGGCGCCTCACAATACGTTCTTGATTGGTGGTTTTAATGTATATAACTACACGCACCACCTCTGTCGCACTGTCGTACGCACAAAAGCTTATAATATATTGTATTGTCTCCGGAATTTCTGCATCCTCGTATAATGTACACGGTCTTGAATGAAAACGCGCTCCTCTCCCCGCGTATACGACCCCCCGGGCGTACGCGCACATATACTTCGCCGCCGGAAACGGACGAGTCGTTTGCGTTTCGCGTGTAATGCATGCGTATAATATTATATAGATGTTTATTCCTTTACGATTCCACGCGAAATTCCGCACAGAATTAATTGTCCAATAACTCACGATCTTAATGCGCCGCGTTATTACGTCGTTCGCGCAAAATAATGTTTCGACATCGCACGCGCATATTATAGCTGCGCTAGTCTTACACAATAATATGCGCGTTTGAACTACCACGGATGTTAACATTCCTATAGTCTAGATTCTATTCGCCGTCCCATACGTCTTGTAACGATTCACAGTGACGCGAATATCAGCTCGGCGGCTCCAAAATCCCAATCGGTTCGAATAAATGTTATGTTTAATCAAATGAAAAGTCAACTAATTTTCCAACAGTAAATAACGCAATAACTATTGTTCTAGGGTAAGCTCGTCGTCGATAAACGTCACGGCCAAACGTGTTTTGGGCACGTTTACAAATCGTATCGCGATAGGTATAGGTTCAGATGTGTACGATGTATACAGTTGGTAAGGATCACACACGTTTGTTTTATTGAAATGTAAAATTCAAATTCTAACCCTAAGATTATAGAGGAACATTTTTTTTACCGTGGTTATACGTTTCAAGTGTTATTGCGTTTTATCCTACACTGTTTTTATTATTCCTAATTTTTTGTAAGAGGACTGTAGTCATATAGTGGCATAAGACCCAATTATTTTCACCCCTCTCTTGCTCCTTACGCGAAAAACATAACCGTCACCGTGTTGTAGTCCGTTAAAAACCATCCGGTTTGAATATTTGCATTAATTCATTTTTCCCCTTCAGTAATATTTATAATGAGAATTTAACTTTCAATACTACACTCAATGGGCACCAAAATTAAAAAAATCAAATTATAAATAATGTTTTGAAGTCGTAAAAATGTTTATTGATAACAATTATTTGTACAATTCATAATGATAAGAATATTAATATTTTAACCTGATGACGTGTCTTGAACATACTACCACAGTACAGCGAAACCATTTTCAAATTAGTGTATTATAAATGCCAACAACAATTTGTACAATACTGTCTACGGTTTCTGCACGTTCTCGTAAACAATTTAATAAATTAATTAGACCATATAAAACAAGAAACATTATACAACGAGCTTATAAGAAAAATGCCTATGTATTCGTAAGTCCCGTAGCACTATTATCAAAAACGTTAAGATAAAATTATTTTAAGGAAGTTTTTGAAATGTATTTTATCTTGTGTGAAAACATACAGTTCTTGAAAAACTTGATGCGTTGGTGGAAGAATTAGTTTGGTCGGTTTGAACATTTATTAAATTTACAAGAACGTACCCACAACTATAAAAGCAAAAACCAACAGAGATTATAAATCGGTGTCGTGTCGTTTGAATTATTTTACTCGGGCATTATGAATATACTCGTATCAAGCAAATAAAAACGACGATAAGATTTTTGCAAAAAAAAATAACTGTAATGGTAAAAAATATTAGCAAAGATTTAAATCTGGCTTGCTTATTTCACGTAATATTATATACACATTAAAATTGCGAACACGTGTACCTATTCGATAAAAAAATTTTGAGGGGAGAACTTTAACCTTGAAACCTGGAGCAACCCTATATTGTTTTCGATAACTCGGGGCTCTCGGGTAGGTATACCTATATATATGTATATGTAATGCGTGTTGAAAATTATACTTGTATACATGTGCCCATTGTATTATTCGCATTCACTCTGGTCGAACAGGGCCAGTGGGATATACACGAGGGGACACGGGGATATGGAGTAGAGTCCATTGGCTTATTTTTTTCCTTTTATCGTATTTAGAAGTTGACTAAGAGCAATATTATGAATATGTATATTATGTCATTATATTTTCTGTTTTGCTGTACCTCGTTGCACGCGCGCGCGCGTGTGTGTGTACATTATTATTATAAATAGTGGAGTTATGAAATAGGCGTAGGGGTCTTTCTCCCCTTTCGTGACGAACAATTTATTTATTTATTTATTTATTTTTTTTTTTTGCGCTACCGAAATCTTCTTCCCCCTACGCGAAAATCGTGCCTGCAACGTGTACACAGCACATACATATTATTTACTGGCCCCCGAGACTGTTTGGTCGAACATTACCCTTTATTATATTACACGTCCGTCCGCGTTACACGTGTGAATGTTAACCACGTGAGTGTACACAAATATCGAAAGAGCTTGGACGTAGGCACGCAAACATAATAAGTATTGTGTCCTTCCCTTTGTACAGTGTAAGGTAGTACTCTCTATTTATACAATATTTTTTTTTCCGTTCGGTAAATCGTTTTCTACCGCGGCGCGGACTCGAAATTCGTGTATACACAGAGTGATTTTTTAACCATTCGAAGGGAGTGACCCTTTTTCGGCCGCAACATATCTTAAATTTAGTTTTTTTTTTCGACGTTCAAATAACCTTTATTGAAGCTATGTTTTCCATAATTTTTTTTTCCAATTTTTATTCAAATGGAAACACCCTTTTTTCACTGCAGCACTTCAATGAGTTCATATTTTTGTGAACTTTGATTTATCGAAATCAATACACGAACAAGTAGTTTTAAAATTTTTCCAGTTTAAGAATTAAGAAAAATTGTATAACAATACCGAATATTACGATATAATTTGTAATTACATGTAATCGATAGTTGCTACTAATCGAGATGACGCGAACTTTACACTTTCCATACGCAATTTTAAACTTGAATAACTCCTAATACTACGTCCCAAGAATAATTCCAAAAAACTTAACTGAATAATATTTCGCGTAAAAAAAATACAATAAGCTGTTCCCTGCACTCGAAAAAAACATAGTTTGAAAGACCACCGGATACCCTTAAGTTTTTAATCAAAAAAAAAAAGTTATAGAATACGCCTAAATAATATTTTGTTTCACGGTAGGCACTTGAACATTTGAAAGAAAAAATCGAAATTTAAGCATTTTTACGGCCCAAAAAAAGGGGTGGACGTGGTTAAAAAATCACCGTGTACACTCGTGGACGCGTGTTGTGTATAGTATATATATTCTAAATAAAAGTAATAAAATAAGTGTAATACGCGGACTACTTTTATCAGTTCAAATATTCTAGTGTTTAACTGATATAATTACGTAGTCCAATTTCTAGTTTAGATATCGAACTGGACTTTAGTTTGTTCTTCGTCTATTTTATATGTTTTAATTTATGCTTACTTATATTGTATTTTCATTCTTTGTAAAATCAATTCCTGTATTGCTTTAGATTTTCTGTTTTTATCTATTATTTTTTATAGAAAGTGTATCTTTCATTAAATTTTAGGTAATAAGGTGTTTCTTGTAATTTATTAATTTACATTTTAAATTTATATTATAAATATGTACAACTCTCTACTCCGTCACAATCCTGGCTTAAAGGAGTAGATATATTTCTTTATATATTATATTATATAAAAAAAATTTAAAAAAATAAAAACTTCCTTTTTTTTGTCAATCGCGATAGCCTGAGAAAACTAAGAAGTCGATCTTAAGTCTATTAAAGTTGGCCGCCCCTGGTGTATACAATATTATATAGTGTACAACAACGTTTCTATTATTTATTTCGAGCGGACGGACGGTCAGGATATTGAAAGTTGATAGAGCGCACACGGTCGGCGCCCGTGAGGTCTAACTTTCGTCTGCACGTAGCGTAATGATATCAATATAATATTATACGTTGCAAAGTGACTATAAACAATTTCGATGTACGCGGTCGGGTAACGCAGAGGTAAACGTTTCGGGATGCGGCAGTCACGTGCGCTCTAACACCGCGTGGTTCCTATTTCCGGTGCGTTATTGCGCGTATCCTCGTCGTCGTCGGAGAGACGAACAATATTTATGGTTATACTGTTTTACACCAGCAGGTACAACACGTTGTATATTATTACGCGGCAACGCACGCCCGGGTACAACAGCGCGTAAAATTGCGACTAAAAAATAAATCGAAACGCGCTGTAATTATTTCCCAAACGTAAACCACCGTTAAGATTCGTACAGATTGAATTTTTTTATTTCTCCAATATTTGTCTTTGTGCCATTGCGATCGGTAGTAAACGAATATACAACACGTCCTCGATTTTTTTTAAACGCACGCGTGTCCACGGCAACAGCAGCGATAACCGTCCGTTGATAAGAAGATACGTTTTAATTACGTTTTTTAAACGAGCAAATCTCCGGCGTTTGCAAATAACGTTATCAGGAATCGGCACCCACTCGTTTCAAGTTCTTACGTGTCATTTTTTTTTTAAATACCACTCTTCGTGGAGATCGGCGATGACATCCTACGAGTTGCGATGTAGCGGACCCGTGATTCGTGCGTACGAATAACTTGATTCACATAATCGTAGAATCTTTTATTACAAAATCGATTTTTAACGTATACGTATACACTATACATGTATATTCGTTATTCAAATTAAACCTACAGAAATTCAAAGGCAGATTCGCCTCTACAACGTTTTGTCCCGTCTCCACAACGGTTGTATTGTTGGCGAAGATAATAGTACGAGCGAAACGTGACGATAGTAAAAAAATAACCTATAGACAGCACACGTAAATGGTGCAGTATGACGTTTGTCATCACTGGAAGATTGATTAAAAAAAAAAAAATTAAAATAGAATAAATGGAAAATAACTTGAGGGACGAAAAGGGATACGCCTGAGGCTATAGGTAGTATATCGATAGAATATAGGATTCATTGAAAATATTCTTAGGAAATAAAGACTGCGCGATCTCACTTGTAAAATATTTTCTAAAAAGCAATACAAAAAACTATTCTCTAAGCATATGTATTGTCAGTCGAGCCGATGGACTACACCACGGTTACTGTATCTTTTACAAGTCTCTCGCCATTTGGTAATTTTTTTTTTTTTTTGTTTTTCCATCACGTCTATACACAATCATCGTTAACATAATATAGTTTATAGCCACATGTTTACTAACAAAGTCTATGCGTCTCCGTTATTTTTCTACGTGTGTAACGCAATAATGGTGAATATAATAACACGCGCGTAATATACTATGCAAACGGTTTCTAATTAACTGTGCAGCACGCCAACACCTGCAGTTATGCGCAAGGCGTGTGTATATTATTACTTTCGTAATACTTGCAACGAATTAGTGTTCAGTGCGTGCGTACAATGATTTATACGGCTTGCAAACGCGCCGCCGTTGATTGTACGCATTATATTGTTTCGCGTGTTATATGTTCCAGCGGTATTCTCGTAAAAATAAGCAAACCACGGAAAACAATCGTAAAACGGGATTTTTTCGAAACGGGATGATTATCTACAGTTATTATTTCACCCCGTGTATATACTTAGCCGTGTATAATTTGCGCTTAAAGTATTTTATGTACGGCTACACCATATCGTATAATCATAATGAAACGCACGGTACTATAGACGAGAAAATAACTATTGTGTTTTTTAATTTACTGTAAAATGCATTACCTCGAGCACTGTAATATAATCTAGAAATTCTAAGACCGCGACGTATGGGTACAGAAATATATACGCGGGTTTTCATTAGTAAATTTAACTGAACCTATAGCCACCGTTTTTATATTAATTCTTCTTTTTAATACTTTCTCCCGTTTCTTTTTTGGTTTTGGCGTTTAAGACTATGTACAAATCTTACCATCAGTCTAAATCCTCAGCAACTTTCCTCCAACTGATTTCCGGTTCTATCATAATGCTTCACAATGCCTTCCCACTCGAACCTCGGTCTCTTTAAAGGTCTTTTTCCTCACGCCTTTTTGGAACGGCATTCGTACAATTATTGTAATATGTACACTTTTAAGTTTCAGAATTCGATGAAACTCGCGTCTTGAAATTAATTTTTATAATATTTGTTTTAAATAAAAAAGCTTCCGCTATAAATTATAAAATTTTATGAAATAGATCATAAATCAATTTTTGAAACACTTGGTATGCGTCACTTCATGTTTCAATAAAATTAATCAAATGTATAAGCTTGTAATTACTGCTCGTGTAGATAAATCGATTCAAGTTACGAGTTTTCCGATTGCGCAAACCACGTTTCAACACGGCGTGGGGACATTTTATTAGTGTTTTAATCCTACTATAAAATGTAATTTGGTTTGAATAAAATCTGTGTAGAAAAAAAAAAAAGTTTAAATTATCTGACATACAACACGTATAACAAATAATGAACATTCTCTCGAATTTCAATCAATAAGGATGATCTAAAAAAAAAATAATAATCGATCGTTTTTCAGTAAAACTATACACTACGTTATACATTTTTTAACAACACCAAATAATTTATACATTTTTAATGGAGCTATTAATTTTCAATCATCACCCTTGTTTAGATCCCTCCTCGGTGTATTCAGTTCGTTATTTTATATCCGAAATGTGATTATCTGATAAACGGCATTAATTCGCCGCAGGACAAGGAGTTTTATTTCTCGGGCGAATATTTTTCCCGGTAAAGTGTAAACACGGGCCCAATCCTTTCTTTCGGAACGGGTAGGAGGGCGTGACAGCGGAGGCCGGACCCCGAAAATAATCTTGCCTCGGCTAATTGAATTGCAAATATATTTTTATTACAAAATAGCTTGGCGACTACCCTCTAATTGCTTAATAAACATCAATTTAAAAAATGTAAATAATAATAATAACGTAAAAAAATCATGAAAATTGAATAACCTCGCAAGATGCAACGAAGGGAAAAGTTATTAAAATATTGTAGGCGGCTCTCGTTCGCGGACCCTCGAATGAAAAAAAAAAAACCGTTCACCTTCAATTTACGAGGAAGCACATCGTTCTTTTTTGCAAGCGTTTATTACTGGAAAAAAAAAGAAAAAAAAAGTAAAATAAATATCCGCTTTGTAACAATGTTATTAATATTTGTTAGGCGCTATTATTACTGGGTACGAAGTTTGTATATTAAATTGCTCGCCCTCAGCGAAAAATATTTAAATAAAACATCTGCTTTGAACGTCGTGAATCGTTTGGAATTAATATTAAGCTATCGTTAAGACCCAGTAATATTTTTACACCAGTCCACTGCTACACGGAACATAATATTATGTTAACAGTACATATTAATAAAAGCGACGACAGTAATATTTATAAAGTAGAATATTTCATTATATCGATATGGCATAATAGTACCTACCGACCCAATGCAAACCTGCACTGTTTCAATGTTTCCCTCGTTCAATACAAAACGTACACCGCAATAACGTTGTCCATTACCGTGTTTCTCGCGTAGTCGCATAATTGTTTAGTATTATACTACCGGCAAAGTATTGAATCTGAAATTCTATAAAATACCTATTGGAATTCGATGGAATCCCTAAAGCTAGCAGGAAAAGTATCACATTTATTTAATAACCAGGTGATCCATAGAAAGCGGAACCTCGTGTACAAAGCGTAGTAAATTGACAAAAAGTTATACATTACAACGTTAGTGTACCTTAGTAAAAAGTGCATTTATTGAATATGCCAACGGTTATCAATATTATCTTAACAATTATTTTATCGCGTTTTGTCAAATGCACATGCAAATCATAACGTCGAACCAAAAAATGTTTGCGTATATCAATATTTTATTATGCACTTCAAGATGTCACGTATTAACTGTATGCTGCGAGAAATAAATTTAAACGATAAACATTTTACTATAAATACCTTCGGTTCTGAACTTCATGCTTTACCTGACATAGCGCAGGCGTTTTATAGAGATTGTAGGAAACGTGTAGATTGCCTTAGCATGCGTTATGCAAAATTCCAAATAATATGAGAATGTAATACGTTGCCAATCAATGGTGCAAAGGGTTCTATAGAATGTAACATATTACGTTACACACCATATAATACAAATACCCGTGTTGGATAATATGTATAATGTGTTCAAAAAAATTCAAAATTCAAATCCATTATTCGATAGCATCGTGATGAACGAAATAGATGAAATGTATAGGGATTAGAATTTATTGAAATATTATGCTTAATTGCTAAGTATAGGACGTGGTCAGTATCAACTCTCAAGACGTGCCATAATTTTATTCGATTTTTGATACATTTATTAAACCCTTTTCCAGTCTTATTCATCCAATCGTCATTTCGACCGTCGTCATCGGATAATGTTATTTCCTTCGTCCGAAGCACACACACACACACACGTGCACACACGTGCACACATATGCATACGCACGCTGCAGAGTTACTGTGTTGCTCTGTGGTTTCAATTCCACTGCAATTTTATTTTCTCTCGTATAAATGTATATTATTTGCTTTGCCGCACGCATAGAAATACCGTATACCTACGTACTGTGTATGCGATTGTAAGGCGTTTTGTTTCCACAGCATAATATATAAGCCACTTTAGACAAACAACAATAATAATAATAATAATATAAATTTGTTATTGTAACGTTTGTTGAACGTGTGTTTAATGGCCGAGAATGAGTAAGGCTGCAAGTTCTCGCGCTGCAGTGCACCACGACGTCGCACTCGCAGAACGAAAGTCGCACAAGTTGTTATTATACAAACGTATATAGTAACGCATAACTCATAGTATTACCTATAATGGTCGCAACGAAAACGTTTATTTCCGATAACTCGATACGCATATGTACGTGGTTTATTTTCAAACTTCCGTACAGCGTCGATCGTTTAATTATATATGCTCGGCGAGGTTTATGAAAATAATAAGAACCGAAACAATAACGAACTTATACTCGTACCATTATTTTACTGTAGTTACGGAAATAAATGCGATTTAATTATCTACAAGATATATTTTAACGTTTTCTGTGATGTACGGGAATAATTTAAAACTATAATACATATTCAAAACGGTAAATGCGTTTTTTTCTTCTTAATCTCACAACTATAAACGGTATTTTAAATTTAAACAATTATGTACGTCTAAAAATTCTAAAAAGCTCGGAAGAACCTTTACATATATCGTCAAACATTCGATCCCGCCGTATCAAAAGTTTAGTGCAATCGAATATCCCCTTGTCGCGTACGTAGAACCTCTTCGACGTGGAAAGAACTTCAAAAATACTTAAAACCAACGGACCGTGTAATTGCACATTCCCGCGTGTATCAAATTTATAAATATTAAATATTTGATCGAAAAACTAAAATTCAATATTCCTATGTACAATATTGATCTAGGTGTACTAAACTATACTATGATTTAACTGTGTAACAAGTGACGAGAACATATTTTGTGCACTAAACAGTCGAAAATAATTTCTCAAAATGAATAATACAATAACAAAATAGTATTGATTGATTTTCATTCGGGGTCTTAGTCATAAGACTCGTTGTAAACTGCACGAGTGTCTAAAAAAATTTAAAAAAAAAATTGTAAAAGTCCGTAAAACTTAATTTGTCACTTTATTAAACATTAACTGTCGGATCGTAGTAATAATTAATTATAGTTTTTTTTTAACTCGTATACGTTTTTGTTTTATTTTTATTTTTAATTGTTGTGAAAAAAGAAAATTAAACACGAGTGTGGAACGCTTCCACTGACGAAAATTTATTATTCCACATAACTAACTGTTGACGTGTTTTTTTTTTATTTTATTTTTGGTTTTTTTTTTAACATGGAAAGCATAATACACGTATAAATTGTTTAACTGCTGTCTTACATTTCAATGATTTGTCGTCCCAACGGCCCTAATTCTTAGTGGGGGTTGACGGAGGAAAAAAAAAACGTAGCGGCAAATACCCTGTACAGAGTAGTAGATTAAATAAATCATATACGAAGAGCAGGGCAAGAAGGGTATCCAAGCGAAATAGTCAAAGTCATAAATATCTTTTGCAATTGTAATCAACATTTGTCTTTTTCCCCGAACAACCGTGTGATTCGGTATTTCGAGTGAAACACTTATGGTATTATAATGAAATAATATATTTATTTTGAAACTTTTGCGCAAACTGAAGGGTGACTTCGTAATAATATGCGGAAGGTCGGAAGTCACTATTGTTTTATCGCGAACGCGTCGTCCTTTGTAAATAAATAAACAAGAAAAAAAAACATAAATAATAACGATATCAAAAAGTAAAAACGATTTACATAACGAAATTAAATTACAATTTTAAATTATTCTCCAGCCACTGCACGTAAGACGCGTACGTTCATGTATATATTGTATAAAATTATATTTAACTGCACCGCACCAACGCATATGGGGTACAAGTGGTATAACACCAATATATATATATATATATATATATATATATATGACACAATGCGTGCGTAACGCGTGATAAAAGAATGTCGAGTAAAATATTTCTACTTTTTGACTGGTGCGTTTTTTATTTTTTTAATCAAAATAAAATCGTTATATTCTAGACTTTTAGCCGTATCGTAGATAGACCGTGGCGACCTCGCAATACAATCTAAATGATAATAAAATAATTTAAGTGACTTCAAACGTGTTGTTGTGTACCGTTTTTGGACCACGCGCTATTGATGTGTGCGACACTGGAATCGCTCTTGTTTCTGTCATTATTGGTATTGTTTCCGGGTTAATATTTAAATTAGATAAGGGATAGGAATTATCGTGGTAGATACCGTACGGTTGCCGTCTGGGTAAGATAATACGGTGCGAGTTCTCAGAGGCCATGTTTGTTCAGTCGAAGTTAAAAAAATAATTTTTTTTTAATCTACTTGAGACGTCATATTACCTGACATAATATTGTGCCTACGGGATGATATGAAACTCAATGATTAAGAGTATAATAATATACCGATTATACGTATTGAGACCTATATTATGTCCTCTCTGCAGGGTGTCTCACCGGGATTTATACAAAGCGATATTTTCCGTATTTTTAGAGACACACCAATTCTGTTTTTTTTTTTACGAGAATCCCTTTGCAAAGGAATTTTTTTGTTCATAATAGTCTGGTAAATATAAGTGTAGTGGTAAAGAAGTTAAAAAATGAACATTTTATTTTATAACTTTTATAAATTTTTAAGAAAACCATTATATCTGAAAGTTTCGACGGTTCAACTTTCAACTTCTTGATTTTTGATAATAATTTTTCTAGTTTACGTGAAAATAGTTTACTATTTAGTGTACAATTGTAAACAATAATAGCATGATCGAAAAACCTTACTAGAAAAATGACGAGGAGATAACAATGTACATTATTCCTTTGAAAACTAAAAAAAAAAATACTAAAAATCATGAGTCCAATGAAAAATGAAAGTTGAACCTTGGTAGTTTTCATCAAAAATGGCCATCTACAAATTTCACAAAGCTTATAGTTTAGCAGCGAGAAACGGGGAAAGGGCTTAAACCTTATCACGAGTTGCTTACTCGGCACGAGCGCAGCCGTTATCACTCGTGAGCAATTGATGGCACGTCGTCGTGAGTTATGCGGCCACCGCGGTGCCAACGTACACGTGTACGCAGTGACGTGTACATCACGCATACTTGGACGTGCGTCCAAACAATAACAATAGCAGTGGTGCTGAAAATAAGCACACGACGGGCCGGTTCAGTTCCGATTCAGCCGCGATGCGCCGACGACTGGCCGTTATCGTTTTGCCGTTGCTGTGTCTGGCGGCCGTGTCGTCGTCGGCGCGTCTCGCCGCGCGCGACCCAAAGTCCGTTCCGCCGGCCGACGTCCGGCTCCGTCGGGCCATCATCAGGATGCCGCCGCACGTGCGGTACCTTCACGGCTCACACGCGCAACGGGCCGACCCGCACTCGCCGCCGCAGCAGCCGTACCGCAGCGCGCCGCCGTCCGCCAGGTTCTACGACCGGCTGATCGCGACCCTGCGCGGCGACAGCAGGCCGCGCGCGGTCCAACAACGCTTCGGCTTCGACCTCTTCAACTTTTGACGCGTCCGTGAAGTTCCCGCGGTTGCCGAGCAAGAGTGACGCCGATCCAATACCATCATCGCACACCGACGGAACCACGTTTTTTTTTTTCCTATTTTTCTACGATTGTATTATATTATTGCACTGTGTTACATCGAGAACCGTTACGGTACGTACAGGGCCTATGTTTATTTTTTTTTTACAGTTCGCACTATGTCTTGTATTTTTCACCGTAAATAATACTGTACGTTACACGCGTGCGTATCACGTACTACCGAACGCGTTACATTATAGAATTATTGTTATTATTATTTCCTGTCGATTTTATAAATATAAAAAGTTTTTCAAACACGACACTCGCAGAATCGTTTTATCGTGATAAATAATAATAATCTATCATGAACATATTATATATTATGCACTATCGCAAAATGGTTGAGTTTTAAAAATTCTACAACTCTAGCAATAAGTAGGATAACAAAGTTGTGTACATCGTCAAGGTAACGATTTATACCGCTGTCCTGCTGTACGAAGACTTTAACAACGGTAACATTATTGCCATTCGAATCCGCGCGGTTGGAATCGCGAAGAAATATGCATTCGTATTGTGTCGTTGCGTTATTAACTATAGAATTATTTGTTCTATAATCGATTCTACTATCTTCACTGTTATGTATACATTGTATATGTATATGTATGCACTGGTTGTCCTCGGTGGTGGCTGGTGCCGGTCAATATAAATATATACGTGATTAAATAGAAGTCAGTTGGGAAATTATTATATTTCACACAAAAAATTAACACTGATGATAAAGGCGAAACACTGGTTCGTAATTATTACTGAGTAAAGAAAATAACATGTGTTAAGTTCGGATCGACGAAAGTTCGCTGCTGTTGTCAGGTCGATCGATGACGGGCGAGAGCGAGGTCGGTCGGCTCGTACCACGACATCGGCTCCGGCAAAGGCCTCCTTCCTCTTCCCGGTGTACGAGGTAGGTGGGGGCTTCTGCCAAACCGGTGCTATCGTTATCCGGGTTGAGGCTGGGTAAAGAGCGACGCAGTCCGGGAGAGTGGTGTACATTGTGTACCTACACTACCCCGGACCGTGTCAATGTGTATAGTAGGTATATTATTAACTCTAAACTTTTAGTATTTGTTCATTAAAACAAGAGTATTTTTCAATAACTGCGGTCCTAAACCCGCATTCTAGTAGATTTAACACTGAGAAAAAAAATGTAAATATAAGCTATTTGAAAATCACAAATTATATGCCACCCCCCCCCCCCCCATAAATTTACCGTTCTTGAGCAAACGCTCCTTTTGCACCTATATCAATCCGGCCCGGATGCTAACATGACACGTAAACATCGCGGGAGTACTAAACCGTTAGTGCAATCGTTGCAGTTTTTGTCTTTTCGTTCAACTTCTCGGTACAATATTATTTATTATAATACATATTTTACAATTTGCTTACTCCTACCATTTATTGCGTACACCGCGCTTCTTAAATAAAAACCGATAACATTTGCCACAGTCTATTTGTTTTGTCGCACCTCGTCATGTAGCTCATGTGATGTGACATATATATCTTATATTTTTGTTATCAAATAGATAAATTCCTGTGACAACGTGTACAATACACAGAACTTCAGCTGGGAGTGGTAATATATAAAAACGTATATTGCGTTGATTACACCCCAGTAAAATAAGTAGATTTTAAAATATTGTTTTAATGGAAAATACCAATAATCGTTGAACGAGACTTTTGATAATTTTTCTATCATGCATTAAATGTGCGCAGTCTTTGAAATTAATTTTCATCAAGACCTGCAAGATTGCGTTTTTTCGTTGATATAATAATACAAAGAATGTCCTGTATAATATTATGCAACATACGGAGTCCGACACTTCGAGGTGTGACGGCAAAACGGTATGTATACATATATACCTATGGGTATGTTCACGATATGACTCTTATTACTTATTAGAGTGAATGGTTAAATGATCGCAAATAACTGCGCGAGTTGCACATTTTGAAAACGCATAACTCTGGTGCCTCGACTTAATAATTTAAATATATTACATTTACATATTTGTGTTCGCGTGTATGATTACAAAACATGTCAGCGCTTTGCAATTAAACACATCGAGGTTACAATATTATATATAGTGTTGAATTTTGTGATCGCAGGTATTTACAACATACGTGTGCCTGGGAGGAGTACATGTAGGTACATTTTGTTATCGTTTAAACCGTATTATAATTTTGATTTTCAGCACGTCCGTGTGATGCGTTATATTATACAACGTAGGCCCCGACTTCCGCAGTCATTATATACGATATCTATTTATTTATACGTCAATATAATCAAATTTTTGAAAACAAATTGTAGCCACATGTAGTCATATACTGTGCAATGCACTGGACACGCAACACTGTATAACACAGAAGCGTCTAAACAATAAGAGGATTTTATAATGTACGTAAACATAACAAGTGTACGAGATAGATGATGAATGATGATGTAAATGAGGATGAAATGCGTCGTCTTGGCTCGGTGCATTATACGCGACGTTTCATTAATTCGTCTTATCGGTTCCGAGTAATCTGTTTGCACTCATTGCAGTTTCCGATGAATCAAACGAATAAATTGACTTCAAACGAAAACGGTGTCATAAAAAAATACACCGCTGGTAAGTACTGTTAGTTAGCTCTTGCTCTTTGGGTGGGCTGCTGTGACGGATGAATGTCGAGCTATGTACTACCGTGTACACTATTGGAAAGGTGCAAGAGAGAACACCTCGTATGTGTACATTGTACAAGTATTTCTAGTTCTTCAAAGGCATTCCTAAAGAACGATTAAGCGAGAACAACGAATGTTTATCCCACATTCCGTTTTCAACACTTTGGAATTTTATACGCTGACCTACTTCGGACGTTCGTCACGAATGCTATTGTTTACTGAAATAATGAATTAAATAAATTATAAATATCACTGTCCAATGGTTTTTTTTTATTTTTTTACATTTCAAATGTTATATTGGGTAAAAATGGGGCGATTTCTGTTTTTTATAATTTATGATTTCGACTTCAAACGCTTTGTATAAAAAAAAAATACGTACACAAATACAATGGAATTCGCTTATAACAATATGTTACCAGCTGTACACCCGATATACACAACTATACTCCGAGTATCATGATTCCAAGAAATGTCTTTGGATGGCTTTCTAACTCATGTGCGGTAAATTTGTTCGCATACCACCCTACGCATGCTAAGCACTGCCAGCTTTCGAATAGTTGTATATCCTCTTATTACCTTAAAATTACATTATTAATGACGGTTCAAATAATTGTACATGCTTATTCCATGCTATAATACGGGTAATAATGGTATACTAAAAATTAAAATCTTACCGTAAACTTATTTCGAAATACGAATCAATGAGAAATAATCAAGACCCATAAAACATGACGTACATCATGGTAAGTAAGTTGTTGAACTCATTTTCAAGAAGGTGGATGGGTGGGCAATCATCGTAGCTATTGTTTTAATTTTCAAAATACAACATTTCGAAGTGGTTTTAAACAAATCCAAGTAAGAAAAATCCCAAATTTCCAACCACAATCGATAACGCCAGCATAAAAAAAAAAAATAGTTTGTTGTTTTCTCAGCATGATATTCGTCAAAACGTTTATTCTTTTTTGTTCATCTAATAGTAATAGTGTAAATTAGACGATTATGAATAATGTAAAATAATCACAATTATCTTTTACACATATATTTAGCCATTGATTATAGCTGTTAAAATATAGGAAACATTCTAAGTTCATGAATAATGCAAAACCTATAATTATTAAAAGTAGTTTTTAAGAAACGAAAAATTAGAAGTAGACTTCTACGATTAACTAGCCTCGGTCTGTCCAACAACTATATACTTAACTGGTGACCGGCCATTGACTTTTTAAGAGAAGCTCCAGGTGCAAATCACATATGTGATGTGGTCTTGTGGATCATATCCAGCAGCTGCTCCTTTATGTACGATAATTTGGCGTCAGCATAATTGTAGAGAAGTCGAAAAACAGAAAAAAAAAATAGGGATTTTATTTCGTCTATTTGAACTCGAAATAATTACATTGAACCAACGTGTATAATTTGTACGTTTTATAATACCAGTTCCAGATGCGAATCTCGTTTAAACTCGGTGAAGTTTGTCTTGTTTTGCTGTTTTTTCACATTATTATTTGAAAAAATTAAGTTTTATAATATTCGCGGCTATTTGTGAATTCACGTGGATTTGGTTGAAATAACTTCATTGCGGCCGATACTCGAATTGTTTTAAATTCATACTTGCATTTATAATATCACGCGCATGTTTTGTGTTATATGCATGCGACTATTGACTAAAATATAACGGTAACGCATTAATGTGTACATAATCAAATTATATGTGTTATTTGCTTCCACTTGATATGTAGTAAATCATAAATGAAAATGTACATTTAAAAATAATATCATAACTAAACTTTACCCAGCGCGACGTGTTCTCATTTGAAACATTTACCCATGACTAGAGGTCGGATTTTTATGATTTTACATATTTGTTTCTAGCGAATGCAGTTAAATGGGAGTAAGTTATATTGACGGTTCATGAGCACAGAATTCATAAGAAAAAATGTATTAAAACTCGTACTTACATAGATAGCACCGATAGATAATACATTAATAAAATAGTTAACATGAAAAATTCAAACTAATAAAAGCACTGCAATATTATTATCACATCGTGCGATGAATATACGATGTCATAAAGAATTTGACACAGTATCTTAAGTGACTCAAAAAGCCGGTGAGATAGGTACTATATATAGTTCCGGTAGTATATATATATTCCTCTCCCCACGTTAACCGTCTATGAACGAACGTTTTCGAATTTTGAACGATACGCGAATGTCTGTCCGAGTATTACAATATTACATAAACTGTTAAATGCAGTATCAAAGTTATATAGGTACTGCGGTGTTTGTTTTACAACAACAGATGGCCATTAGATATCGCGTCATCTACGAGTTTTATGTTATTATTATTATGACTGTCGCCGCATATTAGAATTGGTTAATTCATGTTTTAACAGATATAACTGTTGTTGGTAACAAGTGCTGCACGTGGAAAGTTAAAATGAAGTGTCCGTCCCCGTTCTAGATGTTGAATTTTAATACGTCATGATTAAGTTTATTTTGGATGGCTCGAATAAAATAAGTTTTTAGTTACTGCAATTATTATAATCTGGTACGAATAATGCACCATCGAAACGAAATCGACGAATTGTATTTTTATCAATAAACTATCCTAAAGTATTAAACCATTCGACATATTTGGAACGTTTAACAACCTTACTATTGTCTAATTAAAATATTTTCTTACCATCGTGTCTTTTACGAATATTTTCGTTTTTCAATTGTTACTTTCGTGATTGGTCTTGAACTCGGCATCACATTATAACAGTATAATACGAAACCGAGTACTTGCCAAATCAAACAGATGGCGACTTCCGGAATTGTAGAAATGAAGTCGAAGAACGGCATCAAGAGTTGTTTTAGAAGGATGGCAAGTGCTTTGATGAAACTGCCTCGATGGGTTACTAAAAAAATGAGAACAAAAAGGCAACACTCATCCGATAACGGCGCCGAGCGGAAGGTCAGAATAATTTAAGCAAAACGAAGTTTTCGTATTGGTCTTGTAAATCATTTTATTAACCGGAGTGCATTTTGTATCAATCTTTTAAGAGCGACGAACAAGATATCCCTTTGGCCGCCGTAGCGGAAGGAAACGGTAGCGGCGACTACGTTTTGGCCGTAGCATCGGGAGACGACGGCGGCGACGGTAACGATATTTTGACCGTGGCATCGGGTGACGGTGGCGGCAACGATATTTTGGCCGTAGCATCGGGTGACGGTGGCGGCAACGATATTGTGGCCGTAGCATCGGGAGACGGCGGCGGCGGTGGTAAGGATATTTTGGCCGCACCAGTGGAAAAACCCTCACCTGTTACGCAAGAGCATCCCGCTCTTGTAAATCGAGGATACAGGGTTTCCCGGACCATTGGCAAGGGCGGTTACGGATCAATTTTGCTGGCGAGGAGCAACCGACACCATAGCATGATGGCGATCAAGGTGATCGAAAAGTCGTCTAAGGGCCAAGCGGACAGCGAACTCCAACGGTCGATTGACAACGAGATCAAGTTCGCCGGTCGGTTCGACCATCCGTTCCTCAACGTGTACCACGAGATTTTCGAAACGCGGAAAAGGTACAAAAACTACTGCCCACCGTAATCGTATCGTCCGATCTTGGTGTGGCTCGCGCCTAAACAGTCTTTCGGGCGGACGTTAGGAATTCGTATTTCCCCAAAATCTCTGACGACCCTGCGTGACTCTCCACCTTCACGACCGTCGGCGTTTTTTCTTTTTTTTCTCGTTGCGAAACACCGCGCTTCACCGAACAGTACGTACATGGTCATGGACTACTTCCCGGACGGCACGCTGTGGGACTACTGCCAAGAGGTCGACCATACGCCCGAGCTGGTCGCGTACGAGTGGTTCTCGCAGCTGTGCTCGGCGCTTAAGTACGTGCACGCTCACGGGTACGCGCACAGGGACGTTAAGCTGGACAACGTGCTCCTGGACGGACGGCGGCGCATCCGGCTGGCCGACTTCGGCTTTTGCGGGCCCGCGAAGCAGCCCCGGATCCCTTCCCCGTGCGGCGTGGGACTCAACCGATCGGTGTGCGGCACCGCGTTGTACATGTCGCCAGAGCTGCTGTCCCACATGCCGTATCACGGACAGCTGGCCGACGTGTGGGCCGCCGGCGTGCTCCTGTACTATCTGGTTGCCGGCCGGTATCCGTTCCCGTACGCGGAATGCGTCACCGACGAGTCGGTGAATTCAAAAGCCCGGGTACGTTACGCATTATGGTCGTTAACTCGACTGCGCGCGAGACGGCGGGGGAGGGGGGGAGGGATGTCGAGTGCGATCGTTTTTCAAGGGACGTACGTGTAGACGGTTTAGAGGGATAGTATCTCCACTATGAGGGCGGACGAATGGAGCATAGGTGCAGGTGGACGGTAAACGCGTTATACACTTTATATTTTCCGGTTCATTATCTATATAATATGTATATGACGCTTTCGTGTAACGTCCGCCCAAGCTCGTATAATACCGTACTACACAAATGATTGCAGATATTGAGAAGTCAGATCAAAGGCTATGACTTCAGTTTAAGTGAAAAAAGACGGTTGTCTAAGGAATGCCAATCGATCTTCAGTATAATTTTTGTCAAGGAATTCCACAGAAAGGAAATAAAAGACCTCCAAGAACACGCTTGGATGGTTAAAGGAAATAGGTATTTTTATCTCGAAGGACTGTTCAATTCTTGTAAATTCGTTGTACAATAATTTCCGTGTATACACACGCAGATTCTTACGGGGTGCAGGAGATGACTATTGATGATGACACGTACGGCCGGGTAGAGGAACGGAAAAAAGCTGCTCTATAACACCAAGAGTATGTAAGTACAGTACAGACTTTGATAGCGTACAGACGTGTTTTCTTCGTAGGATCGTTGAATTATAACATTTAACTGACTGATAATCAATTTATCCGTTTGGAGTGCAGAAACAATCGGATTCGCAAATTGCCCAAAGCCAAAGACTGGATGTTTGTTAAATGACGTATAAATGTAATGTATTTGACTAAAAATGTTGATAAATCGAAACTTTTTCCGTAGAAAAATATTTTCCGTGATTTTATATTTGTTTATTTATGTACCTGGCTCCGTCGCCGCTGCGGTGTCACCGTCTAAAAGGAGAACTGGTCTCTAGACGTTGAAGTCCGCATGATGTTTGAGCGCCTAAAATCGGGCTCGCCACCTGACGTTTGCTGCTCAAACACTGTTTTGGACTTTTGCCGAAACAGCGGATGCTCGCGCGGCCAGTGGCAAAACCGTTAGGCCACCGGTGTGACGTACCGACTACCATCTACGAGGATCGAATATTAGTCTCGCCTACGCTTTCTCCGCAATCCTCCGCAGACTCACGCGGAATTGTTACGATGACTCGTTCGCTGTACCCGCGATAAGGTTTCCACGGCAGGGAATCACGAACAATTGGAACCATTCACCGACTGCGAAATACGTTTGGGCACCACTGCAGATAACAATGGTCGACGTAAACGTTTTTTACGCACGTGGATTAGGCCCTCACGGGGAAACCACGATAAAAAAAACGCGCCGTGTGTAGTACCTCATGCTTTTAGATGTCACGGCTACAGTGCACATTACTTGGTCGTCGATAGATAAAGCTAAGGTGGTGAGGAAACTTACACTTTTGCGTGCACTATACCGTTATATAATATAATAAATTGTTAATATTCGTTTTGTCAAATATTACGCACTTCTAATATTCAACTCGGTCATATAATACCGTTCTTAAGAGTAGAATGTTACCATTCCGATGTTTCAAAAATTAATGTTTGCTTATAACATATATACTGGGTCTGATAAATGATGAAGCACTTGGCGTTTCAACCTCGCGATCAAAGGCGGATCAAGACATACAGTTAATTTTTAAATACGAATTCAATCGTTTTTACAAAAACACATAAATTGTAGTTTTGAAAATAACTAAAGGAGGTTTTCATTTATTTTATTATTGAAAAAAAATGTTGAAAATAAATTCTGAGGTTCTTCTGCCTGGTATAGTGAGTATGATGATAGTAGGTACCTTCACTGTTGAAGTGTGCTCAAATAAAAATCTGGTAGGCTCAATAACTTACATATAACTTGATTTTTGAGTGCAATAAATGAAAGTAAAATGAGTAAAAGGAAAGAAAATATAAAATAAGATGAAGTTTATGAGTGCTATATGACAGTGTCAATATTGTCAATACTTGTGTAAGGGTAAAAAATCAAAATTAAAGATGCTATTATGTTCAGCCAGATGCTGATGTATAAGAATACTAGTGTGTATGATCTGCTTACCTCAAAGTATGAACTAGGGCCAACATGAATATAGAAATTAAAAGGGAAACAGTCAAATTACTAATAAAAAGGTATTATTATTTAAGCAATAAAGCCGGTCAGGTTTTTAATTGAGCACATTTTAACAGTGAAGGTATCATCATACTCACTGTACCAGGTAGAAGGAAATCAGAATTCATTTTAAGCTTTTACTTCATTTAAATGTTAAATAAAAACCTTTTTTGTTTTTTCAAAACTACTATTTACTCAACACATTTTTGTAACAAACAATGTCTTTCTGTGAATATATAAATGGACACTTTTTTCTCGCGAAAGACTCAGCCTTTGACAATGAACGAATAATTGTTGTTTGCAACTAAATCTAATGTTGAACATTTGAAAAACAATATGTGTATTAGATACTTTTTTGGACACTTTTTTGACAATCGTATACAATATTTATGCTACTGTAGGAACAGGAGACAATGCAAAAATATTACCTCTTGTGTACGCTTTAATAACGAGTAAATCGGAAAAATGTCACACTAGTCTTCTTGAATGTCACACAATCAGTGTATTGACAGTGCAGAATCGAAGGTTGAAAGAAAACAAAAACAAACGGCCGGGAATGCAATAGAAGTCCTCGGTGACACCGGGACCCGCAGACAATGGTGTTTACTTCTGCGACGGAGTGCGTGCAGGACGCGCGTGATAAAGTGCGAAAATTTAAATACAACACCGTCGTGACCTATAGCGGTGATCTATTGTTATAATCACGATCCGTGCGTGCGTCGATCGGTCGCGGCAGGCGGTACGACGGGGGAAAAAAAAAATAAAAAAATAATAATAATCGTCGCATTATCGGAAGCGAGAAAATCGCACATGCTCGCAATATATTCTCGTGCGGGTCATAATGTTCGCGCCCGTCCACGGTGTTCCGCAGTCGCCCGCAACGCGATGGACAGGCGGTTATTAACGTTCGTTGCCGCGGTCCTCTTCCCGTTGTGGTCGGTCGCGCACGACCGAAAGTCGCCGGCGGCGGTCGCGTACGACCGGAAGTCGGCTGCGGCCGATCCGTCCCCGACGGTGGTCGTCGGTCGATCTCGCCGGTCCATCGTCAGAGTGCCGTGCTTTTCCGTCCTGCAGGACCCGCGGTCTTCGGTCGCCCGCGGCGTGCAACTATACGACGGCGATGTGGACTGCGAGGCCTGCAGCTGTTTCTGCAGTCCGGTGCATCCACCACCGCCAGTCCGTGACCGTCACCGCGGACCGCCAAACTTACTCGAACCGCTTTTTTTTTTCCTCTCATTCGATCGTTTGTTCAACAGTACCGTTTGCACGGCCTACGAGCTTTTCACGTAATGTTAGATAAGCAAGCGCCACGTCATATATGTGTGTAACAACTACAGATTTGTTAAAGTTATGATTAAAAATAAAAATTAATACTCCGACATAAGATGTAACGCGAATTTCACACGTGAGTTTTGTACGTGATTGATAAGAATACACCGAAAAATGTACTGTTATTGGGTATATTTTTAATCTTAATAATAAACATTAACCATGATTATTTTGTTATAAGTCAATAATATTATTACCTGTGTAAAACCTCGTTCACACGGTGACACTACAGCGTGACATTTAGTGTCCCGACATTTAGTGTCGCGTCAATGTCGCCGTGTGAACAATGTAATGTCTCAGTGTCACTAGTGCCACATATCAAACATTTTTGATATTAACACCGTGACACCGTGACACCGAGTCACGATATCAGTGAATATTATCATATCCGAAGAAAGTTACAAAATTACTTGGGATCTTCCATCTGCAACTCCTTTAATAGTGTTTCTGATGCACCTAAAGCATCCCTTCGCATTACCCACTTTCTAACCCATTCTCTTTTTTTTGATTTTTTTTCCAATTCATAAATAATAATTTGTTCGAAAACGTCCACGACTGCGTTTAACACGTAATTAGTGGCCATTTCAATTTAAAACAATTTTTTAGTTTCAAACAACAAAAACAAACTTTGAAAAAAAACCAAAAAATTAGATTGATAATTGATAATAGTAGGTATGTAAAGTGGTAAGATAGTAAATACAACTACTATTTATCACAACAACTATTTTAGTGTCACCATTTTTATTTGCTACATGTGAACAGCGCATGACACTTGGCACTAGGGCATCAAATTGTTAACAGTGTCGTGCAACTTAATGCCATGACATTAGTGTCACCGTGTGAACGAGGCTCTATACAAGTTACTGTTGACATTAATCGACATTATGTATTGACTTCAACCAGTGGGAAAACTTCGCACCATGATGATTTGCATTTCGAACGATGATACCATTCCTATAATAATGATCAGCAATTGCAAAAAATGACCTAGTAAAAATACACGATTGGATGCCGTATTAAAATCCTTAAAGATAATAAATCAAACACATTTCAATTCCGAAACAGCAGTTTCAGAGTAGTTAATTTAAATTGACTTTCAATAGTTTTCATTAGTTATATTCATACCAACCGTTACAATTATCACAAGCATTTAATAATTATAATTATTAATATTGGGGTAACTGTATGGAACCGAACCGAAAGCTAAAGTAATATGTATGTTATAAAATAAATGAAACCGAAAGGAGGAAGCATTTTAAATGATCGAACCAGATGTTTTCTGCATAATATTGTGTAATAGGCAGATATGTTTCAATTTTGTGTACACAATTAGGAAAATCTAAAATCAGAACTTACAACGATTTAAAACCAACTGTATCAGGTTGGACAGAATGGAAATTAGAACAGAATAATAATATATTATTGTAAAACTAATGTTTAATGACTCAGTAAGCTAATAGGTTCTGGAAGAGATTAAGTTTCAATATTTACACAGTACATCGTTATTGCATATTATTATTTGTTCAATCATATTTTCATCACCGGGGGATTTCGCTAAAATCTTGTCCGACCCGGACCGTGTAGTAGAATTTTATTTTATCGACCGGTGCACCACACGTGTTTTGGTGGAATCCGTTTTCAAGTATGTATTCAACGGACGGAAAATCATTAGTATTGTGTGCACTTGTATATCAAAATCAAACGCTTTAACAGCGCAATGATTACCCGCATCAAATCGAAACGCTACTATGTATATTATGTATATTCAGATGTGCAAACAGTAAAGGGACGGATATCGACCGATCGTCCTATTTTAATTAGCAACACTGTTTGGTGGCATCGTTTTGGGCTTTGGTCTTACGTCGATTCTTGGAGTGTTCGTTTCATGTAGGACATATAATATCACATAGAATTGATCATAAATACTGGTATATTTTATAATCAATGGATGTATAGATGCTTTATAAGCATTAGCTTTTACAACGGATATAAGAAAAATAATTTCTTTCTGATGATTATCAAAAACTTGTGTAAAATCATGTTTAGGAAAGTCATTATAAAATATGTCAACTTAACTCAAGTTTAACGCACTCTTGTGCTTTTACACACAATTTGATAATAAAAACACACGACTGATATTATATGATGGCTAATTTATTATTTTGTGAAACTGCTGACCACATAACCAGAATCATACATATGATATAGAACACGTTCTATATTATGTTTCTTTCGCAGTCCATAAACGTTGATTTCATTTAGTTTGAAAACTTAATAAAACTTTATTTAAGTGAAGTGTATTTGTATATTGTATTTTTAGTTAGCGTTTAACCTTCGAGACAAAAATATGAAACAACGATATGATGTCAAAATATAATCGTGTTGTGACACGGTCACATGCTTAACATATTGTAATTAGACTGAGCAAAATTACTATATACTTGTATGTTACATAAAAAAGTTAATACTGTTCAGGAGTAGCTGACAGTAGTCAGTGTTATAAGTTAAAACATAGAATAGTATTTAAGTATTGTAAGTGCAGTGAAGAGTCAATAATATTGTTCACGTCAATTCTGTAAAAGTAATCGGTGTTTATTAAAAACTTATAAATTCTTAAGAAACTTATTGAAAAAATGTAGTTTCTTATTAATATTTCGGAATATATTATACTAATACATTGACGCTCTTCTGATCACGGTTTAGGCCTTCGTTGCCACAATATATAGAATTCGCAGTGGATTTTCGGTGGCCAAATTAATCGTTTTCGAACTATCGATAAAGACCGTTGTTATTATAGTATAAAAAATATGTATTTCTACAATATACAAACTTTAAGTTCCGTAAATGACTTCCGAGTAGTTGAGATTCAAAATTAGTATTTTATTTTTTTACATTTTTTTTTAGTTTAACATTTTTTTATTCGATAAGAAAACCCAGACTATGAGATAATGGATTTTCCATCAAGGCGGCGTTAAATTATTATTACTATTGCTGCAGGTGTACATTTTTCAAACGCATTGCGTTATCAGCAGTTTTACTCGGCAAAGAGAAAAATACATTTTATGAACACGTCCCAACTTTTTCGATTTCAATTTAATCGCACGACGTGTACACACAACAACACGAACGACGACTGCAGGTGCATAAGTCAAACGTCTTAACAATAGGCACGGCATAATGTTGTTTTTGGTATCCGCCCGACGTCCTACAGTCGATCAACGTCAAGTGTAACAATCGAAGACTCGCGTTTGTATAAATGCACGTAAATCCGTTGAAACGTTTATTCTTTCTCCCCCCCCCCCCGCGTAACTGACATCGCATTCATTTGTGCCGATAATATGCAATGAATTACAATTTTAAATCCAGTGAGGCCAAACTCGCATGAACTAATGCCACGACGCCACAAGTTCCATACAGGGTGTCCCAGGTAGTGATGGGTAAATACCCGATAAATAAATTTAGGGTAAATAACCAGGGTATTTACCCGGTATTTAAAATAAATACCCGGTATTTTGGGTATTTATTTTTATTGCGTTTTTCTATTTTATTTCAATGTTAAATAAATTGTAAAACCATTTACCAGTATAATGTAACTAAAAAAATGTTAGTTGCAATTTGTAATTAAATATTAAGATAAATCATGCTAAAAACTTATGTAGAGTTAAAGCTTTAATTATTTAAAATAAAATAAAAACAAATTATAATTTTTATAACATACATTATCATGGTATAAAAGAATAAAACATAAAAAATTTACAAAATTCTCTTAGTAAAAATAAAAAATGCAATCCTTTGATTAATATTAAAATATATAGGTAAACCAACTTCAGCAGTGTGACGGCCGCCGTTGCGATAAAAAAAAAATAAATACCCGATTTTGGAAAGGTATTTATGTCATGGGTATTTACCCAGGTATTTACCCGAAATAAATTTCTTACCCATCGGGTATTTACCCATTGCCCATCACTAGTCCCAGGTCTATTTGACTAATGCAATAACTTTTTTTCTATTCAATATTTTTAAGTTTTTTTTTTGTAATGATTTGTAGAGCCCTGCGCTATAATTTGTATACCTTATACTTTATTTTATTTTTTTACAACAAAAATAAATAATTTAAATTTTGTATTTAATATTTTTCTAATAATCCAAGATAGCTATTTCATAAATAGGTATTTAAAAACCATTTTGGCGTTTAAAACTTTTAATTTGGTTAAGTCGTTAATTTTTAAACAATTTTCAAAGTGTGTTAAAATTCAAATTTATTTCTTGCTAATCACTGTTACTGCTGTAGTTTGTTGTAAAAAAATAAAATAAAGTATAAGATATACAAATTATAGCGTAGGGCTCTACAAATCATTACAAAAAAAAAAAAAACTTAAAATATTGAATAGAAAAAAAGTTATTGCATTAGTCAAATGACCTGGGACACCCTGTATATATATATATATGTAACTACAAATACGTAAAAACAATAAAGTGCTGAATACCTGCATGATATTTTAAGCACGAAACGAATTCGTAATTGCGTAGAACATGCCGTGATAGGCAGTAACGCCAGTACCTATTTTCAGGACGACCGTTGAGATCGGGCGGACGAGTATCGTACCGATATTGTATTCGGGCGATCACAGATTGTCGGATAATCGACGTTCGATTCAAGATACGAAATTTACCGAACACCATTTAAACAAAAAGAAAAAACATTTTCGAACATAAAGAAAATCGACGAAATGAAACGATTACATTTTGTTCCATCTGCTATGGAATGTTTTATTAATTTACTCTCTTTAGATTCTGAGATTATTTTTTCGATTTCCCAAAAGTTTTCAGATGAATTTAAGAAAAGCGGAGCAAAAAGGTGCAAAAAACTTCAACTTAGATCAAGAATCGAACCCTGGCACTGTCCCGCTTGTTAATTTTTCATGGATATATAAGATTTTTCGTAAGATTTTCTTTATTTGGTTGTTATTCAAAATGTAATTAATCGTAGCAAGTCGAATAATAATACACATATACTATCGATATAAGCATAGAAATATCGTAATTTTCGAAACATTTGTTTATTTTTTTTCCAAAAGTTAAACCGATCTTTAAAAAATTTGGTTCCACTACTTTGTTGACCTTTTTAGAAATATAACTGATCGGATAGACCAGGAATAGGTCGGGTGGATCACTTACATTCAGAATCGTTTTTTCAAGTGTAATTGTAGTACAATCAAGTACATTGGTTTCAAGTTTAAAAGACCCATACCTATACCTCATTAATTTTAATATTATCAATCATTTTATAGGAAAAGTGCACATTTCTTGATTAACATATTTTATCTCATCTACTTTTTATTATATTTTACACACAATATTTTTGAGCATGTGAACAATAAAACACGAGACGTGTTTTTTAATGTTTAGCATTTATTATTATTACTACTTTTACTTTTACATAACGGACCTTAACTACAAATAAAATGTATGCACGTGCATATTGTGAGTACGCAAATTTTTTTTTTTTTTTTGGTCATTAAAACATTTCGCTTTGCTAGACATCCCCTCGGAAAAGCACGGCCATAATCAAACCATATTACGCGAGACGCAATAATTTTTTTTTCCAACGGTTGACGACGCGCTGACGCGTATACATTATAGTTATACGTCAAAACAATAATGTTCTAATACGGTGTGCGTGTGTGTTTGCGTGTATGTGTGTGTGTACATTAAGCGAGTGCTCGCACAAAGTTCACCGAAATGTTTCGTCGTTTGATCAGTCGACACGTGCTGTGTAATGGTACGGTAATGACGGAAACGAGAGTTTAAAACGTCGGCATATTCGAATCCGACGTTAAACGTCTTTGCACTTTACAAGGCGACCGCGTGTTACCGTGAACAGAAGTCGACGCGCGACAGTGCATTATTTTATCACGTGCAGAAAAAGCGTGTGAAACGCTTTCGAAAAGCGTTTTATTATAAACACTCGTATACGTACTTGCGAACGATTATAATATATCAAACTCGTTTTTGAAACCGCACGTAAGTATTTCAAGTGATATAAAATAATTTCTAGCGGCTCCGGGCTTTATGGAAATAAAACGAAATGTCTTAAGAACAAAAAAAAAAAACCCCGTCGTATTTGTTCCATACGTTTGGCTTCGTGTACTTTATTTATAAGATTTTTTTTTCCGTTTTCTTCGATATTTCATACCTGTGCGATAGGTACAATTCGTTTTATAAACAGAAAATACCCTCTTGGTCGATTCACTCGAAATCTAAAAAATGTTTGGGTATTTGCTGAGTAGCGTATGCATACATTAACATAAAAATAATATATTTATTGTGGAATCGTGTATATGCATAATAGTTTATTAGTCGTATTCATATTTAAATTTTTAATATTTTCGTTCCGTTAGAGGGTCATTTGTCATTTATGGATACAAGATTTTGAAGAACTTAATTGCACTCAGTTGATTTGTTCAACTGCTATTGGTATCACGCAAAAAAAAATATACAATTCAAGGGAATACTATTATTCACTGAACAACGTATAACTGATAGTAAATTATTATTAGAGTAAACAATTACTCCAGGTTGTATTTATTCGTAATACTTAAGCTCTCGAGATTCAAGTGCATAAATGCAATGAAAACTAAAACATAAAATAACACGTAATCAACGATAGACGGTAAACATATAAGTTGTCACGAAATAATAATAATAGTAAAAAACAATATGTATCAAATTGGTGTGTTGAAAACGTGTAAGACAAAATATTGCATAAATATGCATTTCACTCCAGTCTCTTACCATGATATAAAATTTGAATAACTATTCACGTGTGGCTATGGAACATCGATACGTTTGATAATCAAAAGTCTTACAACAAGTGTGTTTGGCGTGTTCGAGCGTAACGCGCTTTAATCGAGACGCGCGGAGATCGCGATTTGAATAGTGGGCATCTAAAGCGTGTGCGTTAAATTGTTTCGTGTACGCGGCGCGTATTAATGTGTAATATTTCATATTATATATATATATATAAAAACGTCACGTCATCGTCGTCAAGAGACGAAAACAAGAGTAGTAATTGAGTTTATCAGAAGCTATTTCCACTACAGTCGAATTTTAGACTTTCCGGAAGGGTCGCAGTGATATATATTTTACGTATATTTTCTCTCTCTCTCTCTCTAACTCTATCTTGCGCGCGAGTGTGTGTTATGCGTGCTTGTTGATGTAGTCTATACAATATATATATGTATACATGGTGGGGGCCTCTGGCGTGTGCTTTTGAAAGGCTCACAGCGGGTTAAATCGCTAATTACCTTGTCATCCAGACAAGCCATTAGAGATGTCTCGTCGTCTTCTGTGTATATCATTATTATTATTATTATTATTATTATTATTATTATCATCATTAAGGCGTACACCGCGTGCTACTCGTATCATAATATTAATATCGCGAACACACTCACCCCGAGCAAAAATTCAAAACGTTTTGCCGCCGTCGTGCTTCCTGCCACCCCGCGTGTGTGCTGCCGCCGCTGCTGCTGCTGCTGCTGTTGTTGCTGGGGTGCGCGGCATTGGAAGCAAATGTTATTACATGTATTCGTGACAAACGCGACGCTGGCAAATTGGTCGCTTTTATACTATGACGTGTTCCCCGCGTATATTATACATGCTCGCCCACGTGTGCACTAAATGTATATGCGTACGAAACGGGAACGACGAGGGTCCGGCGCACGGGATTAACTCCACTATAAAGTACACGTCGAACTCGATAACTCAATCAATCCTTTCTCTTCTCACCGGCTACCTACATTACATAGCCTCGTCCACCCACCCCACAGTAGTCCATCCCTCTCTCACCGGTTATACGATCTCACCCTCTCTCTCATCACCTATACGCCATATGTACAGGTATACATAATGCGGCTGGCACGCTCTCCTCTCCCTCTATGTTCACATATCCTTCTAGGAATAGTTTTTCGTCGACGCTAACGACAACTTTGTTCTTATCGTAATATTCTTGTGTCTTGTGTAGTTAATTTCGATGTCACGCGTTCAGAAACGCCGTCCAAACGTTCTTTGAACGGTTTTAGAAAGGTTATTATAAATTTATAAGGACACATGACGTCCTTCATGCGCACACGAGTTCCATCGTACCTATATATATATATGTGTGTGTACCGATATAATTATGCTGCAGCGTTTTAAAGCCCGACGGAAATTATTAATATTATTATTTTACCCCCCGTCGGCCGTTTGAAATCATAAAGTTATTTTTCCTGTTTAAGACTTAGAGCAAACGTCGTATTACAAAAAAAAAAAAGACTTTTCTTTTAACAACTCGCTGTCATTTTGTGTTAAAACGACGGTGGAAAACGTTAAAAGCAGGTTATTATAACTTTTGGACAACCGTTATTTTTATAATCGTCGTGATTTGTTTTGCGATTAAATAAATATAATTAAACTTACGCAAAGCTCATTAAAACGGTTAGAAATTATGTGCATGACGTAGAAAAGGTGGAAAAGGAATATTTAACAGTATTATAATGTGAATCGTCTGTTGGAGACAATATGTTGTATTGGTCTTGGGTAACTCGTGACCAGTCGTCCCACGCCCTATGACTGTTTTCGATTGCATTTACGTAAAAACACGAAATATATATAAGAATACATTTCATAATTCTCTAAGATTTTAATCCCGGAAACATCGTTGTGTTAACAGCGAACGACGGCGAACGGTGAAATAATAAACGTAGTGTTGTGTTTGCCGGCATAACCGTTTTTAGAGAACCCTTTGTATCGTATTGTTATATTGTGTTGTACCGTCGGAAGCGTTTGTTCGGTGCTGTAAAGTCGGTCGCGTCGAGGGAGTGGCGATACACGGTGATCGCCCCCCAGTGCAACAACTAGACAACTCCATTTGTTGTCGAAAATCGTGTTTTCTATGCCTCCGATAGCGTGGAAAATCGACGTTTCGGTGTAAATGTGCAATAAACTAGCGTATACCTTAAGTTGCACGTGGATGGTCTGTACGGCATAATATGATGTCACGATGAAAGCGGTGCTCTTCGGTACAGTGAATGCTATCGACGCGAAAAGCGTGATACGTGGCTACATTTTACCATAAGACAATTTTACTTCCACGCAGCGTCTAGAATAATTATTGTACCTGTACAAGGTGTCGTATGACGTCTTTTTCGAGTATAGTGTGTCTGAAGTCCTCATTTCTATCGTCGGGAAATCTTTTGACACACTCTGAGACGGTACATTTTTGCTCAGACTCGAGCGAAACAAGTGCGACCCCTTGAAGTTGTTAGGTATATAGACTAAAATGTCTGCGGGCTTTCAGATTTCTGTAAATTGTTAAGCCGTCGCAGCTGCTACGATATCATTACTCGACCTTTGCACTGCGTACATTACAATGGCCGCAAAGCGATGGTACAAAATGTAGGTTATTATGTGGCAGGTTTTTAAATATAATACAAAGAAAAATAAAAACCCAACTAGTATACACTCGATTAAGTCATTCGAACAATGATAATACATATAATCGTAATTGAACACAATATGCGGCATAGGAAAATAAGACACCACCAACAATATGCAGGTACATTTTTTATTCTGAGCCGAAAAACTCAGCTATTCGGTTTTATAATATGCAGTGGGTTTTTTTTACGAATTTGTTAGTCCGTATGTGTCAGTAGTATGGTTGAGTTTGAGTATGATCTTCGATACTACGGTTAGTTCTAAAAGCCGATCGAGCTTCGAAACGAAAATATAATTAGATTTTATGTCTTCTGATTTAAATAAGGGAATCGATAAAATGTGATTCTCGTTACGATTTGTCACCAACCCTTTTAAGGCATTTTTCACGATAATATCTTATACTACGCATGTACAACCGACGAAAGACGACGACGATAACAAAACAAACCGGTACGTACAAAGATTATTGACGGGAAGTCACCCGCAAAGAGGGCAACAAAGCCGGCGTGGTTTTTACCGACACAGCATAATAATTCGCGCGAAACGAATATTATTTTACCCCCTGTCGACTGTTTGAAATCATAAAATAATTTTTTTCCTATTTAAAATGTACAATAAACGTCGTGCGGCATTTAAGACGTACGTTTTTTTTCCTTCCTTCGGGCGATTCCCTACAGCTGTCATCTCGTCAAAACACTGAACGCATGAAATATTAAAATTAAATTATAAAAAAAACCTCTCAAATTTAATGCGGTTATTTTTTGTAAATATTTTTATTTTTTTTCACTACCTACAATCATTATTATAATTTATTTCGTCGCACGTAACGCGCGCAACACTCGAAATAATGTTTCCCCTCCCCCGGTGAGTGGTTCGAAGTAAACGCGAGTGTATACACGTCCGGAAGAAGCACAAGCCGTCATAATAGTGTTGCGTCTAGAAACGAAATGTTATCAAACGCATTTGTTTTAAATGTGAATTCGTCAGCGATAATATTTATATCGATGTTCGAGGACCCCTCTAAGAGACCGATTCGAACCGGACCGAGGGCTGCAACGGACGGTAAGATAAGCTGCGTAATATCGAGAGCGTCGCGTGATACATTCTTCGACATAATAACGTATTTACCGTGCAATAATAATTGCACCGCGGCGCTTTCACGCAGTACAACCGTTCGCAGATAACCCTTCACATAGGTATGCCTACCGCAGGGAGGGAAAACCGTTCGTCGAGTGCGCGCTGTACGTTATGCGTTTGGCGAAGGGTCGAGGGTGGTTTCGGGGAGAACCCGCGCGTACCTATGTAACATAAATTACGCTCGCGTATGGTATTGTTATTATAATATTTATGTACGAACACGCGCACGTCACGTCGGTGCGGATCGTCCGCAAAGAGCCGAATGCACGCGGCTTGCGGTTTTTACGAATAACATCGCCCGCGCGCGAAACCGCACAGTTCTCCGCCGCAGACGAACACGATGCGCACAAAGAAGCGAGCGAAAGGGCGAAAAGAGACAAACGGCGGCGGCGGCGGCGGCGGCGGCGGTGGTTAGGCCTGATATACGATATCTGCGAGCGGTTTTAATTAGAAGCTCCTCCGGTCGGGTGTGTGGATTCCGCACAAGTATCTACGTGGGTACGTGCGGATACACGACAACAGTCGGCGTGTGCACTCGCACGGAGCAGCAGCGGCGGTGCGGGGTCGGTTAATATTCTTCGGACGTATTTCACCCCCAAAAACGAGCTGCCTCGCAGGGGGGGGGGGGTGTGGTAGCCGGTGACTGCGGGAAGGGTGCGGAATATACGTACATAGGTATATACCGAAAACGCGGTAATAATAATATTTTAACGCGAGGCTGCGGCTGGTCCACGGGCACACGCACACACGTTTCGGCTTACTACCCCTCGACGTGACGGGGTTAACCGCCGCGGCTAAATCCTCCGGAGTCGGCGGCTGCGACGGTGGCGTTCACGGTCTCGCGCGCTTTTAAAAGTTACGATTACGACTTCCCGTCGCCACCGCAGCCGTCCTGCGAGTTCGCGTTTCGTGTGACCGTATATTACACGTGCGTGCGTAAGTATATTATTATACGCATATTGTGCGCGACACCGGATACTCGGGAACACGATAACGCCATAAGTTGGTTTTTCTTTATCACGCGCGTCTAAATAATATCGTATGACCATTTAATAACACACTGTATCTTAACGGTATCGCGTTCACAGTGTACGGATGAGGCGTGTTGACGTTTTTGTTTCGAGTCTGCGCCGAGACGATTGGGGAAATTGCACCATCAAATAAAATAATAACAAAGCCTACTTCGCGTCTCACGTTGCTACACATCAATCGACGCGGAAGTCGGTTTCACACAAATCGACCTAGTCGACAATAGTTGTACATGGTTTTCGTAGCGGTTAATAATTGCGAGTAATTGAAATGACAGAAAAACACTTTCTAGATATGCATGAATATGTGACGTATGCTGTAGGTCAGTGTTTCCCATCAAATTTTTTAAAAAGATAATTTTTCTTTTTTCAATGAGCTTCTTAATTAAATAATAAATATAATTTAATTCATTTTAAATTTAAATACCTGAATAAATCGACTGTCGCGAGTCAATTTCTTAACGTCTTTTATAAGTTTCAGAGCTAACAGTTTTCGAGAACCTTCTACGAGTATAGTATTATAAGATCGAGAAATATTTTTCCGATTCCAATGTGGATTTTTGTAAATGAACACGGTGATCGGTGGACAGCGTTTCCCGATAAACCCTTGGGGATATTCGACCAATATGGGGCGTACGACAACGATTACAGCTGATAGTATAATAATTGTACAAAATAATGAACGACGGACACGATGGCCGGTGGTGATGCGCTAAAGGGCCCCGCGGTCTCCTTTTGTCCTTGCATTTTGCTCTTTTGCTACCGTCACTATATTATATAAACTGGTTTTCTATCCCGTGCAGTACAAATTCGATGGCCGCGGGTTTATATATACTCGTATACACAGAGGCTATATACATTATATGTACACGCATCGATGCACAATAATCCACGACGAGACGCGACGGTGTACGCGGCGTGTGGGTCATCCGCACCTATACACCCTTCTGCAGTTAAGGTTTCCCGCCCTCCGTGAGCGGGGGTGGTGCGGAATGTTGGCTCTGACCATATTATTATGCTCTACGTACGAGACGACCCCTGGCCGCGCGTTTCACGCGTACCTGCGCCACGGTCCGACCAGTCCTACCAGAGGTGACCGGGGAGGCGGATCTTATGGTATAATGATGCGTAACATGTACCGCGCGTATTGTGTACTGTTGTCGTCTCGTCCGAACCGGAATCTTCACCGCCCTATAAGAGTGTGTGCTCGAGTCTCCTCCATTTTGTTCGCGAACGGCTAGTCATTTTTTTATTACTCTCGTAACGGTTTCGCAGTCACGCGGGAAAACGTCCACCGTTGATATGCGTCAAGACACGCTAAGACTAGACGCGTATTGTTGTCCGTGCTGCGATTAAAATCTATTATTATATGTATACCATTTTAGATTCTGGGTGAAACGGGGAACGTACTATTTGTTGTACCACGATGTGTGTTGTTGTTATGTTTGTGTCCGCGCACTCGATCTCGACCGGATGGATCGCACCGATGTACGCAAGTCTGGTATTTTTCTGAAAAAAAATTTCGTCTAGTAACTACACTCTAGTTGGTACTTTGAAGAATTAATTTTTTGAATTTTCGTCGTCTCGCACCATCCACTCGTTTATTTCTCATGGATACAAGATTTTTAATCAGATTTTCTTCGTTTGGTTATGTTACTCTATGAATATTAATCGTAGACACTCGAAACATACATGTATTATCGATATGTCGATATTTTATCAGTATTTAATAAAAATCTTATAATTCTCGAAAGTTTTTTTTTTTTTTGCAAAAGTTAAACCTATCCAATGAAAAAAATTTGTTCCACTATTACAGTAGTTCTCAACCGGGGTGACATGTCACCTTAGGGTGACATGGACCTAGCTTAGGGGTGACGCAGAATTTTAAAAAGAAAAGAAAAAAAGTTTAAAAAATTAATTTTTTCGAAAACAATCATATTATTTCTTATAATAAATATATTATACGGATACACCTATACCACCACTGTCACGTACATAACATACCTCAAAGTTCGTATCTTTATAATAGTTTGTATTATTTATATTTAATCTTTTGGTCCGATAAACACGTGTACCTAGTAATTTGTAAAACGCAACACTCACAAAAACAACTATAGAAGACGTTATGAGACTCGCTCTTTCCACCATCAACCCTAGGATTCCCCAACTTTGTACAAAACACCAGGGTCAAATTTCACATTAAATTTATATAAATCATTATTTTTTTTAACTTTAATTTTTTTTATTTGCCAATTTAAAGTTTATCTGTTTAAATTTAAAGTGTCAACGTTTTGAACATGCTTTTTTTGTGTACTGTATTTTTATTTTTAATAAAAGAATAATTTTAAAATATACAGCTAAGATTTTTATTATTTTGAAGTTAGGATGACGCAGTGTTTGATTCTAGTGGCTAAAGGTGACATGAATCAAAAAAGGTTGAGAACTACTGCACTATTATATAGACCATCTTTTGTAGTATAAACTGAATCATCTAACCTCTTTCACTCAAAATCATTGTTTTGAGAGCAAATGGAAAATTTTCAGTTTCACCCGACCTAGGAGTTTCTTTCGTTTTTAAAATCTGTAAATTCTAAGAATCAATAAAACAACGTATGCTTATATGTGTCAAACTGAAACGGACTTTTCTATTGCAGCATTTATAATATACAGTAAAACCTCTCTATAACGGAAACGTTTGGGACCAAACATTTTTTCGTTTTAAAGAGTTTTCCGTCATAAAGAGGTAGAAAAAAAATGTAAGTTTCTAGACTGTATGTATGTATATACGAGTATGTATGGGTTAAACAATTATATTTTAGGCAAATATGTACTTCGTACAACTTAAATTTATACAGTAAGATTATAATGTATTACTTAATATTTAAAGGTGTTTGTGTAACTAAAACTAAGAACTAAAAAAAACATTTTACTTAAAAAGACGACTGTGCTGTTCATATTTACAAAATTACGTAACCTGTAATTTTTCTTTCAATAATTTTATTTTCCGATTAACAGAGAGTATTTTTACTAATTTGATTACGAAAATTATCCGTTTCCGTTTAGTAGAGGTTCCGTCTTAGAGATGTCAATTTTATATATTATTTGCACTGGGACTAATGACATTTTCCGTTATAAGGAGGATTCCGTTTAATAGAGGGTCCGTTATAGAGAGGTTTTACTGTATATATTCTATATACGCGTGTAGCGTGAAACACGAAAAATGACCGACGTGCGAGTAACTGCAATCTATATCGATGACGTCCGTTTTATCGTGTCAACCGATCTCGACGAGCACCCAAAACGTTTGGCAGAAATATTTGCAACGTTTTTGGAATTAAAGGTAAAAATAAATGTTGAAATATCACATTTTTACGCGACTAAATTACTTTCCTGGGTTTCGTATCCTCAGAAAAAGGAATCGCGATGGACCCAAATAAAATAAAAACTATTTGAGAATTCCGACCACCGAGGAACAAAAAACAAATACAATCATTCCTTGGTTTTAACATACTATACCACGGTATGAAATATAATCATTAAATCGTACAGCCTGTATTATAAAATATTATTCATCACGAAAATATAGTTAAG
Source organism: Periphyllus acericola (assembly GCA_949715065.1). Taxonomy (NCBI): domain Eukaryota; kingdom Metazoa; phylum Arthropoda; class Insecta; order Hemiptera; family Aphididae; genus Periphyllus; species Periphyllus acericola. The sequence continues at coordinate 1,573,943 of OX454271.1, forward strand.
TTCACCGAATTTTTTACAAAAAAAAAAAATCGCCCAGGTGATTTGTCGCGATGATTCCACAATCATAATTTTGTTATCATTTGCGATATTTCAGTTGAGAATAATTGGTATACAGTTTAAAATATCATAAATAGACAGCTTTTATAGATTTGAGATTTTGTACATTTCCGGATACTGTAAGTGTATTTATGCATATGACATATCTACTGATATGTATGTTAACAAAGTTAAAGATATTATAACAATAGATAAATTAATAAATAGATAACAAGATTATTAGATATATAATGGATTAATAGAAAGATAAATGTATATGAAAAAATAAATAAAAATAGGTTAACAAAATAAAAGCTTTAATAGTAATAAATGTTAAGTTATAATCGCACTACAAGTTCCTCAGGCCAATTCGCTGCATCCGGGCCACACTCGTGCAGTTTTAACGGGCCGTGAATCAAACTTTGTGAACAGGCAAGTCTCCACGATATGCGTGATATTCTGTATCTCACCACATTCGCACAGTGGTAAGTGTAAATATATGATCGACAGAGTTAGAAATGTATGAGTTAAAATAATTATAAAAAAAAATGATCATATACATCTTTACGTGTGATATTTAACAGTTATAACAACGAAAGGTTTTTTAGGAATTTTAATTTATTTATATAGTTCGTTTTACATGAAAAAATAAACATATTTCTATATTTTTATATTTATATTAATTTATTAACATATTCGTGTAAGACGATGTATGGTTATTTTTGGATGTGTTGCTCGTGTGACATCTTAGGTACAGAATAGTGAAATCGCGTTGCAGGGAACTGCCATAGATGAGCTGACATTCTAATGATATGTTGACATCGTCAACATTTACATGGTGGAAATTGTGTTCCGCTACTGCTGACTTCGTCCATTTGTTTATGATCTGCATATTTCCCAAGCTTAACTACATGTTCCGCTCTTGATTGGCTGGATCGTCAATATCATTTACTTGCAGCGAAATTATTTATTACATTTTTCCAATATCCAAGTGATGCTTTGAATAGTATCGATGCGTATTTGATATTGTTGAGGATGATGACTTTATTGATTGCGATATTTTATGTTGCACAAAATAAAAATAATTAAACATTTCTAGGTAATGCATAAACATAAAATTACAATATATCATTAAAGTACCCAATCATTACTAGTAGTTTGTCTCTCATATTTAAAATAACTTTTGGCGAATATACAAAACCAAATTTCGATTTTATGTGGCAACTGTATAATCGCCAAGTTATTCCGAAAGACCTTTTTTTATTTTCCAAAAATATTGATGTCCATAGATTGAATAAAGATAAATCATGTTATAAACTCACAGAATCTAGTTTATATTACGATGAGATATCTCAGTAGATAATAATTTATTTTTGAATTTTTTTATTTTCATTTTATACAATAAGTACGCTTATTCGACACTTATAATCTAAATCTATATTATCATCCCTTAAATGACTCAGAAAATTAATTTTGAAATTTTGAATTTCTACAAAAATACTGTATAATATATAAGTTGCTACGAAGATCTTAAAGTATCGTAATCGAAAATTGAATAATTAATTTCGCTATTAAATCAACTGTACGTTCTTATAAGAGAGGGTGTGCGTATCCGAAATTAATACTAATTCATAAATTAGTATATATAAGATAGGTAACAGATTTAACGTTTTAAGGTCAATGTACGAATGCAAGTTTCTGTCGTGCAACTATTATTATCTAATTTATACTAATTTATTTCAATAGTAAATGTTATTCCTGGGTACTCATACTCTCTCTTATAAACTTACATTTCATTTAATACCTAATTGAAATCAATGATTCGGTTTTGATTTGCGATACAGTGATATTTCAATATTTATTAGGTACGTGTACCATAACTTTTTTATATTATAATTTTGTAGATATAAAAAATGTCTTAATTTATTTTTTCTGGTCCATTAAAGGATGAAAATACAAATTTGACTATAAGAGTTTAATGCATTCCCCGTATGTAAAAATGAAGAAAAAAAAATGTTTTCAAAAAACTATGATCAACGGAGATATCACAGCCACCCACCAGCAGTTTAACAAATCAAAACTTCATTTCATAGCGAATCAAGAAATAATTTAAATATTCAAAAGGTGTCCAAACTTATTTCTGAGTAGAGATTTGAATAGTTTTTTTTTTATTATCCAATAAATGCGAATATTGTATAAATAGTGCATTGATTCGATACTAAAAAAAACGATAAAAAAAACTGTTCATAGAATAACCTGAATCACATTTCAAATATATAAAATATTACTCGACTCTCCAAGAAAAGAGTGTACTAACATAATTGAAATTATCATCTGATTGTTAAAAACGTGTAACTTGCGCACCCATAACCTATTCTAGATGAGAAGTGGAAATTATCTGAGGGAATAATGACAAATGATAAAATTTGCTTTAACTAATCTTCGAGTGGGTCGACTAATAAAAGTTCTAATAAATCTGTCGACAATGGGCTCTCGATTAGTCAAAAAACTAAGATCAACGGAGATATCACAGCCACCCACCAGCAGTTTAACAAATCAAAACTTCATTTCATAGCGAATCAAGAAATAATTTAAATATTCAAAGGGTGTCCAAACTTATTTCTGAGTAGAGATTTGAATAGTTTTTTTTTATTATCCAATAAATGCGAATATTGTATAAATAGTGCATTGATTCGATACTAAAAAAAAAACGATAAAAAAAACTGTTCATAGAATAACCTGAATCACATTTCAAGTATATAAAATATTGCTCGACTCCCCAAAAAAAGAGTGTACTAACATAATTGAAATTATCATCTGATTGTTAACAATGTGTAACTTGCGCATCCATAACCTATTCTAGATGAGAAGTGAAAATTATCTGAGGGAATAATGACAAATGATAAAATTCGCTTGTACTAATCTTCGAGTGGGTCGACTAATAAAAAATCTTATAAATTTGACGACACTGGGCTCTCGATTAGTCAGCGCCAATCATATTTTATACTACTTTATCCATTAACGGAGTCCATGACGGTATTTCGGAGGGGGGCCAAATCGTTTTTTGCAGCTCCAGCGTTTCCTGGATAATGGACCGTAACCTCGAGGATAGCTTCTGTTTGTCCGTGTACTCGTATAACTTCTCGAATATGCCTCTCTAAAATATCATAATTGCACGTGTTAATACTGTGTATATTTTCAACGTATCGCTTGTTTTGCGATATTTTTGTTATTTTTTTCATTTTATTTATATGTATTACGGTATGTTCATTAATAAAATAATAATTAACAATATTGACTGAAAAGAATTACGTGCAACACATGAAGAGGAAACCGTCCAGCAACAAAACTTCAGAATTTAAATTTATACATTAATTTCTTTTTTCTAAAATTTTATTTTATAAGGTGTCTAGCCCAGTTCCTTTTTATCAACGGGTATTATTAAGAGACAGGGTGATAGTGGACATGTTGTTGATTAGAGAGTTAATATGATTTAATAACTTAAAATTGAATCTCTTACAGTGGCTTTTGGGGACATTTACTCAGTAGCTTCAGGGCACTATTGTACTATTGTACTATTGCACTATTGTACCCCGGAGCAACAATTATGAGTCTTAATGTAATTGACTGAAAGGCTTCAATGGGACGGATGTTCGATGGTTTGGTGGGACCCAATATTTAATTACCAAATGAGTAATTTATTTTTAAGACTCATATTCAATTTTAGTAGAAGCCGAAGTCAATGGCTGCGAGAGTTAAGCTGTTACGTTATTGTCTATATAATTTGATCAAATTATCCTATTGTCTAGAGTGATACCAAGGTATTTAGTTGATTGGTGTTGGTGGACTTGTTTATCATTAAATTTGAGTGGAGGATTAATTGTTAGAATTTATAATTTTTGGTTTTAATTTTCCAGTTTTTGGCCTCAATATTGAATATTGTGTTTACATGCATTTGTAAAGTGCAAGTCGTAGTATAAGGATCATTATTAGAAACAAATACTACAGTGTCATCAGGAAATGTGTCAAGGAGAGTTTTGATTTATGCAGGTTTATTAGTGGGGAAGATATTATAGAAATTACTTCACATCTTTGATAACAATATAATTTATCACATTGTATAATATTTAAAACGTATGATAGCCGGCAGTGAATCTTACGTGGTTTATTTCGTTTCCAGTATGTTTGACCATGACGTGCAAGCATTCGAGGGGTATTTCTTTTATTGTTTCTACTAATTTTTCCTCGCACATTTCAATAATTGGAGGGACCAAGACCTTCACTTTTAAAAGCTCACTTATGAACCTGAAAATTGTGCGATAAAAAACGATTGACATTTTTTAAATTGTTATCTCTTATGACACTTATTTCAATCATTATATCATTTAGTACAATCTATGTATATATGTACCTGCAGTTGGCAACGGAGCGTCTTTTGTAATCCAACTCGTTTTGGTCGAATTGCGATTGGAGTTGTCTTCTCGTTTCCTGTAACGTTATAACCATACATCGTTGTTGCGTATTATATTATATCGATAGTGAAATTATTGTGTATATTATCGTCAATTAATTAGTTATGTTTTGAAAGTCGTTCATACTTTATCCTTGCAAGACTCGATGTCCATTCGTTCTTTGGCCACCAAACCTTTGTGGGTGGACATGGACTCAAACTCGTTTTGGCACATTGCAATCAGGAGAATCCTAAACGTTGTGTACGTGTCCTTCTGCTCTTCTGAGCACACTCTTACGTTTTTCATTGAAGAACAGACGTATGCGTACTGTGCGTTCAATTCCGGTTCGCTCAGAGCCTAAAGAGTTTATGAGTTATAAATATTATTTGACTAATCTCGAAATAATATACTACACGAATACAAAGTGTACAAGTAACGTGATCATAGGTGTGTTTTAATCGTTGTTTTTTTTTTTAAGTACCTTTTTGAAAACCATGTCGACGACCGCTTTTAGACACGCTTCTGTAGTTATTGGAAGGGCGAGTAGGCTTTGCGTCATCAGGACCACATTTTCCGGGCATATATCGTCGATGATTGACTGAAATTTAATTTGGACCTCCTAAAAGAACAATAGATATTTGTCACATGTAAAATAATTTTCCAGAAATTCACTTCAATATTTACATCGTCCGACGGTTGACAACTTTTAGTGCTCTCGGTAACTCGGGTTGCGCACGGCGATACCAGTGAAGCGTAACTCTTGATACCATGTTCTACAGGTAATGATGGTAGTTTTGGATCTTCTATTTTCGTGGCTGTCGATACACGATAACTTTGACCCACGTTGACCTGAAAGAAAAGAAAATGTATCAAATTAGTTAAATTATAATAAATATTTAACTTTAAAAAATGATTTATTTTAACTACGTCCACGATTACGAATTTGCAAAACTTATTAATTTTAAAATTAACCGTTACCTTTCGAACTTCCATCGGTACTTCTTTTTTCTTTTGCTAATGTGATCATATATTTAAAAAAAATATATATATTTCAACGGTGTAATGCAATCGCATAATCAATATTGTAAGGAATGTAATGGATTTTTACCGTTGTCACTGTCTGTGCAATTGGTGCTTGTAGGACCGGCTTTTTTGTGTACGGTATTGCCGTCATGTTGCTGATTGGACTTTTGGGACGTAAATTCCGGGGCACCCAATCGTTTTCTTTAAGATCTATAGTTTTCTCCATCATAAACTTAATTCTTGTCGGGATCTCAGACGTACACTCAGGAGATGTGTATTCGGTTAATTTTTTGAAACTGGCTTTCTGTTATTTTTGTATAATTTCATCAATATAATGTTTTATTTATTTTCATATTCCGATTATTCTGCCATTTATATTTTAAAAATATGAACTAAAAGAGTTATCTTACGTGACTTATCGTGTTTCCTATGTAATTCAGTATATTACACGCACACTCCAGTGTTTCTTCTTTTGGGGTCTTTAACAAATGTTTCAAACTCATTTCAATGGTGTTTCGTGTAAGCAGTTCAACTTTATATAATTCGCACATAAATCTAAAAATAAAAAAATTATTTATAATCGCTAGCTGTACATAGCCAACGTTCACTTACCTGCAATTACCAACCGACCGATCTCTGTAAAGCCATTCGTTTTGGTTGTATTCGGACTGCATTTGTTCCTTTACGACCTGTACAATTTTTAATCTCATTGAATAATAGCCAATTAAATTATTGTTAGAGATAGTAATGTGATATTTACTTTGTCATTGCATCCGTCTATGTTTTGAAGGATTTTCTCTAATTCCTTATCGTGGGCATGCATTTGATTAAGCCTTTCTTGGCAACAAATGGTTAGAAGCTTTTTAAAAGACATTTTGGAGTTGGTACCACTGTTCTGCTTGCTGTCTTTTTTATGCAATTCCGTGCATATGCGCGCGTATTGCGGTGTGAAAAGGGGTTCGTCTATGGCCTATATAAAGTGTGTCCGCATAGGTTTATAAAAAACAAACAATATTAGTCTCTAAACACTGCAGGTGTATTATGCATGTGTTCAAACGTTGCAGTACTGTTGTACAAACGGTGTACTGGAGTCGATTTTTCGCAAAGTACCTTTTGGAAGAGGAGTTCAATCGCTTTCCTCAAGCATTGCTCGGTTTCAGTTGGCAGTGCCATAATCTGATCCTTCAACAAGTGTTGGTTTTCCGGTGTTACTTTGTTGAGGATGGACATGAATTTTTTTCGTGATTCCTTAAAGAGGAAAAAAACATCATACGGTTGTTAACGAGCGGCCTAGCTAGGTTGTACAATGAAAATAAGAATTTTTCTGTCTTGAACACCAATAATCCGTCTTACAGTTCGCGTTCGAAGTTATACCGCGGTTATCGGATCGATTGTGTTTGTTGTACGCAAATATTGTGATTACCTGTATCTGCGCGTCCTCGCCGGTTGACTGTTGAGGGAGTTCCGTGTTCTTGGTCCTCATGCGCGACGGGACCCACGCGTTTTCGCTCTTGGACAATAAGTCGGGCTCAACTTTCGGTAGGAAGTATTGCACTACCTTGCGTCCCGTGGCTCCGGCACCCGAATTGTCCTGTACAGCGGATGCCGTCATCGTCTACAAGGTAATCGTACGGAATGTTACTTCCTTACTTTCTTCCGTAGCTCGTACAGATAGTATAAAGTTTAGTAAAAATTCCGTCGCGGTATACATTACCGTGGTCGTCGGTGCTCCTGTACGCACCGGTTCATGTCGGCTCCGCTGCAAAGGATACGAGTGTTCAACTCGGCCCATCTGACGTCCGTTTCCCGCGACCCACGGGTTAGCGGACCACTCTCCGTGCACGCTACCGGTTCTGCCGTCGAAGGTCTTGGCTTTAGATGCTGGATTTCAAAAGGATACGAATAGTAATTATAGGACGCTTACTGCGTTGTCGCTGTGTCGTTGTACCGCGATTATACGGACGAAAATATTTACCGTTGATTTCCGCGTATCGGCTCATCTTCTCTGTACGTTGATGACTGTCTCGAACAAGTAATGCTATTGTTTAGATGACCGTAAAGGTCCGCGAAATAATGACTTGAAGAAATAAAATATGAGCAAAAATATTTCCTAATTATTCTTTCGTGGCAATTGGTCCGGTAAGAATTCTAAACTGAAGTACGGTTCTTGTTGACTTGGACATAAGAGCTAATTATTGGTGTTGCGTAGTTACCGGAGGAGCAGAAGTAACAATAATATCAGCCATTGTTGTAATAAAAAACAATTATAATATCGAATCGCAAAAATGCAAATGCGATAAACACATAAAAATTATGTCCAAGAAAAAAACAATAAACAAGCTTAATTTTCATCTTGAAAAGTAAAAATAGATTTTTTACAAAGTAGTATACACATAGTTGTAACGTGGTTGTAAAAATACGTTTAATAATAAACGCAGAAAAAATTGCAAGCGCTACGTCTATAGCAGTGGTGTCCGAATTAAGGCTCGAGAGCCACATGCTATTCTAGTCATGCGGCTCGCGTCTTAACGTACGACGTAAAACAATTTTAGCTTTTTAAAAAAATATAGTGTTTTTGATACAACACAATTAGTTATTCCGTTTAACAGATAGTATTTTTACTAATTTGATTACGAAAATTATCCGTTTCCGTTTAGTAGAGGTTCCGTCTTAGAGAGGTCAATTTTATATATTATTTGCACTGGGACTAATGACATTTTCCGTTATAAGGAGGATTCCGTTTAATAGAGGGTCCGTTATAGAGAGGTTTTACTGTATTAGATCACTAATTTATACTTCGAATGGTAATTATTTAACCATCGTTAAAAAAAAATGTAACATGACTAAACGTACAATCGCATAAAATAGCTTAATGTACACCATTGCACCACCTCGGTGACATTTAAAATAATTGTTCAACGGGGTGGTTTTAGTGCAGGTAATGTTTAGGTAATTATTTCATCGTAACATTTCTACTTTATGTCGTTATAACTTAAGCAGAACTTTACACTTGCAATTTTTTTAATTCTCGTTAGTTCGAAGTACCAATTCAAAACAACTCTGTAATTATTTTTTAAATATTTTATGCATTAATAAAATAGTAAATGAACCTCTTTCAAAGCATATCTTATTAGTAAATTCATTTTAACAGCAATTTAGTCTTAATTTTTACCACGATTAATTATGACTTTATGAGCCACATGGCTCGTAAGAGCGAGTAGTAAAAACGGATCGCGTGCGTCAACGACGTACCTAGTACACGATGGTGAAACATTCGTTAACGGCCACCTAATTTTTAACGTTCATTTTTATTTATTTTTTTATTCAATCTAGTGTTTACGTTAAATTCACGTTAACGTTCAGCTACAATTTTTAATTAATTTATCCAATCTCCATCTACACATGTATTTTGATAAAAGTACATTAAATAATTAATACACATTTTACTTTCGGTTAGTTAAAAAATAATGATTTTTAGTATATTTATGATTTCAATTTTAGACTCGAACTTCTTGGCTGTTATTGAAATATGTAGGAAGCATGAAAGCTCGGCACACAGGTAAAGTATCTCGATGTCCAACCATCCAAATACATTAACAAAATAACAAGCTTTGAGGGGCCTGAAAACATTGAAACGGTTCATCGAATCTCATCGGTCTTCATTACATTTAATATAGTTGTGGTTAATTATTCTATTCACAATGAATTACAAATCATCATGTTTTATGTTTATTAATTATTATAATACGCTACTGACTAAATATTAATTGAAATATAATTGAACACTCGCCGGAATACTAGATAGAAATAAAATTTAAAACTCAAACGTACACCGATATAAAATGAAATAGTATACGACGACACGTCGAATGTACGTTGTAAACAATAGTTTTGAAATGCAATATGTAATACCTACTTTCTTAAGAATTGTTTTTGAATAAATTATCTGCGCTTTAATTAAAAGCAATACGTTTGTCAATACGACCACAGTATATAAATTATATAGACTATAAGCAAACCAATTGAATTATTTTAAAAGTAGAAATTGTGCAAAATGTATGAATTTCAATGTATTTTTATAATAGAGCGCGGAACAATAGAGCACAGACAGTTGAGCTCAAAGAAACTAAAGCGCGAGTTATGTTCAGAGTGAATTATTATAGGTTATTAATACATATTATAGTAATTGCATTATTGTAAAAATACAGAACCCAAAACATTGCCAACTAGTGTTTTTATCAAATCTGAAAAATATCCATTAAAACATAAAATGTCTCGATCTTTTTCATTTTTGACAAATTATATTTAAAGATTTCACGACAACGAGTGAGAATATAAACTAAGTGTATGAAAATTAACACGATTGAACTTACCAACATAAGAACAAACTTAATCCGAATCGACTAGTCTATAGGTATACTTGTTTTTTCTTTTACTCGCTTCACTATCCGGTGCTTAATTATCTACCGCCTAGTTTCCTGGTTTTTCGCGCTCAATTGTCAGGACACTAATTTATCTGAACACAATTATAGCTACAAAACAAACCGCAAGTTAGGAGTTTAGGATTGCTAAGTTTTAAAATGCTGAAAAATGTGTGATAACCATCTCAAATTCATCCCGTTGAAGTCCCAAGCATGACGCATGTCATTTGAGATCGAAATTTATGATTTATTTGTAAAATCGATTCATATCGTACCAGATAAGAACGTATAAAACAGCTACTACGTTAAGTATTACAAAGAATCCTTTTCGAACGAAATAAAACTATGGATCGTTGACTATTGGCAGTTGTACTAAATCGTATATAAAATAGTATAGTAAACTAGCTGTAATCCAGTAGTAGATTAAAGGGTGGCCAGAGAGACCTAAGTGGCTAGGCCATCCCCGATAAGCTAGAGCAGAGGTCTTCAACCTTTTGGTGCAGCGGGCCACGTTTTATTTTATAATATTTTTGCGGGCCGCGTTCGTAGTAATAACATGTATTTTATACAAAATTCAGTTTTATTATTAGATTTTAAATTACAAATACAAATACATATTACGAAGAAAATGTATGACTTTTACATATAAACGAGTATTGCGCTCGTTTCACAACCGATTACGAACTAACAGGCAACAGCCAACATTTAACTTTAGGTAGGTAATTTAATTTATCTTATCGCCTATTTCCGATATCGATGGCATTAACCGATATAATTTTATCGAAATAGAAAATATACACGCTTAATTTCAAATGTGATCGCGGGCCGCATATTATGACAGGGTGGGCCGCGGGTTGAAGACTCCTGAGCTGGAGTCTTGGTTAAATAAACTGCAATACCATTTTTTTTTTTTAGTTGTGACTTATAACATGATGAGTAAATGCGGAACTAAAGTGGACATATAAAGATGCTGTACATGGTTTTAAAAAAAAAGCTCACAGAGAGAATATCGTAAGACAAATTTTACTACCGTGTGATATGAAATGGAAATCGACGTAAGACCAGAAGGGTAATATGTTCAACAACATTCTAGGAATTTACAATTTATGTTCATAATCGAAACCCATGAAAGGGTAAAATATTATAGTTTTCGTGTTTAACAAACGTTTTGCATTCTATAGGTACTTATGCTCGTGTACTACACGATACGATTATTACGACCAACACGACGACGACACGTTGCGACGACCTGCAGTCCCCGGCGACGACTTTTGCGGGGAAATTCGATTTACCACGTACACGACCAGTGAACGTCTTATATGCATTATATTACGTATTCGTACCCTGATGTACATATTATATGTGTGCGCAGTCATGGAAGCGGCGGTGCGCTGCACGTAGTTCTTTGGCTTTATTTCGCCGGTCCGTCGTCGGACCGAAAGGAAAACAACGTTATCTCGTTTGCATTGTATTACGCAGGAGACGACTTTTGACAAATGAAAAAGTGGCACTTGACGATCGGGGAAATTTCCACATGGAGACATTCGTACAAAAAAAAAAAAATAAAAATAAAAATAAAAAAACGAAAACGAAAAGCAGAGAGGACGGCGGCGCGGCGCTCGTCTCTTTACGGTCAACCGGGCGCGGTGCTTCTGTCCGAGTAGGTTGTGCGTAAATTGACCGAGACCAAAGAGGATTTCTCCGATATAAAGGACGGAAGTAAAAAAAAAAGAATATATATATAAAAAAAAAGAATGAAAATAGCCAAGCTTCGATTCAGCATGCATTTCTTCTTCTAAACCCCATCTCCACCGTCCACCACTGCACCCCCGACCCTTATCTGGTATTCCGGACACGGGTTTATCGGCCGAAGAAGGTATACACGCGCGGGCTCACACACACACACACACACACACACCAAAAGACGATTTCAATTTAACATTCGACCGACGACGTTTCCTGGTGGACACACAAAGGCGGTGGCGGTCTTTTATTTCGCACAGGAGATTTTTTTTTACCCCCTTTTTTTGATCGCACCGAGTCCTCGAGGCACGTTCTGCCGGCGCCGCCACTGCCCGTCCACCGAACACCACCTACTCTCTGCCGTGTCCTCCGACCGCCATTCAATTTCGAAAAAACAAGAGGGGTTTTTTTTTTATTTCATCCGACCTTGTCCAGATTTTTACCTACGAGCTTTTTATTTTTTCGTTATTTACTGTGTGGACCGAAAATGACGATAAAATAATAATGTAATAAAAAAAAGGTCTCTTTTGATTTTGTTCAAACAAAAAAGGCCATCGCTAATGAAACACGTTCGACGTCGTCCTTTGCTCGGCCGCGTGTATACGTATTTATATTTTCAGAGCAAACACGTTTTTTCAATGCTGTGAAAATTATAAAATGGGGAGAAAAACAGGAAGCACTTCGTGACGGATTCATTGGTTTCATTTTTTTTTTTATCGCTGACCAGTAATTTATTCGGGTTTAAAAGGTAATGCACTGCACGGTACGTATACGTTAATAGAGTTTTTTTTCTCGTTTTCAGTTCGGTTGAAGCTGTTTTCGAAACACCTATAAAATGTAACGAGTATTTTGTCCTCATTAATACCACCGAAAACGATTTACGCACCGAATTTAAGTATTTTGTTTTTTTTTCATAATTTTATTAAACTTTGTCTTCTTGGCGCGTTTATACCATACTAAAGGTGCAAGAGTATAACATTTATTAATCATTTATAACAATCCACGTGTTTATCGATAAGTTTTGAGTTTAGTGATTGGTAGTTTATTGTTAGAACGGTAAACGAAGTGGTTTCAAAAACCTTAACCCATATTACACCCGTAATGTACGACGACTGATGGAAAATCAATTAAACGAATGCGTGTGTGCAGTTTTCAAAACATTTAAAAATACATTTACGAATAGTATTTTTTATCCCCGGTACAAAAATTGTTGTGGAACTTTGAGAGAATAATAATTAATAAATAACAAATATTTGTGTTGAGTGAATCAATTAAAATGCAAGTGTAAAGTCCAGAGTATATTGAAGCTAAATGCATAGTACTTTCAACATAATATCTTTTCAGATGATACTGCAATTTATTACAATAACGTTACACCGCATCATCAATATAAAAGTTATAAAATCGTCCACGACGAGCGCGTCTTCATAATAATCATTACAGTTCAATTTTTTTTTTATTAAAAATGTTTATTTACAATCTATATTTAATATAATACAATAAGTAAATTTGAGTAATAGAATTTTTGACATGAGTTCACATGATAAGAGAAAATATCCATTGATATTACTCTTCAGTTAAGACTAGGTAGAACGGAAAACATAATACATTAAGAGAAAAGAAAAATAAAACTAGGTAATAATCAAATCAGTACAATTTAAATCAAATAAGTCGAAAGCGACTTCATTCATTCCTCCGATCCATGAAAATGATTTCTAAATCTATCATTAAACTTCCTTTATATAGTTATACCCAAACTATGACATCACAATCGGGTTGGATCGAATAAGATTTTTTTTTAGTTCATATACTATATTATGAGAGAAAATTATTTAAATCACAGTTATGTAGATACTTTATTTAATAGTTTGTAAAAAAAAAAAACTAGTTCTGGAAAATCCGATAGCATTAGAAAACGTAAATATATTCCTTATATTTCCATTGATGGAATGGTTGTTGAATTTACGGTCGTTCCATTGAGCGTTGATGATTTTAATTACTTATTCGATCGAATTAATTATCTGAATTAATGTTGGTTTGAGGTTCGCAACTGTAAGACGTACTGAAAGACGTCCGTGAAATTGATGTGGCGCTAAAGATTTTTAACAGTGTTTTTAACTGTACACACGATAGTATACGGATGAAAGACGGAATGTTTACGACTTTTTATTTCACGTTTATAAGTGTTCGCGAACAATTACCAAAATAATACACTGGAAGGAGTAGTGCTTTATTCTTCGGCTCGAGTCTATAGACCGCGGCTGTATCCGTCAATCGACGGCGGCGGTGACGAATTAAGACGTTTATTATTTTCGTTTTTAATTATTATATGGGTTCTGTCATTGTAAACGCGTCGAACGGGACCGGGGAAACAAATACAAGAAAAAAAAAAAAATAACCGAGAGAGTATAAAAAACGGAAACACAAAAACGAAGAAGCCAGAAAGATATCTGATATTTAATTAAACGGCAAAGTGTTTGTGAAAGCCAACGGATTGACGAGAAGAAGTTTTTTCGTCTTTCCGCGCGCGGGCACGCGGCGACGGCGGCCGAATGGGGTAAGTAAAAATAATCGTTTTGTGTGTTTCTGCGCCGAGGAGTTTTTTAATTAATTAAAATCGCTGGTGTACTAATCGCGAGGGACGACGAGGACGACGGGTGCGTACTTGTATACGGCGCGGCGTATTATGTATATACATTGGGCTGCTGCTGGCGGAGACATTCGTTTTTATTATCAGACGTCGTCGCGGAGAGTAGTGTAGTAAAATAAAAAAAAAAAAACCGAAACGGAAGAAAGGAAAAATCATCAGTCTCTTACACGGCGAATGATAATAATAATTTAACGGAAGGGTTGAAGAGTGCCGTGGGTAGGCCGTGTCGTGAATCCGCCACGGCCGCGGGTTACTCACCATCGGTCTTTTTCGGGAAAACAAAACATCGCGCGGCGGCGGCGGTGACGAACGCCTATTTGCTTTGCGCGAACGCGTCCGCCCGCCGACGAACGAACAACAACAGAAAAAGACGACGCGACGATTCGCGTATTCCCTTTATTTAATTTTGCGTTTTAATTTTTTTTTCCTCCCCTCGTCGTCTCCCGTCTCGCCGAAAACTTCGGTTCCACACTTTTTGCTCGCTCGCCCGCGTAGTCGTCGCCGCTGATTTCTTAATTGAAACGGTACGATATGCTTACGCGTCCGTAGCGTCTCCGACGTGTACATCTTGTTTTATGCACGTCGCAGCTGTCGCGCCGTGGCACGGGGAAAAGTTTTCGAAACCTCGACTGCAGGTGTAGGTGCACGGCGCGTAGAGTACGTACTCGGGGTGAGCGCTGGTTACGCGATGAGAACTGTTTCGAAAACACGTCCCAGCGGGTTTCAAAGGGCTGTTTTTTTCGCCCCCGGAGGCGTGCGCTCATAAATTGATCGTCGCTGATTTTTTATTGATCGATTCCAGCCGAGAAATCTCGCGCGAAACGCCGTTGGAACGCGTCGAAAATGACGACACTTCCGCGCACGTAATAATAACGTCATACGTCTGCTGCATACGATGCACCAAGCTGATAAAAAATCGATCGTCGACCGCGGTTGATACGATGTTTAATGCGTTTACGACTGTCTACGGTCGCTCGAGTAGGATCTCGTTTCGAGACAACAAGTTATTACGGATGCGAGTGCGAGCGACGAAAAATATTGTGTAAATCGGGTGATAATAGTATATTACGTGACGACCGCACATCGTTCGTCTCCTATGGTCACGCGCAAAAGAAGTTTCTAAATACTTCGCCTACACTACCGCGGTAACGCATGCACGCTTGCAAAACAAATAGTTAACGCTGCCACATGACTCGATAGGAAAAATTCGGTAAAATAACAATGGTAAATAATTCGAGGATCTCTCGAGCGTACTATGTTGGTTTCGTGATTACTAAGATCTACAGTTTACGTCGTGCCAATACTTATATTTTAAACATTTGATGTTCAAACGATCTAACGTTGTACTAGTCGTTTATGAGAAAGACGCGTGTTCAATATTCGTATGGCCGTTTTCCGTTTATCAAAGTACACCGGAACAAGCAACATCGACGTTTGAAGTAATGGAGTTTTTCGGGAGAATAAGAGTTTCCACGTTTCTTTAGTCTTTTCCCTTCTTTGCTTTAATCCTTTCGGTGTATTATTAATTAATCTTCTGTCTGTTTCGTCTGAACATCGAGTTCGTAAAAAGTCCGTATCGTGAGATTGAATGATGAAGTAATATTTTCCTTGTACTCTAATGTATATACTCGTATTATACGGTAATTTCTATTCAATTTCATAAAATTTTCCACTGCGAAATCGGTTCACAAATATAACCCGAAAAATATTATTAAAAAACGTAGAACAGTATAAGAGCCAACATTATAAAATAAGTTACTGAAAATTAAATTAAACATTTCTTAACTTAAATAAAAATTTAATATTTTAATAAAACGTTGTTAAAACACAAACACTATCGAACTATTTCTTGAACTACACTGAAAAAAAATTAAAAATTCATGATAAAAAATGTAAAAGGTTTTTTTTTTTTGTAAATGGATTTTTAATTATAATTAATCCGTTAAAACGATTTTACGTAGGTAGTTGACTCTGAAAAAATTTATAAAAAGAAACAGTAACTCAAGAATTAAAAACCAATTAATTGAACTTAATGCTCGGCTGTATGCACTTCAGAGTTACGATTTTTGAGTTTCTAAGCCGAATTAAGGAAACTTCAATACGCATAAAATGTATAAATCACATTTTCAGTGAATTCATGCGACAATGTACATTTTACCTTGTACTCTCCGTTTGTGTTCAATTTGTTTTAAACTTTAACAAACGTATTTTTTCTTATAAAATATAAAATACGAAAAAGTAAAAGTTTTCCATGCAACCGTGGTATACAATTACAGGACGATAAGTCGAAACAGCGAATCGCGGAGTTATAACCATCAACGATTTAGCGGTTCTAAAACATTTATGTTTCACGAGTGTGATACGGTTAAATCACGTGCTACTTAATAAGTAAAACAACATTGCAATACATGTGTTACGAAATGAAAGGCAATGAAACACAATAGTTGTTTTAAGTGAAGCGAGCACGTAAACAAGTATAAATGTGATTATATACATCTGTTCACGACGTTCACGTTGACTAGCGCGAATGAACTAAACGGCCAAAGTGAAATATTTATAGTACTGATGTAACCAGGGGTCTTTCAACCTGCGGCTCGGCTTGTCATTGTTTGCGGTCTTCGGTCGGATATTAAGTTTACCATAAAGTATCTTTGTTCGACGAAAAAATAACTTCATTAGGACATCGTTAAAACTTTAAGATTCCACTATTGTAAAACGTTTGCAAAAAATACCTGTTTTTACTGGAAATGCGGCCCGCGAGATTTTTCAAGAATAATATGTGGCCCGCTGCATAAAAAGGTGTTGAAGCCCCCCCCTTCCCCTGATGTGGGTAGCAATCATCTTACAATATTAAGATTGTGTTGCATAACGCGCGTCAAGTGCACCGGTGGTTCTCTCGCGATTCGACGTAACGACAATCGTGTACGGAAATAATAATGAACAATATTACTGACGTTCGACAGTATTCGGTGATCGCAACAATTATCAATTAATATTAGATCCGTTTACGTGCAGGCATTGATGAAAACATTTATTTTACCACGCGTTGATTTCCTAACGTGCCGCGCTGTTCGAGGATCGTTGATCTACACGAAGTCAACTGCTTTAACCAGTACAAAGAAGACTGCAGTACGCACACCCTCGTGCTCGGTTTTTCTCGGGTTTATTTTCTGTTATTACATTATAATGTGTTTTCCATTTTATCATATTCACAAAAGCATATTTTTAAACAAGGAAAGCACGGAATTTGCGATAAAACCTAATACAACATCAGGAAATATATTGCGAACACTATTATGGTTACGTGTATATTATCTATACATATAATAGTAAAAAAAAAATGAATAAATAAAAACTCATTAAATTGCCTGTAGCTAAATTATTTTGCCATCATCGTTACACGAATGTGTATGGTAATTTTACTTTTTCATATTTCATGCGAACGTTATTACGTTTTAAATAAATTTCAAAAAGAACGATGCATTTTTCGATTTTACAATAGTGATGTGTGTACGTGTTTTTTTCCTAGTCGGCTTGCGAAATTATTTCGACATGGGTAGAAAGCAGCACTTCAAACGTTTCATATTGCAGGTCGGCGCATACGTGGAACTCGGGATGACTCGATTTCACATAGCGCATTACTATCGGTTGAAAACATGTAAACACACCCCGATTCTTTAGAAAGGTCATTTTAAAAATAATCATCATCATTTTAAGGGTATTTGGAGAAAAAAAAAGAGAATAAACTAAAGTCGTTTTACACAAAACACGAGGGTCGGTCGTCCAGGAGTCATAACGTAACAAATAATAAATTAAAACGGTCGGTCTGAAAAACAGAATCCGAAAGAAATAGATTTTTCAAGTATAACGGCAGTGTGAATGTATTACGAAAAAATAAAACCGTAGAATAGGGTTGATGGAAAAAATGATGGTTCGTCACAGTGGTGTAATCATTCGCATAAAAAAAAAAACTGAAAAACGTTGGTCAATCCACGACGGTTACATACCTAGGTGTAGAATAATATATTGTATTGTGACAAAACGCGTGCACACAGTACACGCATTACAACAGTATAATGACACGGTGTTACGTCGGTAGAGCACAATGAATATAATATACGTGCTTCCTGGTGACGACGTCAAACTCTCGAGATTGGTCATCGGCCTTCGGATCCCTGTCTTTGTGTTGACCTGAACCGATAATAGGTATTAGACATTACGACATCGTGTGGGGGTTGCTCGGTCCCTATTTTCGCATACACACATATATAAGGCGTACGCGGCACAATGTGTGTGCAGTCGGGTGTAGCTCCAGTAGTGATGGAGAGAACAAGCAGCAGGGGCGAGACCCAGCTGTATAAAATATCATATTGAATTCCTGAACGTCAGAGCCGCGTGGGGCTATGTTATTAGATTGTACGGTGCGACGAAAAAAAAAAAAAAGTTTCTGGTAGAATAATATCAATCGGGTGTATTATAATAATTGTTTGCATTGCGAACCGATATGAAACGATGCTTGTTATACAGTTGTGGGGCGAATCTGCACGATTCAAATAGATTCAAATAATATGTTCGTCGCAATAATGCTTACAGTGATGCAATTATGATAATAATGTATAAACTTTTGGAGACAGTCCCCGAAAACGACCATCCATTTACTTTTGCGCCTTATTGACATCATGTTACTTCGTGTCGCTATAATATGGTGGGTTTTTCTTTTTATATTTATTTTCTTTTGGACGCAACTTTTGAACAACCCCGGAAATGTGGAAAACGCGTCTCCGATGATACTCTGCAAGTGTTTTTAACGAGATTTTCGCTTTTCACAACGTCTATCCGAAAATATGAAAATGTTTAGAATACGAGATCTGACCGATCACATGTTTCACTGGAACGCGAGCAATAAATCTATACGAATCGTCAAAAAACGCGTGATGTGCACGATAAAGCAGCAGCAGCAGCAGCGGGGTTTCCGCGAGGGATGAATATGATTTTTGTCCGCGATGCGATAGCCGATGCGCAGTTTACTCGCCGCGTTTTTTTCTCTCCTCGCAAGTCTTCGCCACCGTTAGGGACACTCGCGATATGTGTAATATAGTATTATTGCAATTTCACCTAGCAGCACGTGCGCGTGGGAGGCAATAAAGACCCACGGCAATAAAATGATACAATAACGTCGCCGTTAACGGGACCGTGCGTGCGTCGTCGGTGTTGCGAACGATACCGTACAAGACGCGTTTGCGGTCCGCGATAACATCGTCGTCTTATACCCTCGGGGGTGTGCGCCCCCGCGCGACGTGTCGTACCGCGGTAACCGCGGTACCGCGTACGCTGCGTGTTTAGCCGCGGCGGTCCGGCGACGCAATCTCCGCTCGCCGTCGTCGTGTATTGTTGTACCGTTGCCATTGTCGGGCCATGTTTTACGAGCGGGAACACACGTGAAAGGGTTGTCGTCGCTGCAGTTATCACGCGTCGCCGTCTGATTTATAACGTCTCCCGCGACCACAACCGCGGTATCTGCGCGCCACATCTCCACGTACATGTGCACGCCGGAACACTAGTGCGTGTATCCGCAAGCTCGCGAAGGTATTGCGCGGTATTGTCGTGCGCGACAAGTGTGCAAAACAAAATGCTATTTTATTTATCTGTTCGCGCCCTTAGCTCGGCCCCCGAGTCTCGGTCGTCGACCGGCGGTCGAAAGCGAAGAACCACTCGGGTGGGCGCCAACTCGTCGTACAACACTCTCCGACCATGTGATATCGGCCCAGACGCGTACTGACCGACCACACCATCCCTTGAGCCCGACGACCTAAAACATAAGCGCGTAACTTATTGTGTAATTCTTCAAATGTGTTTTTATTCGTTACCGAGTATACCAATGCGATTGCTGTGTTTTATATTTCTAAGGTTATAAGGGTCGGTAATAAGTCGGTATA
This sequence comes from Periphyllus acericola, assembly GCA_949715065.1. Lineage (NCBI taxonomy): Eukaryota > Metazoa > Arthropoda > Insecta > Hemiptera > Aphididae > Periphyllus > Periphyllus acericola. The sequence continues at coordinate 1,594,203 of OX454271.1, forward strand.
CCTAAATGAGTATTCACTATGTACGTCTAATGCGTATCTGCAAGCGATCGATTCATTTTCGCAAGACTTCAGCTGTAGTAGTTGCCAGTTATATGTAATCTCGTTCGAATTAACGTGATACCTATTTCACATTTATTTTATGATTTTTCATCTATTTTCAGAACTTTTATTAGTATTACTAATGAGCTCGAAAATTAAAGGTAAGCAAATAGAAACATTGTAATAAAAATGGTAATGATTAGAGTAATATCAATTGAGATGTATTTAAAATACAATCGTACGGGTAAAATGTTTGATCGCAGTATACAAATAACAGATTGCTCCCATTTTAAATTTATTTTTTCATTTTTCGTTCAGAAAAACCAATAATATATACAACCTGTAATCACTTCATACAACGGGTAATATAGGTGAAAGATTACAACAGGACGTCTTGATTGAAGGGGTTGTTCAAACAACACTGCTATACTTTACACGTATATTTAAGATAATTTCGTTAACGTGAAAAAAAAGATATTGTAATATTTTTTAAATCGTTAGTCTTAAATTTTCCCCAAGCCGATGTAATGCATACCGCGTGGGTTTCCTTTCCAGTCCACCCCTGAATGAACCACATATGTGATATATGTAAAAATGCACTATCTGTCTGCCCTGCAAAAGTGCAATCCAAGTCGGGAATCTGAAAAATAATTGTTGATAACAATAATAAAATTAATTTCCATTCATAACGCGAATGTCAGTAGACATTTTTCCACAACTCGTATTCGTTAGGAATTCTCTCGTAAATCTCACTAGGTCCTAAAAAGACTGCGATGTCTTTCGATTTTTCTAAGCACTTTGTTCGGTACCTACATAGCGTATGGCTTGAGATCTCGTCAATAGTTGATACAGAAACGTAACGTGGACAGAAATAATAAAACGATAACGAACCAATACGGCTAGCACGTAGTACACATAGTATACACATAGTATACCTATTATATGATATAGTTCAATAGTTGAAGAATACTTGATACAATTACTAGCAGCGCAATAGAGAGTGTGTCTTTTGGAAATTCTTGCTTCCGTCACGCGCGCGAATAGTTTCCATGAGCTCAGCGGCGATTCCACTCGAATACAATCTTGGACCGGAGAACCCTTGACCGGGATTTGAAGTCTACGAAAGATATTTTAAAAGATTCCGGACTGCTCCGAAAGTATTATTCATGGTGTCCTTTGACATTTACGTCGAGATGTATTTGCACCCGTGCGTTTTTGTTTCGAGTACCGAAAACGGCCGATGGAACGGTGGTGTTCAATCAGTAAAATACCTACAATATATAATATCGCACAATCGACCGCGTACTTATGTTTCAGAAAAATTCATCATATTTTCTAGCACTGCCCACACGTCATTAGTAGGCATACGGTTCGATTGCCTTCAGTACGTATCCAACAAACAATTTCGACAAACCTTGAAATTCTCGTGAAAACACCACGCGCGTGTACGTAGCGGTGTTACATCCGATATTCATACTAAATAATATACTATAGAGTCATATGCATTTGAACGTTGGGTCGTTTTTTTTAATTGAAATAACGTTCGAGAACATTAATGTCGGATCAGCGCACGGGAAAAACGTTAACTGCACTACGGTTCGTACGAACATATTTTATTATTATTATTTTTTCACGGGGTATTAATATTTTTCGCGTTAACGCACGCGCGCGCGCGCCAAACATTTTAATAAAGCCATTGTTGTAATGCTGCAGGTTTCCGATAACATTGATATTTCAACGGTAAAAACATGTCAAATAAATTCAATACACGAGCATAATGTGTACGGCATAATGGGGTTCAAAAAAGTTGATATTTTCTCTCCCCCGTGTTGCATTTTAGTTTTCACGGACGTAATAATATAGCCGCGTCGCGCAACAGCACCTACATTATCATTTTCACTTCATTTGACTGGAGGGCCACCCCTTGTTAGAAAAACTCCGCCGCGCCTAGGCGAGGATACTGACGTTGAAATAGAGTTTTCCATCAAAAGTTTTCAAAGCTCCCCGTCAAATCCGAAAAGCTTGAAAAATGTTCTGACGCGTGAAAAATATATTTTCAAACGAACAAGATATACGAAAAATGTCCATAAATCCGCTGTCGCGTTTTTAACTATAAATAATATTATATACACTGTACTTTTGTATAATATATAATAACCAGATCCGTCCTCCGAGTAAGCTATTACAAGCGTACTATTTCATAGATCCAGTTCAGATGAGTACAAATTATTTTTTAACTTTTATTGTAAAATAACTAAAATAATAAATTTCTTAGAAATTTCCTCGGGCTTTAAAATGTTACTTCAAAAATATGGTATGGTTCTTTAAATACTGTATTACTGCAAAAAAAAAGTATAAAAAAAAACAGCTCTTATTGTTCAAAAATATGTGATACATGTAGTTAATTAAAAGCTTCAAGTGTTTGAATTATTGATAAAAATGTTTTGCTAATGCTAATTCAGCCACTAGACTTAGACTGAAATGTTTTTTTTTAACTTTTATTAATAAAACAAACAATCTGTAATTATATATCACAGTAGTCAGTAAGCGGATGTCACACATGTTGGACACACATGAAAAAAGCAGCCACCCAATGGCGACACTCCATAACTTAATCAGTTTAGAATATTTAATTGATTTAGGGCTTAATTAATTTACGTTTAAATCTCTGCACCAAATCTCTGGTTGAAATGTAAAAATATTATGTCATTTCCGTTTTGTTATAATGTAGATACGTGATAGGTCTACTATGGCATGTCGATAGCGTAGTCTGGTGTTTTAAAGTAGCCAATCTAAGTTAAATTATTAGCATAACATTTTGAACTCAAAGACTTGGCTATGATATGATATCACTACTTCTAGAGCTATCGTTTTGCAGTTTGTTTATTAATAATTCAAATACCAACTGTGGCCAACCGATGCCTTTGTTCATTACGTTATAGTGGGATCGTGATGACGATTCGGAACTAGTGAAAAACTAATTATGATAACAATAATAGATTACATTATTGTTTTAGTGATTTTTATTTTAATTTTGTACAGTCACACCCTATATGTTTTATATTATTGACTAAATTGTACCTACTCACGGAAGAAAATCGACCCGGAGCGAGAAGCTCGAAAACTATTTGTTACCTTTTTATTTCGTACCGTAGTCGAACGTTAAGAGAAAGAATTCTGCGAACGATTATAAAAGCTGTATTATATTATAATACCTCCGCAGATGAAAAGTCGCATTCCATTTTCGTTCGACCATGGGGTGCAATATTTCAACACGGAAACGTGACAACCACTGACCGGGTCCGGATTCCATCTATAAATATATATATCGACAATATACTAATAATAATAATAATAATAATAATAATAATAATAATAATAATAATATAATTGACTTCGGGTAGTTGACAAATGGCTAAAATTCTTCGCAGGCGTGCGGAAATAAAAGCCTCCCTTATATATTATTATTACTATTATTATTATTATTATTATTTTTATATGTACAATATATATATAAAAAAACCTTTTGCATAGTTCACATATCTTCCGGGGTTTCGGGCCTAAAATTCCGTTTTCACCCTCGTCGCTAAATCTTACGGAGAACGCCCTCGGCCGACCCCGTCATGACATATTGCTCCAATAATTGAGTCATCTCCTTTTGTAAAGCTAAAAGCTTATTTTTCGATAAACGGATTTTGAACGGCCACCGTGTAGGGATGATGTATACATTTTTATTTTTTTTATTCTATCATACGCTGGATATCTATATTTTACCGGGGGTTTTTGTATTGGATTTTCAGAGTTTTATTATTTTTTCTTTAAACTCAATTGACGACATAAATCAGATTTTTAGAACGTTAATAGAAAACAAATATACATACACGTAATATATGTAATATATATATTATATACTTGATATTTTTCTTTTGAATATATTATACGTGCATGTGATTTCACGCCTGAAAGATGACAAAAGTAATATTATATCGTTTCGTATGTTGTATCCACTTTTGATGCACTAAAGTCTAAATAGTATTTCGTAAACTATAGATATTTACATGGATAACTAACCTGTTGCATTCCATAAATTGTTTAATAAACAAAAATTTAAATTTCTAAGAAAAATAATAATAAAAAATAAAAGTTAATTATGAATTCCAAGCAACATTCTTTGGACATTCCACTTGGAAGGTATAGTATTTGTTCAGTGGCAATTATAAGGTATTTTTATTCGATATTCGAGTTAATTATGCGTTTCCATAAGATAATTTTGAACATTTTTACCTTTTAACTTTTTTTTTTTTTTACGGTCCCAAGATTCTTTCTTTTAAAACAAATATTCAAATTAATTTTAAAAAATGCGCAGAACTTTGTCAGAAATATTCATTAAGTATAATATTTTAGTTATCGTATGCAAAACACGAACTCTCAAATATAATAATCCCAATGAAAATAATTGTTTAATGAAAATTAAATCGTATTACAATGACAAAAGAAGTTTTTTATTCAAAAACTTTGATCGACGTATTACAATACAATGGATTTAAAATACTTTTTAAAATACCGGCTCTAGATTTTTAACAAAACGAACGATGAAAAATAATTGAAATATCGCCAACCCACTGCACAGATCATTGCGTCAAATTATTGCGGGACGAAAAAAATAAATAATTACCTTTCGAATTTAAATTCAAACCGTCGACAGTAGCTGTGGCAAGTGAAATAACGTGGTTGGTGTAAAATAATATTATAATGAACGTATTCCGACGAGGAGAAGCAGATAAAGTGCATTGCAACGTCCCTCAATGGACACCTCTAAATAGCGAACACCTCCAATAGTGGACATATATTTTTTTGAACGTGGACATTTTCTCTATACTTGTCCATAGGAAAACATCTGAATATACGGGTTACTCTAAAAAACTGAGGACACTTTTATAGCATTTCAATGTTTGATGTTAATTTTTTTTTTTCGTAAATTTCGAATAATTGTCGAGTGGCTAAATATAAAGTATTTTTATCTATGTATTTCTATCTACTATACATTTTACAAAAAATAGGTAGTGTACAGGAGGTATTTAGCAATGAAGCATTTACGCGAATACATTTCTTCTATAGCGATACTGAAACTTCATTGTTTTCCATCATGCAGTCGAATTAGAAAATGCCATGACACACGAAATGCGACAGCGCGTTTTTAACAAGCTAGAGTAATTGATTTTTTTCGTATACGTTGGTAATTATCTTAAAATCACTTTTTGTTACCTTTTCGTGCATTTTTAAACAATAAATATGTTCAAACACGTGCATTTATTGTTTTATATAAAAATGCATGCTAATAAACGAGTAATACGAATATGATTACATATTGTAGAAATTCGCTTTATTTCTACCTCTGAAAAGCGGACAACGTGTCCAGTACTTATAGAGGTTTCACCGTACTTGGTAATATGCACTTGGTCATGCTTAGTCGACGGGTGTGGACGAGCGTGTGTTGTAATTGCGAAATTCGATCGCAAGTACATGATATCACGCAGAAAGCATCCTGTATGCTCGTGTAACGTTGTGAATAAAATTCGAACGGGCCGCGGAACCGTATTACGATTTTAATCGCATCGTTGGGACTGAGGAAGATTTAATAATAATAATTATAAACCGAGTCTGTTGCGAGTGTTCCGTACAGTGTTTCTGAGCGTCGTCGAGAGGGCGATGGGGCAAGGTATAATATAATATCTATACGTATGTATGCGGAGTGGGCGCACGCGGCTCTTGTGCGATTTCAACGGAATTATCCGTGTATACACGTATGCAGTGTATGTATACAATAACGAACGCGCGCACGTCCGCACCACCCGTTAGCCGTCAGTCCGCGTGCACTCGAGAGCCGAAGCACATTTCGTCTAAAAAGGGTTTCGGGCCGAGTCCGGGCCAAGATAATATACAGCCACCGGGATTTACGCCGAGCGATATCTCCCGTGTATTCAGGGATTATGAAATTTTGGTTTTTTTTTGCTGAGCATCCTTCGGCAAAGGCGATTTTGTTCACTATAAATTGGTAAAATTAACTTTATATCTTATAATTTTTGTGAAATTCTTACTTACGTTGTTTAAGATTTTGTAAAAAGTAGTATGGTACGCTATTTTCTTGTCAACTAGAAAAATCATTAAAAATCGATAAAATAATGAAAATTGATAGTTTAACCGTCAATGTTCACAAAAACTAGCCCTATAAATTACACAAAAGTTGTAAAATAAAAAGTAAATTTGTTAATAATACACTTATACTTACCAAACTATTTTCAAAAAATGTGCTCTTTCCCGGAGATGCTCATGAAAAAAAAAAAAAAACAGAATTTGATCATTTCTATTAACCACGGGGGATATCGCTCCGTGCTAATCCCGGTGGGACACCCTATATGCGCATAATATATGCATGTTACATACGCAAAATTCGTTATTATTGCAACTACGGTTTCGTCAGCGTTATTCTCGCGAACACATTGTGGCGGCGAGGATGTTCATCCTTCGTTATTTTATTTTTTACTCAAATTTTTTTCCGCTTCTATACCTACGTACACGCGGTTCGCTCGCACGATGTACATTATAATATTGTTGCGTACACGTGCACGACTTGATAATAATATGTGTGTCTGCATATCGCATGTATCATTATACGGGCATAGGTGCGCGCGGGTGGGCTCGCCTGGCGTGTTGGCGGCGGTGGGCGGGGGGGGGGGCGGGGGCGGTCGGTCGGGAGAAGAAGTCGCGCGCGGCAAAGGAGGCCAAACGCGCGCGCCCGGTGTTTCAAGTATCACTTATGCGTTTCCCTTTTCAAAAGGCGCCGGCCCCGCGGTCTTCCCCGTCGCCCGCGCCGCACCGTCGACGTAATAATAATTTCGGACCGCTTTTACCTCGCTGCTGCCGCCGACTCCGCCGCAGCAAATCCCGCGCACGAGAACTCCCACCACGACTCGGGCCGCGGGGTTTTCCGGTCTAATTGGACATTATTGGAAAAGCTCACGTCGAGAGGGCTTCAGACGAGCCTCTGCATAATGTACGTGTATAGCTGCGAGTGCGACGCGAGGGCCGCTGCGGGACGGATAACGCGTACTGCCTCTGCTAATAATAATAATAATAATAATAATAATGTTTTATTATTATTATACGTAAATGCGCGTCCGCGGAAAAGGAATCGCAGGAGAAACGGCGGCGTCGGGTGTGGCGGATTGTTTGGGTATCGTATAACGACGAGAGAAACAGAATGCCGCCAAACGACCACGGGGGTGCGTACAGTACGGCCGACCGGAAAAACGCATCAAACGCGCCCGCTCTTACGCCGTGTACACGACGCGATTGATAAGGGTCTCTGCCCCTCGCGCCCGATTCTAGTACGACGCCCCCGTCGTCGCCGCGAAGTCTTGAGTTTTCGAGACCCGTGAAAGATCACGGCCGGACGCGTCGGTCGAATTACTCTACGTACGTAGGACCGGTACCGGACTGGACGTATGTGTATGCGCTGCGCGATCGCGATCGAATTAAAATCGATAAACTGAAAAATACAAAGTGGTGAAGTATAGGAACACTTGAAGGGTTTTACGCGTCGTCATACACGCGAGTTATCCGTATGTATAGAGATGTGTCGTATACCGCACTTTCGTGGGTATCGCTCTATCTTCTCTTTAGTAATCAAAGCTAATAGATATTAGTTCAATTACTAAGAGTAGATGGGATTTCAAAATAAAACAATAATTCACACCAAAAGGCCAATTTTAATTAAAACAAAAATTAAAGCGTGGCGTCTTAGTCTCTGCACATACGTGCTTCAACCGAAACACACACACACACTGCCCCGGTCTCGTCCGACCGGCTGTCTTAAATATTAATTTACAATATGCTACATCAGCTCATTTGCATCACTGGCCAATCCTACTAATTTTTATAATAATTAAATTTTGGACCAGTTGGCACATACAACAGATGTTATCGAACCACGGGTGAAAGGTATGGCGAAATGCGCGTGTACGACTCCGCACGCATCGTCCCGCGGCAATGTCCGGGATGGGAAAAAAAAATCAAATTTTAAAACCGTTGTTCGAAATGAGTTATTTCCAAGTGTATAGGTGCAGGTACCCGAAGGTGCACAGTGTACGCAGTCGTAACGGGAAGAGCAGATACCGCGATAGGAGGAAAAAACAAAAAATCATTTACAACCGTAATAAGGATCCGTCGTTGTTAAGCCGATGACGTTTATTGCTTTCCGGAGAAGCTCACCGGCCGATTTTATTGGCATGCAATCACGAACAGACGACGACAACGGCTTTCGCTTTATTATTTTCATTCATCATTATTATTTATTATTATTATTATTGTTATGCTCTACATTGCGAGATTACGGAAATCTCACAAAGGTCAAAAGTCATTTAAATGCCGAGCGAACGACGCGCACCACTAAATATGTACAACCGTATTGAGTGTCGGTCGGTTTAAAAAAAAATTTAAAACCTTCGAACCATGAACTCGATAACTTTACGCGAATGTTACATAAAACAAATTGCATAAGTATAATACAGATTACAAACTCAAAAATGAATCTGTCGAACAGTTACTTTGGATGAGAATATAATTTTTATTTATCTCTGTATTCATTTTAAATACATAATATTTTAAGTACTGCGTATACCTTTGGTGTACATATAAGTTTCAAAATTATTTTTATCGTAGTCGGTGTTGTAATAATAAAACCCATGACAATATGATATTTTTGACCTTAGATTTTTAGAGTAGTGAGCTGAATATCTTTTGTATTCATGATTTAATAACGACAACCAAAAAAAAAATTTTCGAAATTACTAATATGTCGAGTAATCAAAATTCATTAATCCCTAATTAGGTCAAAATTTAATTTTCTAATTCTTATGATATTCGTTTACGATTTTCCGGCAAAACAATATTTTACAGGCTACAATAAATCGATCTAGAAAACCGTTTGAAAAACAGTAATGCAAATACATAGTTCATTATATTGGAAATTGTACACGGGGTTGTAAATGTATATCGACGCGTGTGGAGAGAGAGAGAGAGAAACGGTCGAACGGATGTATGCTTGCGAAGGGAGAATTTAACGAAGTGAAAAATATTTCGACGGGTCCAATTATTATAAAAATTCTTTACAATCACGGTGTATACACACATATATTATATTATAAATATATGTATATACAATATAATATATAGGTGAATTACGCATCTCTCCTGCGTTGTTATCAAAACGTACGGGACACGTTCGTCCTTCGTCGGCTATTATTATCGGAAGAATGGTAGACGCGGCGACCCCTTTTTTCGTAATGCAGGGGAGTGGTTCGTTTTTCTTTTCTTATTTTTTACAATTTTTCACCCCCCTCTTTATCGGATCCGAACAGTTAGTTTTGTCGTCGTCGTTGACCAAACGCCCCTCGTCCTGTACTACGCGGAGAGGATTATTTTTATATACGCGCGGATTAATTGGATTTTGTCGTCGACGGCGGCGGTGTTGGTGGTGACGGCGGAGGCAGTGGCGGCGAAAGTTTGGCTCCACTTTTAATTAAAAACCGCACGACGGCGGCGGCGGAGAATCGAAAATCTCGACTTACTCCGAATGCACAAGTATAATATATATATATATATATATATATATATATTATTATAATTATAAGTGCGGTACGGCAATTCGCGTGGTAAGGACGCGCGTCTTACGGTCGGGGTTTTTATTTATCATCATCATTATTACTATGCACACTCAATAGTATGCACGTCTGTTATAGATGTACATGCTCTCCGCGTTGTTTTCTTTTTCCCCGTCGAAACCAACTCCGCCCGCCCGCCCGCCGCAACCGCTCTTCATCTCGCACCGCGGTCCGTCACATAATTAAACACTTCCGGAACGCGGGTAATTAAAGCACAATTATTTATTTCCGGTTTATCCGGATCCCACTCACCATCCCCGATAGGGTCGTGACCGCGCGGGGTACCTACGAGATTTCCCGAGCGATACGTTGAGATTGTCGCGGGGAGGAGTTGATGGGGGGAGGGGGTAACACGCGCCGTCAACAGGTATCTGCACCGTCGTTATTATTTTTCTTCCCTCTCCCGCGACCGTACGTAACCGGGAAAAGCTCGTCGGGCGTGAATATTCCGATCGAGATAATTCACGGAAGGCGATATCATATGATATAATATGTAATATATCTATAATAAAATAAAAAAAATATATAATAATACGTCCATAAAAAATTCCTAAGTACGTATTAAACTATGACGTGTATACGCGTTTTGTCGCTGGGGCGGCGTGTGTGCGGCCGTTATCATTGAGCCGTAAAAAAAACCCCGAACGGTCCTCCCTCCAACCGTAAATCGACGGACCGGAACACCGTGAAATATGTCATACGTATATATATATAATATATATATATTATATTATATGTACAAAAGGGTGCGAGTTCGAAAATATATTTTGTAGTATCGATGCGCTCGTAAAAAAAAATAAAAAATGAAAATAAAAATCAGTCGAAAAACTCTTCGGGCAGAACGCGTCAATGGAGTGTAAAGGAAGCGGTAATATAAACGTGTATACATATATATATATATATATACGTCGTCCAATCGAAATCCTTAATTGGCCGAAGTATTTCGATTTATCCCGAACGTATATTCAATTATACGCCCATACATTATATAATACGACACTGCAGGACTCGCGCAGTCGATTTTGATTTGTAGACGTACTCGATCGAACACGAAACGAAGTTTATCACTTTCCGTGTCCAGTATACCTACTTTAAACGCAATCAGATTGGTTCACTCGGCACGATAATGCGCCTACGCATAACACGTACTTTTAAGCCTCCCCTAACGGATATCTCCCAACAGCGGACGGATTTTTAGGAACAGGGAAACGTTCACTACTTCTGAGCGGAGAAACCTCCGAATAGCGGACATCTGCAGTATTATTCTGAAAGTAGAAATAATGAATAGATACAGCGGTCGTATTATTTCGTCAGTAGAAGTTCAAATCAGTTCTATTTTCTCTTCTACCGTAACTTTGGCAAATTAACTTACGATGTTATACAGAGACGGTTAGGAGACGGCAAAATTCTAAACAGACCAAACTCACCGATTTCTTCCCACGGAACTAATGGATTTTGGATGAAATTTATCTTTCTTTATACGTCCATGTGTATGAAAATAGAAGAAAAAGTGTATATTAAAAATAAAATTATAATTAAATTTAACCAAGTCCGATATAATATGTTCTCATTTTACACATTAACCCTTCATGAATTTTAAACCTTTACCCTTCTGTGTACTGGATACTATATTGGCGACCAAGGGTGTCCGCTATTCAGAGGTTTAAGCGTACGATAAATTGCACGTGTAACTTTGTGTATATAATAATTAATGGTATAGGTATACTGAGTGTCAAACAAACGCGTCAACGAAATAATTATTCATACATACTTTTAAAATTCAAGAACAGATTTTAATGAATAACGTGGTGTTTACTTTTAATGAAAATATATTTCCACCCGTATTATTATTTTCATATTTTAGATTTCGAACAGGACTCCAAAATGTAAACTGTATTTATGGATGGGTGAACGTAAGCTCCAACAGGAGACGTAGCAGGTAAAAAAATGTTATGTTAGTTCCTACATTGTAAAAAAAAAGGGTCGTCTGTAAGTACCTGTAAAAATATAACTTAACAAATTTATAGTATATTTGATAATACAATTATTTAAATAACTATTTATTATAATATTTTAATATTGTACATATGTTACATATCATACAGTCAAAAAGATGCTTGTCATAAAAAAAAAATAAATACATTTAAGGGGGTTGGAAGCGCATAAATTTTTCGTCAAAACGACCTAAACGCCTGACAAAAATTTAGGTACTTCCCGTTGTATGATTTTGAAAATTTAAAGATTTTTAAAATCCTTAAAAACCTTACTTTGTATCGGTCGAAACACATTTTTCATATTAATTACAATTGAAAATTGACAAATTAATAAAAATTGTAAATTGTTTTTTGTATGAATATCTTGATAAAATTGAAAAATTACTCCGACCGATACAAAGTAAACTTGTCTATAAATCTAAGCCTAACTTTTTTTTTTAAATCGGATGGTTGGAAGTACCTTAATTTTTGTCAGGCGTATAGCTCTTTTGGCTATGAGTATTTGATCTAATAATGTAATATTTGTTTATGTGCATGCGCGTGCGTACGATGTCTACTATATGTATCGCCGGCGCCCGGCGCGGCATATCCGCGGTAATTGCTTCCGATAAGATAACGGATTTAGTGGAATGACGATTGTAAATTCTTTTTCTCTTTTTGGTTGAAAAACTAATTTAGTTTTGTATTCATACTTCATAGTTCATACACGAGACAGACACGAACGTAAATTATTTTTATAATAAATTTTTTTTTTTTATTGTGACAAATGCCTCGGCAACTATGGGCCATTGGCTACAAAATTATAATAAATTATTTCCCCATTTAGCCTTCAATAGCCAATAGACTTAGTTAGTTTTTAAAGTTTGACATATATACTTTTGTATAGTATATATTGTCATACTGTATTGTTCCTGTGTAATATACAAATATCTAAAAATGGACAAAATTATCGTTATGGAAATAAACGCATGCCATATTTATGTAAAAAAAAAAAGAAATAAAGGCAATATATCAGCGTTCCGTAAATCAATAAATGAACAAGTAATTAGAAAATTATTGATTCAAGATTTGATCAGGGGTTACCAATAAGGTCTGGCATTTTGGATGAGCAAGTATAAGATACGGAAGATATTATAAATTATTTGTAATAATTATAATATCTATATTTTGTAATGTTATTTGAATATATTTGTACTTTTTTTGTATTTTTATTGTATCCTCAGATCCTCTTACTATTTTAGTGTTTATCATTATTAATTAAGTTCCTACCAATAACTAAGAGTACAATTAATTACACCTAGATCAAAATGTCACTTATAAATATTCCTCAATTATTTTTTTATTTTTACAATTTTACTATTATCGTTGAATAACCTGTATCACGATTTATAGGACGGTTATCTGAAATTATTCTGTGGTCTCAACACTTCTATTAATTATGGTATCTAATATCTAATAGCCGTTAATCTGACTACTCGGAATCTATAATCGTTATCGCCGGGCCTCTGCGCCCGACAAGTCAACACTAAACTAATGATCGTTTACTACGCACACATGCAAACGGCTCGCACGCACGCACTTATAAAATGTGTGTATTATTGCCTATTCTGAACCCCTTAGAAATTACCCACTTGCAATCCCCTTAACAAATAAGTAATTTAAAAGAGATATTGTGTAGTTTATTAGGTTTACTTCGGAACGCTTAAAATGTATTATAATCGTTTTGATTAGTTTTATTTGTTGGACAATCAAAAATGTTGTCAGTTATAAAATTTACTTTTACAACGTATTTTTTACAGATTTTTATTGTTATGTTTGCGGTTCTTATTTTGGTATATTTACGTATTTATTTGAAAAAGCTTAAGAATTTCAATAATTTTAAAAATATGTTGATGTTGATGATAAAAATGGAAATTAAATCCGAATGAAATCGACAACGAAACACTTCTGTTTCTTGAAAATTTCACATACTGCTTCATGCATTGAGATTTCAAAATCTAAAATAATTATTTTAGTTATAACTCTATAGGTAATGCCATTTTTTTTTTCCACAATGTAATATAGTTACCATGTCTATACAACACTATAACAAAACTTGAAATTTGTATTGTATCATTTTCATAAGTGATAAAAAATCGTAAATATTTTGTATCGAAAAATTGAACTTAAAAGTCTTAATAATTGATAAGAAACTACAATCGTATTGTAATTAACTATATATAGTATTGGCACCGCACATACGGTGGTTGAAACGAAAATATTTTATTATTTAACACCTTAATCCCATACTATAATAAAATTATATTCCAATAATCACACATAAAACGATCGGTGCTTGTTGCGCGTAATTATAAAATATATTTTTATTTAGTTGGTTTATTTACGCCATAAGTGCGACACTTCATGACGAATGAATCAATACGATTAGTAAGCAGGAACTGACATACGTACCTTCTTTTTACGGTGCAGGAAGTTACACGTCTCATGATATGCACGTCTCACGGATATACCGTGAAGGAACGTACACATAGCATTTGAAGCCTTGAAGGAATAAACCTATGTCATATTTTACCTGGTACTCTCGAGCAGGAACTTGCTACTCCCCGTATTTATGTAACGTCACAGCGACGGGTTTAAATAATATATTACGTGAAATACTTCAATATATACCTTTGCCTACATTAATATACTCGTCGGAGCGCACTGGGATGTAATAAGTATTTAAGATTTTAATAATAACCTTTAATCCTTTAGTCCTTTTTTCCCCCTTTATTTTCTAATCTTCTTATCGAAAGGCCAACCCTTTCCTGAAAATTACACCTTTACTTTTAGTTTTCAACTTTTTTTCCACGTTTAATGAAGTATACGAAAAGCAAAAGAGTTCAACGTTGAAACAGGAGTTTTGGCTTTTTTACGCGGCACGCATTCACCGCTTTACGTCCAGTCTGCACTATAATACGTAATCGTATATACAACTATTATAATGCATTCGAAATAAAAATGTATCATTACTATCACGTGCGGACGCGTGGCTCGGCTGCGTATAACGAAGCGTTACGTGATTTGCCGTAAGAAATGCCAATAAAACGGTGTTTGAGCGATTTCGGGCCGTTCGATATAATTGAATGCACCTCGTATTATTAATAAAAACGATGGAGCGCTCGGCAGTAAATAAATCCGATGCCGCCGAGGAATGTGAAAACTGTACACGACCCGCCGTGATCCGTGTCGGTACGTAAACACCCGAACGCGGTGCTAAATTAAAAAAACGAACAAAACGCACCTAGTCTAATTATAACCGAAAACCACTCCACCCCCACCCACCCCCCCCCCCCCGCCGCGAGTGCGCTGCGATTGATCACGTCGCGCACAGGGACGTTCGGAAGTTGAAAAATGTACGTTTAAATATTTACGACGACGGGATTGGTTTCGGGGACGTGCATGCGACTAGCACGAAACGAACGGTTGTCTGACCCACATTGCGCGCAACCCTTTCGGACGGCAGGAGGAGCTTAAGAAAGCAAATCGCTCGGCGACGACCGGATTCCCGAATTGACGCGCGGCGCGCGCGATAAATCTTGTGAATTTTGTTTTCTCAGCACGGAAATACACGGTTTCGTCTTGCGTACAATAATAATAGTAGCAGTACACGATAACATTAACGCACGCGTAGCCGCCGTCACGCCACGATGTTTTATGGTTTGTTGCCGTTCTCCGCGCACGCGCATCGAATATACGTATATATATAAGCCGCCGCGGACCTGATTTAGGATGCGCCCGAGGGCTATAAATCCGTTCGGTAAAAATAGCTCGGCGAAGGGCCGTTAAACGTCGCTTGTTCCCAACCTGGCACGGGAGCCTATAACGAGGGGGTGTACCTCCCCGCCTGTTCTATGTTCGCCCTCCCGCGCGCCGCACAAATGTAAACGCGGACCTGCGGTCGTCGTCCAAACGAAAAACGTACGTTACACCGTTAATTACAAGCCATTACATATAGGGTGTCCCACCGAGGATTCGCTCGTTGCGATGTATCCCCTGAGATAATGAAGATCTTCGAGTTCTGTTTCGTAAGAATCACCGGGGTCAGGACTACAAATGTTTCGTGTTTTGATTGAATTGAATTTTTTTTTTTTTTGAAAAATTTGAAGATGGCCATTTTATAAAGTTTATTTTTCTGAAATTTCGACGTGTCGACGTTTTATTTTCATTCTGATTTTTCATAATTTTCCAAATTTCCAGGAAATATAGCATATTTTTCGAAAAATAATAAAATATAGAATATTTTTTTAACTTTTCTACCAAAACTATGAATTCAATTACTATTTGACATATTATAATATACAATAATACAAGTCTTTATCCATGTGAGTCTAAAAACAAGAACAGAACAGAATTCGAGCATCTTCATTATCTCAGGAGATATCGCATGGGGTAAATCCTCGGTGGGACACCCTGTACAGGTACACTGAACTACAGTAATAAACAGCGTTCGTCTTGACAACCGCGTTGATTTGGATTAACGGATCTGCCGCGAAGATTTACCGCGAATCGTCTCTCTCTCTCTCTCTCTCTCTCTCTCTCTCTCTGTCACCCTCCGCTCGTGTGGATATTAAGATATATTATTATTCGATCTGCAGTTATTTTTGAGGGAGAGTGTACTTATTACTAGAGAATCATTAATGATAAAATAATTCCACAATTAATGAGATTGAAAATTATTTATATTAGGTGTAATAAAAAAGGATTTTTCGAAAATAAAATTTCGAAAGTGTAGAAACAGTTTTCTAGGGTCTCGATGTGGATGCCTACATTTTTTCACTTTTCGGTTACCTAGGAAATATTTAATTTTGAACATTTTATTAAATTAGTATTGTATAATAAAATTAAATTAAATATCTTCAAACCATAAGACGAATGTGCTAATTTTTTAACCGAAAATTGTTGTACAACGATACATAGTACTTGCTCTAATCTAAAATGGTAAAAATATCTTCTGGGCGAAGTCGAGTAATTCGGCAAGTGGTATCACACATCGTTGTAAATTATATGAACCTCGTACTCGGTGTACATTTGTGTACTTGACGATTTTTATAACAGTGAACACTCGTATTCTCGATCGACTTATAAATGTAATACGTAAACTTCACAAAGTTCATTATAATGCGCATTACGCACACGATTATTTCAAAATAAGTTATGGTGCATTATTGTACACCAACAAATATAGTATTCGACAATAGCAGCCTCGGGAAGAATTGAACACTTCACGGATGACGTAGAACATACATTAAAATACCCATTTACATTATATACATGTACTATAAAGGCGAGTAAAAAGTGTATATAGGTCGTGAATAGTACATTAATTAAAACACGTCAACATCTATAACGTGCGACGCGCGTATTGTTGTCTGATGGACTTTTACATTTTATCGCTTCGCACGCGAGAGCAATGGACCGATAGTTAAACGTTTATAACTGTTAAAAGTTTTCCGTTTCAATCAAATATTTGTTTTTTTTACAAAAACACCAAGGTTAACTGTGATAATGAGACAGCTAGTGTTGACGGTTAAAAATATCACCCATGTATGTTGTCGTAAAACATTGTAATTTAAAACTCAATAAATTCCAGAAAACTCATATGCGAATGAATAATGTTACGTGAATGTTTTTAACACACAGCTATTTGGATACGAATTCGCAGATGTGTTATCGCGTATCATATTAAAATCGAAAACAAGAAAAATACGACGTAAAAATGGATCGCACGGAATTCGAACGTCGCTTTGCTAATTTATTCGTTCGTAAAATATGAAAAATATGTATGCACTTTAAAAACGTTCAACGAAACTAACAATTCTGAAGAAGCAAATTGAACAATACCAATGCAGATGTTCAGCTTTATGTTGTGTATCCTACACAATTTAAAAATGTTTAACAAACGAACATGGGCATTATAACTATTATGATTATTATTACGTTTGTCGCGAATTTTAATCATACCAACATTATACATGGTTATACATCACATAACATTATACATCACGCACATCCTCTATTTCAGTCGTAAAAATGCTTAACTTTTACTTGAAATTTTTTTTGAAATGTTGAAGTAACCGTACAACCTATGTCTTCCATAACTATTTTTTCCCATTCCAACTTAAGAGTGTCCTGTGGCAATACAAACTTGGTTTTTTCAAATGGGATCACCATATTTTTTACGCAAAATTGGAATTTTTGATGTAACATTCAATGCTTTCGGAATTGTTCAAATATAAAATTACGCATGAAAAGTGCAAGATTTGCGTCATCACGAATCAGAAACAATTACGATTACATGTTATTAGAAATGATATCATAAGACTATTTTCCGCTAAATCATAGAATCATTCGTAAACTTCTCGTCCGAATTTTGATTTAAACCCTTAAGGTGGCATGAAAAAAAAAGTTATGGAAAACATATACTTCCATGTGGTTAATCGAACAAGTAGTGCGGACAAAATATTAACGCTCTTCTGCGTGTGAACCAGGCCTTCGCGGAGATACTGGAATAGAAAAAATAAAAAAATGCGCCACGTGTAAAATATCAGCTCACATGCTGAACGAGTTACAACATCAGATGCGTTGTCTTAACAAGCTGCGGTGGTGTGGAAACTTACACGCATAGTTAAGTATAACCGTATGGGTTGAAGGGTCGTCGAAGAATTATTTTTTTATTTTTAAAAAAACCGTTTAAAACTAACTTGAACGTTACGAAACTCGTTATTTTCGTAATTTTAAAACAAGTTTAATACAGTGGTTGCTGCCACGAATTGTGATATCATTGCGTTCGTTATTATTATTACACGCGTATATGGGAGGGTTTTTTATTTTTCATTTTTCATGTCTTCTATCTGCAACGATTTATGCCGTGAAACAAACAATGACGATCATCACGCTATAACACTGTAGGTACGCATATTGCGCAACAATCGCATTTCAAAGGGCATTTTCCTGTTGCCGGCGTGGGTACCGGGTATAATTTTGAGATCCGCAAAAGTAAAATCATAACACAACGTCGTTCCCCCGAGAGCGGAAAAAAGGTTTCCAAAATGCACATGTTATGTTCTCACTTTAAAAAACCATTTGAATGTTAAAAAAATAAAAACAAATACCCGAACCCCGTGGTACGGCCGAGTAGGATTCGCTTTGTGTACTGCGTAAAAACCTTTGCGGACGCGGCTCGAGGCGTCGAAAGACGCCGGCAAATTACGGTAAACGAACAGTGCGCCAGAACAATTGTGGCACGGGAAATTTCGGGTTTTACGGTCCGTTCTGTCGCTGACAACTGGGGCCGGTGATTTTTCCCGTGTTTTTGCCGCGACGCAGACAAACCGGAAACGGAAGAGAACGTTTTAATGAAAAGCGTTTTCAATTAGGCACACGCGCGTATTATTAAATATATCACACGTAAGCGGTCGGATGTTTTTGACCGGATTGCGACGATTAATCTGCACGCAGGGCCGTATTTGAGGGTGGGGGGGCAAGTGTCCCTTGCTGCCCGGGGCGCAAGTTCTTTAGCTTATTGGGGGGGGGGTGGCAATTTTATATTGAAAATAAATATTTTGGCGTATCTAATAACAAAAAAAAAAAAATGTTTTTATTTATACTTCAGTCTTCAATACATTTAGTGGAAAAACTATTTTGATAATTTTTTTTTTGGGGGGGGGGTACGGGAGGACGGCTAAAATATGTTTCCCCGGGGCGTAAAATGTCCAAATACGGCACTGTCTGCAAGCGTATCGCACACATCGTCGCTCATACAACAGACGGTCCAATTATGAACAATCGATAATGCTCGATCAAGTCTTCATGTACCAGTTTCAAATGATGACGGTAGGTTGTACAAAAGACTTGTGCGCAACGAAATTAAAAAAAGAAAACATCGGACTTTCCGTAACGTTTAGTTTTGGATACTCGTTGGAATGGAAATCAATCGAAAGTTTGTCGGCAAAACGTTTTCGTTCTTTCGTACTGCTGCAGTTAATAGAGACACTCTACGATTTGAAAGTGTTCATTCGGAAAAAATAAATGACTTCTCCATACTATAAATTTCACCGCAGAATATTGTGACGAGACAACAGTATGTATTCACGGGTCGCGAAAATATGAAACGCAACAGCAGTAGAAAAAAAGAAAGAAACGTCGATATGCTTACCGTTATCGTGTTTCGATAAAATTGACGCAATCGATCGGAATCCCTTGACCCAGACCCGTGCAACGTTACATCCGTCGTGGAATTTCTTCACAACTCAACATTTTTCAGTAAAATTTAACATTTAACACTATAATATAACCATCCGCGTATTTCAATTATGTACATCTCTTGTAAATAACCGATCGTAGTGTTCTCGTCGGATGGCCACCGAAGCCGAAGGTTTTATTTTAATAATAGAAAAAATGTACGCAGGTGACTTTCATGCAACAAACCATTTCACCGGATTTATACGTATTCCCAGTTGACAAACAGTCGTATCTATTTTTAAAAATAACGCAAATGTTATTTTCATGTAAGCCTCCATAACGCTATACAGCCGTCAGTCGAATACGGTTGACAATATCGTTTCACGTCTCGGTAATATCGGTCGCCTCTGGTTTTCTTAGTGAACATTTCACTCTACGCAGTCATTGCACACATTTAAACTGCATTGTTCTTATAAAAACTATGTCATACGTTTGACATTAAATAGAAAATAATTAGTATGATTTCAATAACCATTTGGAGAATATTTGGTTTTTCATTAACTGAACTTCACTGAAAGACCTGTTAAAGTCACTGAGATATACGATTGAACACAATTTAGTGGAACACATGTAGTAGATTCAATTTTAGAAATTTTACTGACCGGTGGTTAAAATAAAATAATCTAGAATTTGTGAACACTATTCCATTTAGAGTGAATATGATTCTGAATATGAAATTAAAGTTACTTGAATCAGTAACTCCATTATAAACCTGCATATACAACATTTTAAGCAACAAATATTTGAAATAATACTCTAAGAATAAGTATGTGTGTGCATATGTGTGGATAATAAATAAAACAATAAACCTTGGATCAAAATTTCAAATAATTTTAATTTAATTGGAAAGTTCGAATGTGATTCAAATTAAAAATGTGATTAGTACAATTATTTAGTCTTGAAATAAATTATAATAATGCTACTGTGACGTTACAAGAAGTATTTTCGCCTATAATGCAGATAAACTTTTGTGTGGAGAAAGAGTCTGAGACTTAGAAAAGCGTGAACCCCAGGAAACGTATTTAGTATATTTTAACAATAACGTTTTTATTTTCATTTAAAATAATTATAATAATAACAAAAATAAATGTGTGATAAAATAAATAATAATTTTAAATTATAATTGTAATAAAAATAATAATAACAATAATAGTATGAAAGGCATTTTTTATTTATACCTCAAATACATTTGGTTTTTAACAAGAATAGATAATGTTTTAAGTGAAAAAGACAGACTTTAAAAGATAAAATCTGGAAAGAAAGTAATTATTTTTTTTTTTTTTTTTCAGTGACTTATTTATGAAGACACTACAGCAATAACGCTAAAAAGTCAATATTGTATGTATTATGTTTCGTATACATAATAATGTATTTTTTTTTCTTTTATCAGTGGTATGATTACAATTATGTGTGACACACCAGGATACAAAATAATGATTTTTTTTTTCACAAACAAGCACATTGTTTACTGGCATTTGTAAAATATTATTGTTATAAGCTTACGAGACACAATGCTACGCCGGAGGCTTATAATAATTTTTATGTTTATTCGGATACCAGATTGCTTTTGTTTAACCATATATATATAGCTGATGGAAACCAGAAATACCAACAAGTTGTACTTTTTCAATTCCATATCTTTTGAAGAAATGTGAGAACTGACCACTTTATTAATTTATCTACCTTCATCACCGACCATTGAACGAGATCGCTGGCCCGTTGGATTTATGTTTTTTGTATTCTTAAAAATGTTCATACAACTACACTTTGTAGGTACATATTCTTTTATTTTTTCTTTTGGTGCACCTCAACTACAAAAGTTAATTTAGCCCAGTAGGGCGGGGTAAATGTAAGTCAAATTCGTGGTTTTTTTTTTAACGGTGAAGGGGTGATTTTGACTTCTTCTCTTATGCCACCTCCTCACGTGTAATAACTATATAATTATAGCTATTATGACTTATAAGTTTAAGGTCATAACGAAATTGAACCGTGCAGTGGTACGGGGCCGCACGACGACGGCAAAGAGACATCCGTTTTCACGCACAACCCCCACCAGCACCCACCGACCGTCGTGCAAATGTATACAATATTATATTTCCATTCAGAACATCGTACATAAATCAATGAGATCGTATCGATGGCCCGTATACAATATTACGGTTAGTACAGCCATCCTACGGGTGTTTTTCGACTGACCGTAATAATAATGATGTACGACCGTTGGCCGCGCGGCTACCGTGTTGCAACGTTGCACTTTTACTGCACCGAAAACATAATCGAATGTCCGCCGAATAAACGTGAAAATCGATCAAATACATTATTATATTATGCTGTATACAGAGGGTTTCACGGTTTGTGCCGAGATAATAATAATACATGACGTGTTCGCATTGATCTTTTATAACTTGTAAGATGTACATCGGTTTCGATCAATTTTTTCGGGTATACTCCGAACGATACGTATAACGTATAAGTCTTCGGACGGAGAAAGTTCATCCGTCTATTTGTCGTGCGTTCACTTGATTTTTTTTTGTTTTTTTTTCTCGACCTGTGTATACACGGTATACATTTATATGCATTCTTCGTCTGTATCTATTATTGCAGTTATTTAAAGTTTCTAAAGTATCCACGCTAGTTTTTCTCTATTTTTATTTTTATTTTATTTTTTTGAAGCCTTACTAAAACAAATAATGTACGTACAATCATTGTAATATCTTTTGTTCTATCGCATGTATTAATAAGTTTATTTCAATTTTTTTACATTATCAAAACCGGGTCTAAATATTGAAATAACTAAACCATTCGTTTTTTTTTTTATCTTATTTATGTATTTTATAAATTATGTATCTTTTAGGTATTATATTTTAAAATGTATGGTTTGGTCAATCAGAATAAACTACACATTTAGAATAATAATAGGTAATCGCAGTTTATACTCGCCTACGATCAATAATCTTGTTCAGGTCCGCTAACAAGATGATCAATCAAAATATTAAAACATTACCGCGGTGATTGATTTTAACTTTGGGTAATATTTTCGTTGGTCACATGGGAATGAAAGTTAAAGTGTAATTATTATTGACCCACAACAAACTGTATTTCTGTAATACCATTACGGGTGGTGTATCTTTATGTAATAATTCCATTAAGTTTATTGCAAAACAATGCGGAAACTTATCACCTACATACGCTATATTATTGGCAGCTACGCACCGTATTGGACCGAATTCATGCTCTATGGGACCGTCGAGTGTAATAACAGTTGACAATATTTAAGTTATATAGTTATATACTATACTATCGAGCCTGCAAGACGCCACGTAACAGTGTAATTTATGATACACTTAGAAAATTGAAATGGTCGAACAATTTTATCGGGAAATATTATACACGAGTTATTTCTTCTTCCACTCTCCACCCGAAGACCCGCACTTGTGTGTACGCCGCAATATCACTCGTCTTATGCTCTACGTACGAATTACGAGCACGAGTGAATACTGTTTGTCTACAAACTCACTTGATACCTAGGTATAAAGCAACTTTTTAACGCGTTCGTCGCACAGGAATTTATAATAATAATAATAATAAATATAAAATTAAAATAAATAATGTTTTATTGATATACCTTACAGCAACATCGCGTAGCTAGGGGACCAATATTTTACGTGTGATTATATTATACAGCCGTGTAGACATGAACATATTAATACTTACGTAGAGAAGAAAGTAAGCAAGATATTGTTTACCTTACCTCCTGCGACAGCTGAATAAACGTTATACGATTAAGACGGTCTCCGATTTATTGGACTACCTATGCGATTGATGACGTAACGTGCTCGTTCTGACATTGATTTACAATTATATTTATCCACAATATGGAATCGCACTGTGATAAGAAATTCATTAATATTTATTGAAATTTAACCGAAATCGATCGGATGAAAGTGATGAAACTTCAAACGCAATAATGATGTGTAGTACAGCTAGCAGTTGTAGTTATAGTAGCGTCCCTAGGTACGGCATTAAGTAGGAAGTCGTTATTTTCTGTACGAACCTCGACGGCAATAAACACGAGGGTCCGCTGATGGTGACCTTACGGGCTCTGATCCCAGGATTACGTTTTCAGCGACCAGTTTAAGTATAGGATGCAGGAAAAAGTGTTAGCTCAAACCCCTTTATATGTACACACACACGCGTGTGGGTGTGCGCGTGTGTGTACGTGTATGTGAGAGTGTGTTACAAAGTAACCAAACTCGCGAGTTAAAGGATTTTGGATATTTTATGCGACCGTAAAATATTTCCCGCGCTCGTAAACACCCTTTTAATTAAGTAACGTTTAACTTGTCAACATCTTTTGTTTTCGTGCAACGTCACATAATTACTTCGCTGGAACACATAATTAATATATAAATATAACGTGTACACTCGTCTGCTAGTGTACGTGTTCATTAGTTGTTTGTATAAATAATAATAATAATAATAATAATAACAATAATAATATGTAATATTACGCGAATTCCTCAGCAACGCACCGCACGTCTTGTGCACGTGGTTAGGACATTACAGACGTGGTTCGTTGCATTATATTTCATGTAAACGTCATAATATTTTAATGATAACTAAAATAGAATTCGCCGAACGAAAAGGATACAACCGTCATTACTATAAGAGAATAACACTGAAGTGATGCAGTCAAATAAATTGTGAAATTGAAAATGAAAACGAGTGGAAGGGTGAACGGATACTATATACTGCAGACTATATTGTTTAGTCCAAAATTGTTAAATCCAAAAAACACTTTGTACGATAGGTGACAACGTAGTCTGGCGATGATTTATCGCGGACACTCCAGGTACGGGAATAATATTATGGTATATGGTGAGATTTATTATTAGAATTTATTAATTTGATGATAGCGATTGACGCTGTTTTTGACCAACTCTTTTGACCAACCGAACAGTAAGGATTTAGTGAAATTCGGGAGTACATGAACATTTTCAAAACGAGCAAAATTTTAAGTTACCAAAAATGATTAAAAATTAACTTTCGTATTCCCAACACAAATATCTGTTGGAAGTGTTCGAAAGTTACTTGTTTTGGTAAATAAGCGACTAGTATTAATGAACATGTTAGTTTTACTGATGACAGTAATATAGATTATACGAGATAACCTTATAATCTTTTATAAAACGTGGTGTATATAAGATATAACGTTCTTTGTTCTTACCATTCCTACAATATTAGATCATATTCCTTTTTCGTCATCAAACTGTTTAATAAACACTTCTATGAACCGTCCTATGCGTCTCGCAAATGAAGACAACCTACCTTTGACTGCCACTAAATTATCTCTAACCAGGTTTCCTACCTGTTTTCTTATTACTTCATCTATCACGTTTTTTATGTATACATGTTTATTGTTATAACTATCCGTTATTATTGTCAACTCAGTTTACGGTCATGTGACTCGGCCTGTACTGTTATTAAAACAAAATAAAATAGTGCACCAGTGCAAGGTATCTACTGTATGAAAATATAAGTTCTGAACTCCTATAATTGCATACTAAACTGTCCGTGGTTCCAATGGTTTTGAGTTGACCGTACAAAGTTTCCCTGCGACTGTGTACAAGATTTTTGTTTTCTTTCCTTGGACGAATCGTGAGATAACCAAAAATCAACGGGACACGACTCGTGAATCCGCGGAGTAGATGCGCAGGATGGATGTACACCATACCCTCACGTGTACGCTTTATGTTGACGTTGGCGTGAGTGCGCAGAGCACTGTTAGAAGTGGCGTGTTCAGTTTTTCAACTCGAAAGGTCATCGCGAACCTTTGCGACGATAACGGCGAGAACGTGATTTCGATTAGGACATTTTACGTCGCCCTACCCCCACCCGCGGGTCACCCTTTTTAGAAATCTTAGCTTCGTCCCGCTGCAGCATTGTACACGTGAACGGAACGTCGGCTTTCCGAGGATTATAATATATTATGATAATGTGCGTTCGGGATTCGAGCGTACAATAATAATACACCGTACACGCGTGTTATACATATGTAGGTACCGACTGCGCGTACCGTCGAATCGCGGCGAGGGGAGCGTTCGGTAATATACAAATGCGCGTCTTGATGGTTTATCGTGGCGCGAGCGTACGCGCGCGTTCTTCGACGAGATAACAATA
Source organism: Periphyllus acericola (assembly GCA_949715065.1). Classification (NCBI taxonomy): domain Eukaryota; kingdom Metazoa; phylum Arthropoda; class Insecta; order Hemiptera; family Aphididae; genus Periphyllus; species Periphyllus acericola. Next base: position 1,620,421 of record OX454271.1, read on the forward strand.
AAAGAAAACGCCGAAGAAAAACGGTATCCAGTCGGCTCCTCTCGGACTCGGCACCATTCGCGCGCAGTGATTAACGATAAGTCTCGGCGAGTGCGTCGAAAAGAATAAAAGAAAGATAGAACACACACGTCGTCAAGCTACTGAGGTTTTCCCAGTGTTGGTAAAGAACGCGTTCCTAAAGGATCGATTCCTGGAATTAATTCCTTTTTCCAGGAACTAATGAAAGCATTGATTCAATCATTTTTAAAAGTAACATGAACGTGAATCGATTCCTTATTTTTGGAGTAAGAACGAAAAATTGTAATCCATTTGCTCTTCTTGAGAATACGTTTTTTCAGATTTGGAGGGAAATATTTTGATTTTCAAAGTGTTATCGAGTAGACGAGACGGTTTCCAATTTCAATCGATTTGTGTCCTCATACGACTATATGGGTTAAAATGTATATTACTATGTTTATATAGCATTCCGATTACGAAAATATTTGATTCAATTACGCACCCGTCGAAAGACTCTTTTCAACTGGTGTTCAATGATGAAGTTAGTTTTTCAGAGGAACGAGATGCAGAACAAGTTCTTCTTTAAATGGAACGAGGAAACGAACGAGTTACTTTTAACGCTCGAGGAACGGGGAACTGAACGAACTCCTTTTTTTACTTAAGGGACGAGGAAACGAACGAATTCCTTTACTAAAGGAACGTTAACAACACTGGGTTTTCCGTGAAATATTCATGAATACGTATTTTATCGTCGTAATCATATGCACGTGCACACACGCACAGTTCTAATATACGTACGAGCGGAGACCGATCTGAATATTCGCCGCCGAGGCCGTCCCTAATAACACCACACGTGGCCACGAAACCGGAAGGGTTCCTTTATTTCCGCGACGAGGTCCCGCCCGTAATATAAATGCATATAAATATAATATATATATATATGTACACGTTCACCGCGCACGTACGCACGGCTACGGAATTATTCACGTGTTTAGATAAGCAATTCGTCATTGGAATGGATGTCGACACACGCAGCGACGGATCGGCATCGGGGCATGACTGGGCTAGAAAGTTTCGACGTGTACGCGTATATTATACATTTCGTCGTGTGCAATATACGAGACAGTCGAGATCGTTATAACATGTCCTCTCCGTAATGCACGCCGCATTATATAATATGCACCCCTTCGTTTTAAATAACAACAAGTCCGATGGCGACACCGAGTCGCGGGGCGCGATATGCGGCGGCGTGTGCACCCGTGAATAAACGTCCGTGATCTCGTCTGCGTCGTCTCGCGATAGTTTCCCGGCACCGCGAATCCTGCTCTGACGACCCGGGTGCGAGTGTGTGAGCACCGGCGATCGAAAGTCTTGTGACTCGCAGGCAGAGAAAGGGTCAAGGGTCAAGCGAACGACACACTTGCCTCAGCCGCCAATGCGATGGGGCCGCTAAAACTTGACAACTATTTTAAATTGAGACTTGTGTCCACCGTGTTAACAGGTAACATACTATGAAAATGTCTTAGCAAAAGCATTTTTAAGTTTTTTTCTCGTTCTACAAATCGTTGGACTATTCTGATGAAGGTATTACAGACATCCAATGCCATTGAGTACCCAAATTAAAGATGTCAATAGACTAATTTAAAATATAATAGCCAATTATATCATTGCTTACACTTGCTTATCTGTTCAAAGTCTACTTAAAAATATTGGTTTAAAATTTATTTTCTTCCTTTATGTTTGGAATCAAATATTAGGTCAAGCGATCGTGCTAATAAAGTTTTACAAATGAAAACTTTGACTATGAATAAAGCTTTAAGTCTGATTCGAAGATTAATAAATTTAACTATCGATTGGTTATTTTATTTAAAAAAAATAAAGTTTCTTGTGAAAATGATTCGATGAATTTGTGGCAATAAAATCTATAAAAGTCCAAATATGAAACTAAAAAACTTTGCTTGTTGTTTGCACAATTCTCTTTCATATTTTAATACTCATATATTTGTTTTTTATCAATAAAAATGTATTTAAATAAATACTTGTTAAATTGTAAATAAACACTTGCTTCTATGAAAAATAAATAAATAATAGTTTGAAATTTACAAAATCGTGATAATTTAGTTTGATGGAAGGAGGCGCATATTCTGAAACTTGCCTTAGGCTCCAGAAGAGCTTCCTATGGCGGCGTCGTCCCGAATCGTGTGCCAACAATATCCTCTGTCCTGTTTTACATTCGATCAAACATAATGTGCACATCGGGTAAATTTACCAGCCACGTTGGAGAAACTGAAGAAACTTATCCGAAAAAGAAATCCATATTGTGTCTGAACAAACGTGTCAGTATGTAAGAGTTTATAAATATATCCAACGTCCAAAATTAAACATATCCAAATCAGTTATACACTGTAACACTTAAACTGTAAACTATTACAACTAATCACATTTATATTTTAAGCGAATGCGTGATTGGAAAATTGAATTAGGTTAATTTTTTTTTTTTTTGTAATAGAAGAAATTAATAATGATGAGTTATATTCAAATTGGTCAGGTATGCAAATTACTGAAATTAGTGAACACGTGTCACAGATTTGCCATCTTTGGTGTAGCATGTTCGTTGAGACGGCGATTTGCGTACCAGTTAACTACTATTCAAGAACGATTATTGTTATTTTGACGAACAAGAGAAGACGTGTAACTATATTATTATCAAACAATACTTGGAAGGAAAAAAAGCTCATGCAAACTATATACTATATATGTAACAGCACAATTTACGCAACTATATGCACAAGATGGGAGAAAGTCTAATTAAACGACAAAAGTTTTGCGCCGAGTTTTGACGTGTCAATCTTTCTCGGTAATACGAATCGCGTCGGAACGCATTTGATTAAAGCAGTGCAATAAAAGTAAAAGTTTTTCTTTTTTTTTTTTACCTCTACAAAACGCAATCTACAACATATTTTCTCTTTGCTTTTTTTTTTATTTTTTTTTTTATTGTTCATTTCAATCGCGAGTTTTTTTCTTCGAAAAAATGTTGTATATTTAAAGATTATATATAGGACGTGTTCATACATACATAAATGTATACGTTTTAATGGTAATGCATACGCGCACGTACATATATAGATACGCATTACCTGAGGATTTAATTGGTTTCTAAGTACGTATACAAACGGTGACGGGGTATGCACCACTCGAGGGATATTCTTCAATAATTAAACACGGTCACCGAACAGTTCTACGGGCCGCATTGCCGTCGGTGGCTTTGAATTGCAAGCGTGAATGTGACTTCGCAACGATCGTGAAAAACCGCCTGCGTTTGTTGCGAATTTACATATCCTCGAATGTACTCAATATGCGCTCTAAGTGTGCATACGTAATTGGGAATTTAATATGCACGTCGGGCACGCATAATAGTTAATCACGACTTACGGTTAAAACCGTGTGAATACGGGGCAAAAAAAGTGTACGATACGAAAACGCGTAAAAGCTAACCGATTACAAAATGTTCATATAATTTTGCAGATATCGTAATGAAGTGTTTTCTTATTTCTCGGTCACCATTTTAAATACATAATAAAAATAATACATTTTAATTCATTAAATTAATAATAAAAACATAATATTAAGCCCAACGATTATAAATATAACTCAAATGTTTACGAACTATATTAATAATATGAGAAAAAAAAAATAATTATGAATTATAGTACGTTGGATAATCCGAATAAAATTTAAATAACATAATAATGCCAATCAGTTAGTATTAACAGATAAAATATACATATAGTGAAAACAGTGATAACGAAAACTAAAATACAACATTTAATGGGGAATAAAGGTTACATAATAAAAGTTTCAATGATATGACAAGAATGAATGTTTTTGATCTTGGACTCAGTGAGGTAAATAAATAAAATCATATTAATTTACGTACATCCGAATCGGGCATAATAAGATGAACATATTTAACAGCATACAATTATTCCTAGACATAGATCTGCAAAAACTGAAAAAAAATATAAACCCAGTCCAAAACTGTTTTAGTTTATACTTATCAATTATAAATAAGATTTGTGAAAAATGATTTTGTAGTGCAGCTATACATAGTCATATGTAAGTTTGGCTGTACGCTGAGCATTTATTGCTGAGCACCCGGTTTATCACGGAATAGTATCGGTTGGGAACAATATTTTTAAAAATCTCTTCTTTATGCACATCTAGATCAGTGGTTCCCGAAGTATGTTCCACGGAACCTATGAGGATTCCGTGAGACAAACCAAATGGTTCTAAAACGGAAGAAATCCAATGGTGAAAATATTATTAAATTTCTTCTACGTTATTTCACGTCTTGGAAAGGGAAAAAACGGTTGTTTTAAAAACGAGTAGTGTTTTCGGAATCACTGTGCAACGGGAGGAATGAGTATGGAGAAAAAATTTCCATGTGTTACCTTACATGTATTACCAAATCCGTCGATACTAATAATATCGAATCAAAAAGCATATGCAGGTACTCTGAAATCGATTAAAATTAAAAAAATGTAATTCCTTGGACGTGGGGTTGGAAAAACCATTTTTCACGGTTGCCATTGCCGAAACAGTTTGGAAACTGCTAATCTAGGGTATTATATAGATGAACATGCACTATTTCGAACTGCATCTTCATACGTTATGTCATTTTCGAGATGTAGCGATCAATGAGTGAGTGAGTGACGTTCGAGATTTATATACATCGAATATAGATTATCAATATTTTAATTTCTTCCCGACATTTTAGTCGCGGGCAATAATAGACATATGCAAGGTGAATATTCATTTTATTCTAATTGTTTTGCGACACTTTCACTAATTCCGTTTTTGGTCATGTAAACTCATGCATAATACATTCCTCGCTTCGCCCAGAATCTAAAAAGTGACGTATTGACGAACGATATTATAATGTAGAAAATAATGCACGCGCCGCGGTCGACTGCAGTTATTATAAATGTTTTAATTAATGTTTATTCCGAACGAACGGTTTGATTTAAATTGCTCGACAAATCGTGAGATGTAATCCCATTGTTTTCGAATTTGTCGACTGAAATCAAATAAGAACCAAACGAAACGAAAATCGAAATGACGTCTAAAGTTCATACTGCAGTTGCATTGTTAGCATTCCAAACGCGTGCCGCGTATAATGTAGAAATTCTAATTAATTAACTCGGTGCCCAAACTCTTTTTTATGGATATTAAGTTCGAATTTTCCGTCAAAGAACAAAATGGTCCGCACAGTGTATATAGATCGCGATTTAATAATTACGCTCAAAGGAGAAGTCTTCTATTGCGTTCCGCTGAATAGAAATTGCTGTTTCGTGATTAAGAATCGGAAAAAGAGACGCGACTTTCTTTTTACCCGGTGACTTTAATAAATAATAATACAACGTATTATCCCCACTGCACTATGTTCATGCGTGCGTGAGTGCGCGCGTGTGTATGGATGTGCGCGGGTGAGTGCGAGGGTACAGAGGGCTTCCGAGCGTACCAATTAAACGATGAATGGACGACTTTTTAAATGGACTTATTTACTTCTTTTCATTACTGGTCAAGTTAATTTGATTCTTTAGATGATATTTTCATCTCGTGCTGCAGACAAACCCTTAGTACCTATGCGGGACTGATGCCGATGACGCAAAAGAGAGAGTGACGAGTATAATAGCTGCGCTGTCGTCGCGTGCTGGGGTGGACTATAACACTATACTACCATATATATTGGTGCAGCGCGGTGCATCGTTTTTAAACTTTTTCGAACAACGGTCTCTGTAGTTCGGAAGAGAAGTACAAAGAAGAAAAATGTTTTTCCATTAAGAAAAATGGCTTTTTTTTTAAAAAAAAAAAGGTTAATACACTTTATAGATATTTAAGTTTGCACTTCTAAATTCGGTAAGAAATAGTTCGGCCCTATGGAGTAAACCATGAGTGACGCCGTGCCGAAACTGTAAATGTTTAACATCATCTGTACAATATTGAACTTTTAGTACCCTTCCATAATTGCGAACTGAAAATAACACATATAATTCTTACAGATATCACTGTACTACACCAAAACCGTTCAGATGATCCTATTACAGTGCGAAGTAAATTTATTTTTTATTTTATTAGTATTAGATTTTAGATGAATCTATAAAGTTCGATATTTTTACGTTACAATCACAACAGGAAATAGGACAGTGTTAATCAGTAATTACAAACGAAAATGAAATCACAAAGACAGCGATCAATGTACGTTCTCGTAATATTTAAAAATGTAAAGGAATCCATATGAAAAATGAAAGCAGCTACTTTCGAAAACGTCAACGGTTCATAGCTTGAATTTCTGCAAAGCGAAACATACAAGTACTAAACAATATTGTGTGCATTCTCCGTTTGCTGTGAGCCTTGTCTTGGTCACATTTACGTACAATAACGACTCGGGGTGCGTATGGAAGCGAGCGCGATTACTCGAACACATTTTTATACCGCACATAAACGGGTCGACGAGAGAAACAGGCGCAGTCGACGGCCCTACCGGCGGGTCTGTTGGGATAAAGTAAAAAATAAAAATAAAAGCGCGCGAGAAAAATGTCACAAGCCGTGCGGTGCAAGCGCGTCTTGGACGGGTGCGTGCGCGGGTCGCGGGGGACGAGGTGTGCAGGTCGTCGCGTTGCAGTGCGCGCGCCAATAGCGCCGGGCGGGGTGGAAGCGTTTGGAGTGGTCAAGGGTCGACGGCGGCGGGGAAGGGACGCGACTGCACCAGGTACACGAGCACGGGAGGGGCGGGTTGGCGGCCGTGGGTTCGTATTGATCCGGTAGCGGTGGACGAGGTTACTGTCGACGTGGATGCAGCGGCGTTTTGAATGGGGTACCGGCAAGGGGGATGCACCGGTACGGACCCCACTCCGACGCAACGCGCAAAATGTTGCGTTACTTCGGGCTCGCGGGCGGGTGGTGGTTGAGGGGGGGGGGTCGGTTCGGCGAAACGCTCGGCGCGCGCGCGCGTTCCCCCCCCCCCCCGTGCATCGCGCCTACCCCGATGGATATTTTGGCGGGCGGGCGGGCGTCGGAAATCCGCCGAAGTGACGGTGACTGTAACGCGTGTGCTACACCGCAGCGCCGTCGTCGTCGTGCGAAGCTGACCGGACGATATTATTTACTGTTAAAACGGCGCACGCAGCCGCCGCACGCGCGTTGCCGTTGAACGGCGAAGGTTTGGCGAGCAATGAGGTCCGTAGGTGGAATCGAAAAACTGACGGAAAGAGAAAACTGTATAGACGGAATACCGTGAAGAGACGTAAAAACGGTGAATTCAAAACAGTTTCCCCCCCCCCCCCCCCCCGCCGCAGTACCGGCGTCTAAGCGCATTGCACGTACGCAACGAACGCGCGACTGCAACACCGCTGCAGTTTCCGTTATTACTGGAACGTTTTTATTCCGAACACGATGTGCGATTATTTCGCTTTTAAAATTCCGCTTGTTTTCGAGTTCAATGAACAGAAGCTGACTATGATAAAAATGCGAATTCCACTGTGGTCTACTGTGAATACTGTCATTTCTCGTCTAAGAAAAGCGCCCTGTATAGTGTTATGTACCACGTACCGCTTTATGTTAAATTAATGACACAAATACGTAACAGGTGTATGTGTAGAAGTTCTTCGATTTGCTATTTTTAACGATGTTCATGATTTCAGTAGTGTAACGTATTATACTCGGTATCGTCAACATTTTAAATTAATCGCGTAATAAAACCGTACAAAAAATGTACCCAATGACTTAGAAACGGATATAAGAAAAACCTAACTGAGAATCCAAATAAATCAATATCGGCTAGAGTCATTATTTTGAATGTTTAGCAACTGTCCAGCAATTTAGACCCGGAAGATATAATTGAGAAATTTGAACAATTATCTCTCGCTGAGCGCCGCCCTAAACTATAATATTAAGAGTTTATTTTATTATAAATAATCTGAGGTTATCGTAATATTGTTTTTATCAGAAATTTAGTTGTTATAATTTAACCTGTTATTAGCACCTAGTTAATATAATATATCTCTAATAATTTATTTATAATAACAAAGCAGTTCGTTAAACATATTACTGATTTATTGATGCCCCCCCCCAGAAAAAAAAAGATCAAATCTTTTTCCGTTATTGAACAGGTAAAGGATGAAAGTAAAAATTAAGGAATGCACCACCTGCCGAACAATGTCTGCGCACGCTTACGTCACTACGATTTCGAGTCGGTCGCGTACGTTTAACGCGGGTTTTCGCGCAGTCGGTCGTCGTAAACCCGCGTACCACGTGTACGTACCGCGACGGGACGGCTCAAACCGTAAAACACTGGCCGAGAGCAAATCATATTATTATAGTTTATTTCCAGGCTCGAAAATGTCTCACCACCGTCTCGATACGATCCGCTGCACCGTCGGGATGACATAAATCGTTCGTTCGTACACGTGCGACGTTTTCTCTCCCCTTCGCTTCTCTTGCCGCCACTACGCGACCGCGACCGGGGCACGTTTATTTTGGCTTCCGTTCAGACGCAGAGTACTCGCGTACATCATAGGTTCGGGGATTTTTATTTTATCCTCCCTCCTTCCCCCTACCCTGTTACGTCACACGGGGAACGTGATTAACGCTCACGAGATCCACCGACTCACGTTGGTCCAAGTCGTTTCATTGGAAACAGCTCTGCAGCTGCGTTCGATCAATAATAAATCATAGCCCCCGGTTTCGTCCCCGAGCGAATTTCAGTGGCAGGATCACGATAAATCTCTCTAGGGACTACTACTAGTACTATTCCTATTATGACTAATCAAGTGATGTAAATTTAGTTATCACCGAACAGCACGCTTAATTGTTTAAATATATTATTCAAGTTTTTGATTTGCTTGGGTGTGCAATTTACACATATTAGGTACACTCAACTGGAAATCAACATTTTTAACGAAATACTTATTGAGTATTTTGTTCTTTTTCGATTTTTTTGAGTGAATGTCCCCAGCTCCGCCCCATCGAAATGTTGGAGGGTTTTTCATATCCACACAGTTAGCATTCAATTGATTTTCATTTTCACAATTCGCAAACACTATCACTACTGCTGCTGCAACACAAACGGAGAGGTATCGTTTGCTCGCTTACTTTTTTCGCGCCGTGCGACGGGAAAAGTTTTTTATAACCAAATAACTTTTTAAATAAATACGCCTAATTTAATGGTGACGGTACGATTCCGAAGAGTCGATAAGACGCGGTGGCGCGCGACTTATTGTTAATGTACATTGTCTCGCGCTGTACCAAACGCTTTGTGAAAATCCGTATTAAGCTCGGCTGTTAATAAGGAAGACTAACGCCCGAAAACACATACAAAAAAAAAAAAAAAGATGGTCGGGGGTACACATTTTTGCGGGCTGCCAACCTGCATATTTTATAATCCGACGGGTTTTTTATTATTTTTTTTTTATCTTAATGGGCATCTACCCGTATTTATTTTTTACGGATTAAAAGCTTTTTATTATTTAATCGGGGTTTACCGATCCCTCGCGCGCACTCAACCCACGCGGTGCACTGCATTTATTCGCACTGCGAATACTTGTCACGGTTCGTCGTACTTCGCTCAACAAAGATTGCCCTCGCATCCTAATTCCGTTCCAATTACCGTCTTTTTACTTTTATTATTATTTTCTCTTCCCCCCCCCCTCATCCCACCTCAAGTATAGTTCGTGTATATATTTTTGATCCTCAGACTTGGGGATTTTTCCCCGACGGCTCGGTGGCGGCGGCGGCGACATCCCGTGGGACTCGCGGGAACGCCTAAGTACCGCAACGTCAACGAAACGGAGACGGTGGAAAAAAAATAATACGACAGGGCTCGATGAATATTTATAAGGTTTTCCGTGATCTTTGATTTAGCAGAATTTTTTACGAAGAGAAATATTTCATTTGCAGCGCGGGGGTGGAACGACGGTCGCTCGTATATAACTCGTCGTGGACCTGTCAATCAATACTTCGTACACGGCGCGCTGCTATGGAATACGAGTATATTACCACTTACCAGGCTTTTGAAAATACATTGATCCCTCTCTTTCGATCACCCCGGGGCCTTTGAGTTAGTTTGGGGTTTTTACTTTTGATTGTACACTACTAATGTCCGAGCTATTATGCTATTTTTGTGGAAAGCTCATAAAAATAAAAACAGAGAAAGTCCGTACGTAATCGCGCACGGCTCGATCATTGTTGAAACGAATTGCAATAAGATTTACTTAAGATTGTTGAGGTGTAACGGTACGATAATAAATGTAACGGAAACTATAAACGTGGTGATTTCGTTTTAAACGTTGACGTAATAATAATGTTCGTTTTTGAACAAGTTAAGCACACTAATTAGGAACATTACATTCTCAGCGAACACGGTTGTAAATGAAAATGCACTATTCATTACGATTCTGCACTTTGTCCTTATCCATCGCTTTAGGTGTACCTATACTGTAGAGCTTTTCAATCCTTGTGTGAAGTGAATAGGAATGAAAAGTATTAGTTGCAGTGCGTATCCTTTCAAGTTTCAGGTGTTATTGTACTCCTTGAAAGTTTTTAAATTATAACGCACTCATGAACCACTGCGAGATTGTTTATGGTTTACTTTTTGATTGATCGCATTGACGGAACAAAACCATTACAATTCAAAAATTTGACACTTAACGTCGGGATCGTTATCGTTCACAAGTATTTTCTTTGAAAATGGCATTTGCTTCGGTAAACGTAGTATTGTGTGTTTAGTGTCACAAATAATTACCTGAAACAACTGCTAACATTTATTCAACACCAAAAAAAATTGAAATGCATTGTACAAATTATATATTTACTAATAATTGGTTTTGATTCAACTACACCGTGTAGATTAATCTATGTGTATATTTGGTTATTTTTAGCTTACCAAAAGTGGTTACGAAATTATTTTGTACTTAAAGCTAAACTTAGTCTAGGGAACTTTGTTTCATGTTTAATTAACTCCAAGACAGTTCACATTTACTATATTTAAAAGTGATTATTTTTATTGCACAGCTAATGTTAAATCATCACCACCAAGCAAGTAGCAAAAATCGACACGCCATCTTGGTTAATTTAACACCAACTCGTGCTAATTTAACTAAAAATTTCTATCTGCGACAGATTTATGTAGTAAATTTAATTTTTCTTTGATTTTGATAGTTTTATAAATTCAATAAAATATGTCAAATATCAAGTTTGAATTCTGCGTTTTCATTGATAAGTAACAGATAAAAAAAACAAAATAATTTGATTTAAAGTTTCATTCGGATTTATTATGTGTTACAAACGACATTATAACAGAAAACGAATGACATTTAAAAGTTTGAACAGTTTGTGTTTTATAATATTATTTTATACTCACCGTGGACGTTAGTTTTTTGGTGAGTGAACTTTTATTTTTTCTATATATCCCTGTACCTTTGTATTCAACAAACGACTCTGCCAACAAAAACAAAAACTTATAAAAAAATAAAAATAAGCACAGATAAGATTCGACTTAAGATTATCAAATGTACAAGCCCGGAAAACTTAATAAGCATCACGTAGTGTGTTACTCATCGAATGCAATAGAAATATATAGCGCAGGGTAGGTACTACAGGAATAATGTATGTATTATGAAGACGCGAGTACTTGAAATTGGTGGTTTAGCAGTAATATATACATATTATACTTCGGTTATAGTACTCGTAAAAATTGTTAGCGTATGCATGAAAGTATCGGTTAAAAATCGATAACTTGACTTTAGTTTATCTTATCTGTTTGATAAGCATACCTTAACGATTTTAGATTATACTCTTTTGGTAGATAAAAGTCAGTGTTAAGATTTATTTATTTTAGTTTTGAAAATGTAAAACACTATATATGAGGTGTGTCATTGTTTTAATTTGAATTGATCAACAATTATTTAGAATTTTATTTTAAATTAACACGTTTACATATTTTTGAATATCTTTCATAACATACATTTCTATTTTATACTACAAATTTTGGCCATTTCAATTACGTATAAATGTTCATATTTTTGGGATTTTTATTATTTATGAATTCCAGCCTTAATAATAAAAAACTTTGTTCTAAATTGTTTATAATATTAAACGTAATTGTTTTGAAATATTCCTAGGATTAATAGAATTGTAATCAGTTATCAGTAAAATATTGCAGAGTTATAATATTATAAGTATCGAAATGATTTATTTCTATTCGAGGTTCAAATCGCCCGGACAGGAACAATTTGCCCGGTATTGCGTATTGCCCGTAACGCGTGTGTATCGTTTTCTACTTTTCCGGGCGGCAAATTGATTTTTTGCGACAAAAATTAACGCGTTTCCGAAATTTGTGGTGTTTGGACAGATAGCAATGTATAATGATATTTATACCATGTGAATAATGTATGTTAACAATTCAAGACTGTTCAATACCTTTTTGTCCACGACCGGTACATGACGTGCTATCAGGAGGTAGTGCAAAGCGCTGTCGTGGTTGCCGTCGTGCACAAACGATTGTCCTAATAAAAAATAATATTCGACGAGACGTGATTCATATTTTGTAATATCTTTCTCGTAACGTAACAAGCTCTGGGTACATTCCACGTTTTTTTCCGCAGGGGTTATACTCGCAACCAGGTTGGAATACTTTTTGGATACGGCGTGTTTTGCGTTAGTACAGAATTTTAGCTACAAATAATATTCTTTCATTAGACAACCACAAACATTACATTCCGGTCATTTATTGAAATACGGCCAGATGTTTTTTTTTTTATATATATAAGTAATACGAACTGATAACGAAAGATTTACTACGAAAATTGATGAATTACGTTTTTTTTTTGTTTGAAATAAAAAATATTTTTTTAATTCATTCGCTCGAAGTATTATTTATAAAACTATAACCCTTTGGATTTATAGTACATAACTCGGCAATCAGTGTCGAATGTATACGTATAAATATCGACAGAATACTGTTGACACTTGTCTTTACAACGACGATCGGATCACCTCGAAACGATGAACAATTGTAAGAGTTTTTTAAATAATATCCATAATTTACTTGGCAATCAAATTTAGTATTCAAGTATTCTAGTTCCGGATTCTCGACGGTGGCTCCGCTTTTAGCTTCTCCGTAAGCGTCTTTAAACGATTTTTTCATTTGATAATGGAACGCGAATATAGTACAGAAAAAATAGGCTTCGATCAACGCAGCTTTCCAACCATAACATTGGCGCTTGGCTTCATCAGACGTCATTATTTCCATGCACTGTACTGTATAATGGATTCCTGCGAACGATTAAAATGTGCGACTGTGAAAAATAGATTCTGCAAAAACAACACTGAAACAATATTAATAATAAATACAATAACAATAAATTAAAATGTATTTAACATGTTTATTGGATACACTCGATAATAGAGAATGTCTCAGAACCATTTGAATAACTTTCGTTCTCTACCATTATTCTTAACCTTTTTTTTTATCATTATTTCTATTGCACTGCGTTACAAGCTTATAATGAAAACATATTGAATTTTTTTTGAACGACTCAAATTTTCCAAAGTAAAACATTAACCTAGTGATATGTCATGTTTCGTTTAAAATTATTTTTCAATCTCTTGAGAAATGAAAATTTAACTGTGTAGAATGTATTTGTATGTTCTGAGTCCATTTTTACACAGATATTTTGTACGCTTGAAAGAGGCGTTTTCTACTTCCAAATCCAATTTTTTCCCAGTGAGACAAAAAATATCAATGTAAAAATGGACTCAATACATACATATACATATTTGAAATGTTGATATTTTTTTCTCACAGGATAAAAATCAGACTTGGAAGTAGAAAACGCCGCCTTTGAGCGCACAAAATCTCCCCGTAAAAATGGACTCAGAACATACAAATACCTTCCACCTAACTTTATACTGGATCAAGATTATAAAGTGATAAATATAAATTTATAACTAGTGATTTATGATAATATTTTCCCAAAGGTATAACTGATACAATGTTCTTGAAATAACTAAATTTTAATTAGCTTGTTTGATTCCGGTGGTAATAGTATGTAATTGAAAGTACTAGTTGATATTTATATTTTCAGAAAACTTAAAAAAAGATGTAGAAAATTAGTGGAATAACTTTTATTAGAAATTTAAAAGCACCACCACATTTCTAAAAATCAAATTCACAAAATTGGTAGTTTGAATTTCTTTTAAAACGATAGAATACAATTTAAAATTTTTAAATTTGAGTACTAGAAAAAGTTTTTGTAATTTTTTTCATAGTGCACATATGACTTAGCATTTATTTTTTAAAAGCGAAGAAAACGAAATGAAAATAACAAAAGTTGCATTTGTAAAATAGTTCTGAGACACTCTGTGACACTGTGTACTCGTCCTGGTATGGTAACGTACAGGTCTGGATTATTATTACATTATATTACACTATACAATATTTGTATTATAAACGATTTGAGTTTATAATTATTAAATATATGTGTCACTCTATGTACACACACATAAGAGTCAAAAAATAAAAAGCTTAAGAAATCACTTAAAGCAAATAAATTCCATATAATATTATAGTTTATAGACTCACCTTCATCATAAGTCGATTTTAATTGTTTGTGATCATTAACGATACTATAATGTTTTAGTAGTTCTGCAGCAGACAGAATGATTGGACGGACAAATTCGACTTTATTTGCACGTGGCTAAGGGATTAAAGAATTTCTATTCAGTTGTACAAAAGGACACTATTATATTACTTCATCGAATGTTATTATTTTACCAACTTGTCATTTTCAGCTTTTGACCTCACTGAGTTTTACTTTCATACTTAACATTTTGTTGGGTTTCATTTGATTAATATAAATGCAATTTTAATCTAAAGAATATTTTCGTTTAAGAATCTCTAGTTCATGTTTACCGATTTTATTCATAAGGTATGTATCATTCATTATTTTAGGCAAAGACAATAGATAAAGTTTATAAATAATAGGTGAAATCTCAATACTTATTACGATGTACCTGATGGGAAATAATCGTATAATATAACGGTGAAAGGACAGCGATGAACTGACAAAATTACGTTGAAACCTCTAGTCCATATTCATGCATTAGATGATTATTTTACCATTAAGATCTCTTAAAGAAAAATGATGATCCTGAAAAACGTCTGATTCGCGTTACCACTGTTTTCCGTTTTTCCGCGAGAACTAATGAAGAGCTTTTGGGGTTACGTAATGACCGAGAAACGGCGAACAATGCACAAAATGCGCTTAATGGTGGAACTTATACTGATTTATCCTAACGTTTATTGATTGACAAACGACGATGATGATGTTATTATTCAGCACCAGCGGTCGATTGATGAGTTTTACGGCTTGAATATGAACATGTACAAAACAAACTTCGTACGAATAACATTCTATAAAAGCAAGTTTAATCACTCAGAATTTAAAGTTTAAAGACTCTTCGGTTTATTTTTTTCAAACTCGTTTCGATTTGGCATTCCAGGCCTAATATTAATGACAATATCTACAACATTTACAGGCATTCGACGTGTTCCTCTTTCGCCATACCAACGTTATAAAAAACATTAACAATGATTTATTTTTGTTTATTTTGATATACAAATTTACACACTGCATACTTGAAAGAATAATATAAATATATTGAAATGTAGAGCAATTAGTAATCAATATATGTACTCATAAAAAAAACTGGTGAAACCCCCTAGGCTGGGTGAGATACAGGGATGGTTAAACGATATTGCTGTAGTGAGTTGTGCTTTTTACATAGGAAACTTATGTCCAAAACGATTCTGAGTGAAAGAGGTCGGGCCGATCAGTATTGAGTTTATATTTCTAAAGATTATCGATTAGTAGTAGAATCAAATATGTTAATAAGTAAGACTGGACTATTAATGTTCGTACCTTTACAAAAAAAAAAAAAATGTTTCAAAAATTATGAAATGTCAATAAGATTCTAATAAATGGGACTCAGTAAGTGTTTTGACGACTACGATTAATATCTATAGAAAATGAACCATGTATCAATTTCGTAGAAATTACCAAAAATAACGTCAAAATGTTCGTGACTTTTCGGTGAATAATTTTTTATGGCTAGAAAGAAAATCTTATGAAAAATCTTACCTAACCTCACCTATGCAACATTAACTAGTAGGTAGTGCGTGACGAATTATACTAGAAGTCGCAGGGTTAGGTTTTGCAATTATTTCTTAGTTTTTTTCAATTACTCGGAAAACTGTAGAGAAATTCAAAAAATGATTGCCTCTGTTTACCAATTTGACACAATTTCCGATTAACAATCACTTATGTTCGTGATGATCGGCGCTTTTCTTCTGGTCGAAGACGTGTACATACAAAAAGAAATACACGCATCATCATAAAATAAATAACGCATTACTCCTTTAACTCGGAATCGTATAAACGGCGAAAAAAAATTCTAGTTAAAAATATGAACTAATATGAAATAAAACTAAAAATGAAACAAGAGAAATTAACATAAATAGATAATATTTGAATTATAATGAAATTATTTATTTTAGTTGAAACCGCTAATATTATGAATTATGAGATACAAACAAATAGTTACCTCATGATAAGTATGTTTAAGTTGAGTATAGGCTGCTATTTTAACTAAATCTGCTTCGGTCAGAACTAATTTCAACAATTGTTGAGGATCGTCTAAAATGATAAATTACACTTACAATAATAGATTAAGTCATCGATTTTATAAATTCTTAATTTAAATAGAATTTCTTGCAATGATGTTTGATGATACGAATAATTAATTGAGAAACACATTTTGCCGATTAGGCATGTATATTAATCTTAAATAAAAATGTTATTTGTATTTTTTTCAAAAACATACCTTTAGCCAGATTACTTGAGAACGCACATGTCAGCATTTTCAATTAAAAAAACCAATAATTATAAATAATATCGATAAAAACATATTATACATACTTGTTGCGTATTTTGATGACAATACATAGACTGAAATCAATTTTGAATTAAAAATTAATATTATTATTTTGAAATGTATGTGTTGTATCAATTAGTTTATGTTATAAGTTATAAGTTTATAACTTTTGCAATTTATGGTCGCAAAACCCAAAATTATAAACATAACACATTATAGGTACTACGCTTGGTGTATTTTCGTGTGCGTTATAGGGTACAATATTATTGAACTACTTCGATGATCACAATAATTCTCGAAAAGACGCGACATTTCAAACAACTACGTTTTATGAACGCGATGGGCTTATAAAATACCTCTTCGGCATTATCGTAACATGTTTTAATTTTAAACAGACAGAAAATAAAAATGATAAGCAACATTTTTCAAGTAGATACCTATACCGACACCGTGAATTATTCTACCTGCAATATTAACGTTGTCACATAAAACCATTTGGAATTTGCTAGCTACCAAATAATATATATAAATTGAAAAATGCATGCGTTATGAATTTCCCGTTACGGTTAGGAACTGAGTTCATTTTATTCAAACGAAAAATAAAATAATTTTCAATTCCATTGGTTACAATCGAACAAACATTTATTATGCATTCAAATCGATGAAGATGGTGACAAATCTTGTCGGTGCAAGAAAAAAAATGTCATTAACGATGGTCATAAATGCTGTGTGAAACCGATGAGAAAAAACAGGTACATGGGGTGCGTAAACAATAAATAACATGTTTCGTTAATGTTTATCATTTACGGAATACGCGTTAGAAAAATCGATTACCTACCTTTTGTTCCCGTCTTAGGTTTTTTCGTTTTTTTTCCTGAAACAAACGACACAATATATGAAAAATGTTTTTCTCCAGAAATGGTTTAAAAAAAACACACACACACACACACAACCCAAACTAACGAAAAACTTAATTGAATCGTGGTAATTAACTGTATTGATCACCGATTAGAACTTAATTAGAAACCTGTCGAATAATACGTATAGCGGTCGTACGTTAAGAAATGACACGTTCGTTTAACACGCGCGGATGAATGAAACACAAACGAATATTGTAACATCTTCTACTTTAATCACAAACTGCTCAGCCGGTACCTGCAGTGGTTGTCAGGATTGCACAAATTACCAGCAAAATTCCAACCGTGTAATTGCGGTTCGGTTTGACTCTCATCGCTCGTCGTTGGCAATGTAAATCTGTACTCGTTTGGAGTTTACCACGGCGTTTGCGATGACTACAGTCTTCTCGATGGTATTGAAAATCGAACGACGGTACTCCGTTAATCGCCGCTAAGCCGCGATGTACCGTTTGAAGATTACAACGTTTAGACCAAAGAAAATGAATAAAATACATAAACAGCGGTACGCGAAGTAATTACGTGCGCGCTGAAGTGCTCAAAGTCTAATGACACGATCGCGCGTCAAGGGGCCCCTTCCACACCGTCCGCCAATTTTTCTTTTTTCAATACCACACATAGAATATTGCACTAATTTATATAAATTGATTGCCCTCCCCCACCACAAGAATCTACGTAGATCAGTATCAGTACAGTGATCGTGACGCCTGCAGCATACGTAACACATGTTTATGGGTTATTAAATTATTTATTTACTTGGAAAACAAAAAATCATTGTTTGTTCGGTTCGCGTAGGTACTTGCTCGTGGCTATAAAATAATTATTGTTTTCGCTCCGTTGAATAGACCGTAACAACAGAACCTATTCACAGTGCCATCGTGGCAGCTCTAATGAATCAAAAACATGATAGTTAGTCATGCCCGTGATTACATCGGCATACAATAAAATATAAACCAAAGCGTTATGGCTTAAATGTATAACAAAATATATTACAAAATATCTAAACAGGCTTCTCGAGTGCTGTAACCTAACGATTAAAAATTTTGAAATATCTGTACCTCATTACGGATGTTGTTGGAAGAATATCTGGGGTTGTGAATAAAGGTCCTTTATACCCAATTTACCCGATTTTATATTATTTATAACATTTATAAAATGTCATATATTTAGTATAGCTTTATGTAGTTTACTGATATGTTAGAATGATGTCATTCCTGAACTCTCGAAGAGAATGTGATCCTTTATTCTTGTTGGAGGCTCATAGAATTCAAATCCACAGGGAAAATATTTATACACTAATATAAAGTTTCTATAGTGAAATAATTAAACACTATTGGAATAAGTTGAATTTGAAAACAGTTGTCACAGATGCAGATACGGTCAATGGTTAGACGGCGCTTCGTTACTTCAATAGTAACCCTACGCGTGTAGGTCAGTGAATACCGACTACTACCACTTATCATTATGATAAGATGACTCGTATTTATACCATGGTCCAACCCTACTTCTTTGAATGATAGCTGGTCGTGTTTTATTTATTACAAAGGTACATGGGTACAAAAAAATTGTATTACGATTATTTACATGCACTTATAACATTTATAAAGCTTATGCATTTGTAGATTATTATCATATGGTAAAGGGGTGTGTTTATTCAATTGCGTTTAATGGTGACATATTTTTAGTGATCTTTATTGATCGACCGTTAAAATATGTGCTGTAATAATGTAAATATCATTACACAATATTTACGTACGTAGACGTATAATTTATAGGGGCCGACGCGACGAATAATAACAACACGTGTACCGGAATCGTCATTAAGTATATAACACTTCTGATTTACATAATAATATATCGATTTAATCGGAATATTTGTGGATTTGCCCAATGGGTTCGATATCCGTTTCGTTCTCCGGAATCGGGTCAAACTTCTATCGCGGTAGACAGTACACTCCATTGTTGTATTTGATTAAACCCGTTCGGGGGTCGTGTTGTTCAACTGTTCTTCCCGCCCCCCCCCCCCCATGATCACGAATTGATTTTATGCAATTTCACAATGATTTTTAGCCGTAAACATTTCGATTGTTGCACGAACCGCACGCAACCTACTCGGGTGTGAATTTTCGTGGAAAGTACGTAGAGCCACGATAAACTTAACCCCTTTTTGAATGCATCGTCAAAACCCGAAATTACCGCAGGCGATGATTTATATTTTATTCGTCTCGACTCTCCGGCGTCTTATACGCGCATTATTTCCCGAGCGACCCCACGTCGGAATTTTCGGTGTCCTGTATCCTGAAGAGATTTCCTCTTTTGTGCTACAGCTGGGCGCTGGTTCGTGTCGGATTTTTAGCGTTCGCGAAGCAGTACTCGAATGTATCTGCGTCCGGATTCTCCTATAAAAATCACGCTAACGTTTCGCAGCTCGACTCTTCGAGGACTGCAGTATCTGAGGGATCCGCAACTTTTGTGACGGCGGTACCTACTGCTTCGGTCTTCTGCACAGACGCGACCAATCGCGTTCGTGCACTCATCACGTGAACTACGTGGGTGTATACTCGCTGTGACGTGCGCTGTCACATGGTCAACGGAGGGCACAAGTCCGAGGTGTACAAACACCGGTGGTCATTGCGTTTCTCGCGAAGCTTCACCGCGATCGTTTCAGGTTTTGCTGTACTGTAGCCTGCAGCGACGTCGTTTACCGTCTGACACGATTGCTGTGAACACGGAATCATCTCGCGGTTCGTAGACGCTCAGTGTCGCGCTGTCTTTTGCAGCTTTTACAGCAATAACAAGTACGCCTTTACGGCGAAATGTATGCGGCATAATCACGGCAGTCAATCTCGGTGTGTGTAGTTAATTATGCCTTTTAAATCGAATAAATAACAAATCAATTTTAATGGTTTGCACAATTGGCACGGTTCATGTAATAATGATAGAATAATAGGGAAAATAATTTATGTGAAACAATTAAAATGTGGCCAACAGTAGGCACACAATAATTGGTATCACGCGTAGGCGGAACTACAGGGTATCCCGGGTGTGCCGAGGCACATCCTAATGCCGAAAAAAAAACTGAATGTAACATATAATTTAATGATATTATACGTGTATGAATATAACGTATCAAAATTTATTTTCATTTTATTTTCGTGTAAAACCGCAAGTTGTGTGTTCGGAACACGTCTCTGAGATAATTACCACGTTTTTATCATAGCAAAATAAAAATTCACACAATATTTTTTTAAAATGTCATTACATTTCAAATGTTCATTGAGATTTCAGCTTTGAAAGATATGTATGAGGATGTATAAAATACTTTTGTCATTTGTGTAGATGCATACAATAACAGTGTGATGGGTATGGGTTGAACAGAAACAATACATTTTACGATAGCATAGTAATGTATGGGTTGAATATAAAAATATCTATAAACATCTGTACTCACCTATCACTGTCGCGAACAACAAAAACATACGTTATCGTTTTTGATTTTCCTTCGTAACGTTCAAATAACGCTAAAACGATAGCTGTACCTAACAGCTATATCTAATTGTAGTTTCATGAATTTATTAAAAATCCATGTTATCGTTACGTGTCTAATAATTGTCAAATGACTTAATAGCTTTAACAGACAAGAAGAAATCATATTAAACAGATTCATAATTGGTCACACGAGGATAACACACGGATAGCTGATGGGAAAAACTGAGCCACCGATACGCCCTTCACGCAACACAAATCTTACGGTAAAATACATAATCGTCCACTGTCCTTCTTCTCAGAGGTCAGAGAAGCTTTCCAAGTTCCAGACAATTTCTATGAAACGCTAGGACCTAATTCTGACACGAAAAATATAATAATGTTCATTAAAAAAAATCGAAATGTATAACTTGACATAGGATAGTCAATATAAATGTAAATATCATTCTATGTTTATAATGTAATGTATTAAAAACAAAAATAAATTTGTCAAATTATCCCATCAACTGGTGTTCCGGGTAGTCTAACAGCCAAACTGTTTACTCGTGTTTTGGCACTTGTCACGTAAGTGCAGATCGGGACGTACTGTTTTGAGTCCAACAGGTGGATGAGTCTATGTACGGTGAGTCCAGAACACGCGGTGACCAGTGCGTTTTACTGCGCTACGGTGCCACGCGCTGCATCTCGTATACCGCGACGGCTAACGTCAAAAGTCAGAGCTCGCGCGCTTCAAGACACCGACGGCAACCTAACCGAATGATTATAAGAACCCTGCGACCCACGGTATATCCACGAGATGTTCGTATGACGTGCACGGCGGCACACCGTGGGACTGATGTGAAACACTTCTCGATGACAATTCTCGTCTTCTCGAATAGACGCGAACCATGACCACCGGCAGGTCTACGACAACAACGACACTCGTGACGATAGGATCGAGCTCGATATTACGATCCCAGAACAACACGGTGTAGGGTTGAAAAAATTGTGCTTTGAAATTCCCCGCGTTCCCGACCACGGACATGGCAATTTTATCGTGACGGTCTTCCGAACGTTCAACGTTCTAAAAGTTAAAACGCAGTACTCCCAAAGTGTCCTTAAACCGTGTGGTCATGTTGTTCGCCACGACCGCATATCGTTCGTTCTCGTGTTTTCACCAAGAAACGGTAACAGATTTCTCGGTCCTGGCTGTTCCTGCGCGCGTTTCGCGGACCCGGGACGAACGCAGTCGTAAAATCCATGTGACAGGGTGGCCCCCGAGAGGATTTGGATACTTTTGTACTACGAGACGGGGCCCGCTGGAAACATATGATCCGTCGAAGGACACCCTGTACAATGCTTTACAGCGCGTACATAATAATAATACATTATACCGCTTTCGTCGTCGAATTAACGAACATTCGCGAGTGGGCAAAGTGTGTCTACACGTGCAACCCTTTTTCTTCACGCGGCGCTAAATCAAACGTGACGTGACGAGACGTCCCGAAGACGCGACGTGCCTTTGCGGTTAATGTGCCGCCGCGGCCCGCGACTGCTAAGTATATTTTCCTCGAAACGCGCGCGCTTACCCCTCGAACGACAACGTTATTTGCATTCGAAATGTTAAATTACGTTTCGACGCCAGTTTTGTTAATCGACGCAATTAGCACTCTAATGCTGTTTCATAACATTGACATTTCCCAAAGGCTTTGCGCCGCCGAACGAGCAAACTGCGACGCGCGGCTAATGGCACACGCGCCGCTCGGCCTAATCATCACCCGCCCCCCACCCCCGTGCGCGCGCGCGTATTAATCATCCGACGTTTTCCGGGGCCGCCACGAGTGTGTACAATATATTTTATATTACTATCATTATTATTATTATTGTTGTCGTCGCCGAACGTGGCAGTCATTATTATTAAGTTCGTCCGATAATGAAGTACAACAATAATAAACTGTTTACAATTTATTTTAATACATCGTTTATACACATTAATGTATATTTATTTATATTTATATACACACCGACGCCGTCAACGCGTCTTATAACCTATTCGTCCCTTTGGTTACCGCACGCGCGTTTTACGTATTATTGAGCCCTGCGTGCATCAGTATTTTACGTTCTGCAAAACGCGAACCGTTAGAAACACTTGGCGTCGGAATGAACGGAAAAATGTTGTTTCACCCGCTGATTGGCGACCAAGTGACTGTCAATATCCCCGAAGGGCTGCCGGACCTGATGATGGACGTCTGTCGAGAAGTGCGTGCGATCATGCTCCACGCGCATAACGATAGTATTTCACGATGCGTATCTTACACGTTTCCTATTTATTGTTATCTTGCTGTGTATTACAGGGGGGAAACGTTGATTGATTACATTTTAATCGACCGAAAATCATAGGCAATACAGTAGTATACACTTTTATGAATGCCGTGGTTTTAGGCGATTAAATTAAACACGATCCGTTTTACTAGAGTAAATAAGTACGTTAAATCATTACGAATACGCGTTATTTCATCGAATACCTTCGTATTGCAATGATTTCGCCGAACTCATTAATATTATTTATTTTTACGTTATTATTTTAGAAAACAGAAAGTGGAGTGCCTATAGTGACTAATATTGTTCGTAGCCTTTTAATATTCTATGGTTTTCCTTACGGTCTATGTTAACGATAACGATAGGTTTTAGTTTATGACACCAAGTCAGTAAATCAAGTGTAACTGTTTGTTGAATGTATAGCTGAGAACTGTGATTATCTCATCTACAATTAACATAATTAAACAATCATCAAGTTTATCACCTTCGATCAAATGGTTTTCACGTAATTTCCTTATGGTTTGGTATAGTTATTAGCGCACAGTTCCACCGGTCGAATATCACATTTGTACTTGTTATTATATAACAAGCATTTAAGTGAACCAACAATTGTATAGCCACTAACAGAAAACAAGGAAAGAAAAAACACTATAAATGATTTACGAGTACTTTACAAAAACGTAATACAGAACAAAGTTATTTGAAGTATTGTCGAGTACGTACTTTTAAGCATAATTATAATTAAACTCTCAAAGACATATGGTCTTTAAACACACAAGTTAATTTAATAAAAACCGAAAAAAAATAGTAATACATAATAACATTAAATTAAAATAAATAATATTTTCAACTTGCTCGCAGTATACCTATAGTGTCCTCGTGTTAACCAACAACCAACAACCCCTTCTCCGTGGAATCCCGTCTTATACATTTCTAAAATATTCATGTTTCAATACATTTGCATCATTGACCTATTAAATACTTAATAAAAAATATAACAATTTTCTTAATGTCCCATGCGTATACTACAGTGCGGAAAAGAACACTGTTATTTAGTTGGGATTTAAGTGTAAACGTAAAACATTACCAGCTCTTGATTTCAAAAGAATATTTTGATCAGTGCAGTCGAAATGCGGCGATCGTGTGACGCTACTATAGAACTTTGGATCGTAAATAATTAAACGTATTTTTCTTCCGTTCAGGTGTTGCGCAATCCACCTGGTGACGGACAACTCGAGATCATTTCGTTCATAGCCGATTATCTGGATCGTTTGATGGAAGCAAGACACGATAGTATACGACGGATCGGTGAAATTCCTTTTGTTCGTTACTTATAACGTTGACATTTACTTCTAGAAAATGTGATGGATGTGGTGACAGATCTAACCAAGACGAACGAGGAGATATACTTAGACGAGTTGAAACAAGCGCACGCTGACGAAGAGTTGAATAAACTCGCCACCATTATCCAAGTTTGCTACAACTTTGTTACTATTACACTAGCGTTTGTTTTTACTTCACGTCACCGATCGCACAGTTATATACGTAGCTACACTACAGGCATTATTTTGAGATCTGAATCTGATCTTCAACTTCTTTTTCATCATTTTAACCCTTGTCAACTGCAAAATGTTTAAAAAATTTGAATACAAGTGTATACATTTGTAGACGCCAACAAAATTGTACTGTTTAAATGATTAGAGTTTATTAATTTACATAACCAAGGTCTAACTATAAAAATATTTTCCATGCCATCCTTAAAATGTTACTTTATTTATTTGAATAGCAAAACTGGAGGAAATACAAAGGTTACAATCGTGGTGATTTCGCTGCTAAGAATGTTTGCACGGACGGTAAGACTCACATATTTTTCGGTGTTTTAAACCATAAAGTGTTACTATCTATAAATTGTTGTTATGGTAGGCGCTAAAACTTTGACTGGTAGTAAATTCAAAATGCTAAATGGTGATAATGTACCTTGCAAGACTGCGAACAAGGCTGCAGCAACAATACATGTAATAAACGGGATACTTCATAAACCTTACATTTTATTTTTAATCGTTTAGATTTTCTGTTAATTTCACTTTAGAAAGCCTGGAGAAAGTATACTTCAACTAAACGTTTCCGTACCGAGGGCATGGAAGAATTAGACTTCGAATCCGTTTCCGATGACATGGAGTGCGTGAACGTGGTCAGGAAAGGCCAGATACATTATGTGCCACCTATTCCTGACTTTATAAATGACTCGTTTAAGAGTCCAAGTATGACAGACGTGTTCGACGTCACCGAAGGCGAAGAAACAGATGACCATTAACCATCGATTTTTCATTGATGGTTTACGCGTTAAAAATACATTAAAAAAAACCCCATTACAATTAGTTAATTGTTTTGATTATTATATTAGGCGTAGGATACTTATACAACACAACTTGTAAAATAATGAGATATTTAGAGTTTCACTTAAATTAATAGAAGATACCCCACTTGTTGTATACATTAACGAATGCTCGATACCATATAAAAAAACAATAATGATATACATTTTAAACCTGTATTTGTATGAAGAAAAGACGATTATAAAAAAAAACTCAATATATATATATATATATCAATGATGTAGCTTTTCCAAAATAATTTACAGACATGAATTCGTATTGATTTTTTAAAGTAGATGATTCAAAACGCATTTCGACTTATTACAGAGATGAAGGGTGGTTGTCCCGTCGTCGTCGTGTCGAAATTAAGGACAACAGTGGTATACGGGATATTCTAATCGATTTCTTGATGACAGGCAAGTCAGTCGCACTCGCCCCACGTATTATCAACCCTCTCACTCACTCTCTCTCTCTCTCTCTCACTATATATATATATATATATATATACATTGTACAAACATATACGTGTATATAAAATTAAATAAGAGAATCAACAACAACAACAGCGTATCCGCATTAAGCCGGAGAATTGGTGAGCTGCTGCAGTGGTGACGGCGGTATAACCCAATATAACACCCTGCGAGGGCGTCCGTCATCGCAGTCGGCGGCGTACGCACTGCTGCGTTAAGGTCTCGCGCCGAGTGCGAGCGGTAATGGAATAAAAACAAGGTATTTATAATGACATAATCGAATGGTCGCGCCCGGTGCCCGGCAATTTGGACCCGGAGGCTGATGAACGTGCGCGTGTCCGGGTTTCCGATGACCGAAATAATCGGGGATCTGGCACGCCGGACACGTACGGCCGATAATATTACCGCCGAATACGTATGTGTGTACGTGCCCGTGCGTGTTAGCGTATGCGTGTGTGTGTATAAGCAGTCGAAAACGATTGATTTTTGAGCAGGAAAAAGAGAGAGATGAAGAGATAGTACGTATTATCATCGGGATATCATCGAGTCTATTTTGTGCGCGCGGAGGGGATGAAACGACGCGCATTCGAAAATCAAGCGCGTATATAATGAAATGAAAGGATTTTCGATGCAGTGGCGGCAAAGAGAAGGACGAGGAGGCTGCAAGAGTGAACGACGACGACGACAGCGGTGGTGGTGGTGGTGGTGGTGGACGAGAAGGATCACGCGCGCAGGATGCAGCAGGAAGGGCAGAACGGTTGACTTTGTGCAAATAGAATTACCGTACGTGGGGCAGGGGGAACGTTATTGTTGGATGTAAAAATTCGTGTTTGTGCTTTCTCTCCCTCTATCCCTCCCACCCGCTAAAAAGTGTGTCTGTCATCATCGTCTCCGCGACCTTTCGAATCGAATATAAATTCGATTGCGAAAAAAGAGACTATCGGCTGCTGCCACCAACGCCGCCGCCGGTTTTCAATATATGAAAGCGCGCCGTTCCTCTCCTCCGGCTCCCGCCCCTTACCCCCCCTTGCCGCGGCCACAATGCGCGCACCGCGCGTACGCGTACGTTATACATATGTTTATATAACATAATATTATGTTTGTTGCCGGTTCGACGGCGGCGCTTGTCTCCCGTCGCACTGGGAATGCAAATATTATTAGTCTGAAAATTATTATTAAGTCATGTATACGGAAACGACGAGTGTATTCGAAAAGTTTTCTCATATAACGCGATCCGAGACGCAAGAGGGGCGCGGCGCTTTGATATTACCGTACGTATAGAATTGAACTGCCGCGAAACCACGGGCAAGTTTACGGGCGCATAACAATATGTACGATGTTTAAAAAAAAAAAAAATCAAATCAAACCAAGCGAATAATATTTGAGACCGATACGGCGTGGGCGTGCGTATAATATTATGTTGCATGATGAGCGTATTTTACACTACTCTTTTAATAAGGAAAGAAACCGCGCGCATCCTCTTTGCGTTCGTTTTGTAACCGACTGAAAACGACGAAATAATCGGCGAGCAATATTTTCCCGACCCGTACGCTTATAGGTCCTGACAATTTGGTGTGTACCTAAGTAGTAAGTAACCACGTACTTATACCATTAGGTTTACCACCAGGCGATATTATTTTTTATTTATTTTCTATATATTTTTTGGCGTCAAATCAAAACATTTTTTTCGCCATCGTCTGCAGGTGTAACCCAAGGTCGGAATTTAGCACCGATTTTTTTTCACTATCTTTTTTTACTCTTAATGCGTGTACGTATTATTACCTTTTTGTAAATAAGTTCTATATAATATGTTTCGAAGACGACATGAATCTGTTTATGGAAATAAACTCAACTAATGATTGTGTGGGTCTTCAAAATTGCATTGATTGTCTTGCCGACTGGTGCGAATGCTCGATAGGTCTTAAAATAAATGCATCTAAATAATGCCGAGTTATGACGTTTACTTGATCTCCTATAAACATTATGACCGCAATATCTCGGGTACAAAGATTTTACGTGATAATGATGGTCTAGTTGATCTCGGTTTTATTTTAACTAGAAACCATGGATCAAGTCCACACACCCCAACGATTTCTAAAAAAGCGTCTAGAGTTTAAGGGTTCATGATCCGTCTTTTTATATAGGTATACAGACTTCAAACTACTGAAATCGATAAAATCTTTATTTCGTGCCTTAGTTTGTCTTATTTGATAATACGAATCTTAATTTAGGGACTCCATTCTTATACTAATTCTGACTCTGATCAGTTCGAATGTGTTCAACATACGTTTTTGAGACTCGCTTGTTTTGTATTAGACATCCCTCATTCAGCTCACAATTGTACCTATAGGTAAATCTCAAATGCACTACTATTGCTGGACGCAGAAGAATATTAAATTCAAAATTTATTCGCGGTATAATAATTAAACAAATTGATACTGCATATTTGCTATCCCAAATCAACTTCAAAGTCCCTTCGCATACATCTCGTTTTCAAAATGTATGCCTTATACCTAGATCCAACACAAATTATTTACAAAATCTGGCTTTTGGACATTTATGATCATGTCACACGCCATCGAGGACTGTTGACGACTGTTTGTATAGTTATTGTATTTGTTCTTGTTTTTGTTTAATTGTTATTTAGAATATTCTGATATCATGATTGCATTGAACTCTAATGTTAAAAAGAAAAACCATTGTATATTTGTAATATCAATAATAACAATAATACCATTGATTATAAATCAACGAAAATCGCGAACAAAATGGTGTTCGCCCTGGTAAAATGTTGGACCTCGGACTTCGGAGCCGCTTAGTAATGATTGGTCAAGAATCGAAAATCTTCCGTTTCGGCGTTAAGAGGCTGTATTTATATATTATGTGAATCGTGAAAATCTGCAGTATGCATAATGACTTACTCGCGAAACGTGCAGCGCAGTGATAGTCGTCGGTGAATTACTATTTATATGCTCGGGCGGGTAGAAGAAAAAAAAATATTATTTATGTATTACGCGTCGTCGTCGTCGCGATGACGAGCACCGGCACTATTGGGTTCGCGAGATCGAAAAAGAAGAAATTTCCGCAAACTGGGAAAAGCCGGGCGCGAGAGAGAAAGAGATGGAGAGAGGGAGTGAGAAAGAGTGAAAGAGGTCTATTAATGAAACCGGAAGACTGCGCAGTGTATATCCAATCTCGCGACAGCCTATATTATTTACACGCGTAAAATACATTTCTATACATACGATGCGACGGGATCGACGACGACGTTTATTTAAATTAAAAATAAATCAGACGCACTCGCCGCAAGGGCCGGAAAAGCGGCTTTCGTGCCCCACGCGCGTAATATTAAATGTGCAGTATACAGGGTGGTTCTTAGACGTGCTCACCTCCTTTTTTTCAAAGTTCAAGTTACCGTAAAAACTATGTTTTCCACAACTCTTTTTTTCATGCCACCTCAAGTACGTCCTGTGGGGTCGTAGCAATACAAAAATATGTTATTCGAATGGGTACACCTTAATTTTATGCAAAATATTATTCTATGGATTTTTCTGGAATTTTCGATGGAACGTAGTCGTCAAAATTTGGACCAATACTTCTTGGGTTGTTCAAATTTAAAGTTGCATACGAAAAGTGTAAAATTAGCGTTATCTCGGATTCGTAACAATTAGCGAATACATGTAGTTACAAATTATCATAATATCAAGTATTGCTGTGGGTGCTGTGGGGTCCAAATTACTGTAAAGCACATACTTACAGAATGCCGAATCTACGACACCGCAAGGCAAAAACATCAGATCGCCGACCACCTCACAGAGATCCTGAACCCAGAGCCCGACAACATCTTCAAAATCATAAAGTTTTTAGAAGACACACTACTCATAAACAAAATATAATATAACTATAACTGTAAATATGTAATAATAATAACCTTTTAAGTAATGTAAATGTTAATGTCCAATGGCCTTGTTGCCGCGGATTATTTGTTTAATAAAAAAAAAAAAATATCAAGTATTATAACGCTATATTTGCCTAAACACTTGAAGTAGAATAATTATAAAACTATACTCGTTCGAGTTTTGATTTCGGTACAAGGAAATTTACAGAAAAATGACGCCGCAGTGAAAACTGAGTGTTCCGTATTGAAAAACAACACTTTGCATCTTCACAGAGCACACTTGAGGTGGCATGGCAAAAAGCAATTGTACATGGTTATTCGAACGATGAAAAAAAAAAAAAATTCAAATTAAAGCATTTTCACCGCCAAAAAGGGGGATTGGCACGTCGAAAAAAATCACCCTGTACACCTACATAGGTATGCAAGTACGTAGGAGGCACGCGTGAACGTTGCAGTACAGTTGCATTTTTCAAACGAGCTGCGACGAAACGAGACGTCTGCTGGGAAAACATAACGTACGAGATCGCGGCGCCGGAGGGTGAGGGGAGGCGTAATATATGTATAATAATAATACAACGGAGACGAGCCGGCTGCGGAGAACTGATGGCGGCCATCCATCACGCGCGCGCCCCGAGCACATCGTACGCCGTGAGCGCGTAAACGATGTCACCGGCAGAGGAGAGTTTTCTTTTTTCACTCTCTCTCTCTCTCTCTCTCTCTCTCGTCTATTCGATTTTTTCAATCCTCTCCGCAGACACGCGCCGCCGTACACACATACCCTCCCCTCCCCCGGCACAGCGCACTGTCGCTGCGACTGCTACCTCACGTCGCGTGCGTTTCTAGTTCTCGCGAATACGGTCTTAGAGGAGACGCCCGGCGAGGTCCCGTGGGGAAACGACACTCGTTTAGAAGTCATTTGCGTCGCCGCCCGCCCGTGATTGTCTACTCTTCTGAACTCGTTTCGACTCGCAAACGCTCCGGAAAACGCGTACCTACACCACGCGTGGAAGACGGTGGGAAAATAAGAGTAAAACACTCCGCGTCCCTGTGCAGTACACGTATAGAAAAGTGTTCATTTCGTCTCCTGCCCCGCACGCTCCCCGAGGGATGGTGATGATGATGGAGATATAACACTGACACTGGTATCGGACAGAAGTCGTGGCGCACAATAATGCTCGCACACAATCACGACGTGTCATTTAAACAGCGACCCTACGTGTACACGCATAAGTGTGCGCGTGCGCGTGTGCGTGTGTGAGTGCCGTACAACGGTCGTGTATAAATTATAATGGACTTGACCGAAATCACTGCGGACCTTTTATGCAAAACTCGCCGAACGGTCGAAATGCAGTCCGTGCGAATTAGACGACCGCCGCCGTGTGACGTGCGCGTATTGAATTAACGTGTTACCACATACACTTGCGGTCAACGGTCGAAAACGGCGGCGGAAGGGGGTCGTGAAAAATTACATTTCCATTAGGCGCGCGTCATCTCTCGCTTGCAGATCACGGACACGGGGACTCGTGACCTTTATGGAACGTACCGTGATATAATACATAATATTATATCCGCAATAGAATTAATTCTGTAGTCCCTTCCACTGCCAGGATCCTGATTGCTCTACACGGCTATCCACCGGACCCGTTCCGCTGGGAGTGAAGTCCGCACACGCGAAAATTCTCTTCTCAGAAAAGGGAGCACAAGTGCAACACTGCACTCTATCCCTCCCGAGTGACACGTCATTGACGCAGACTTAACGGTCGTTACAATGAGGAAAAAAAGTAAAAAAAAGTATTACATCTGCAGGCGACCTGCAGCTCGAACGTGCTTACGCCCTCTCTCCTACCCCCACCTTACCCACTCATCGATTTAACGAATTGTTTCTCTCGAACGCCGTGCACTTGCGACATCATAGTATTATATGGTGTTATGTTAACATGGATAACTATCGTTGTCTGGATTATCCGGATATTCGCGACAATGGCGACCGTACAATGTAGTATACCAATATGGGCAATCCGGATCATTCGGATTGTCTTACATCAATCGACATTTTAATATTTCTTCCATTTCCTAATCTATGGGTAACGAAACAGTTTTTCTTTTCAAACCTCTTCAAAATCAAGAGTTAATAACGGTTAAAAGATTTTTCGACACGCCGGGGTGATGAAATAATATATGACCTAAGCGAAATTTGATTTTCACTCCGAGCCCATCGCATTGAATAGTTCACACACGGTCCTGTTTTCTACGGAGAGCTTATTTTCGACGAGTTCCCCGACACAAAAATAATAGCACACGCTGTCATCGTCGTCGAGCGAATCTTGACGTACCGCACTCCCATTACAATAATACCGGAATGCGTTCAGCTGCGACGTGAAACGCACAGGTAAGCGCGTTCGCCGCAGCAGTTTACCGACGAGGGTGCAACGTGCAAAACCACCCCAACGCGATGTACGCGCGCGGACATCGAATAATAACGGGGGGTAGGCGATCGTGTTATACCGCGTACCAGCGGCTACTGTACCGCCACGGTGCGGTACGTACGCGTCGCATTGTATTCGTAACAAGTAGTAAATGTAACAACTCGACCTTATTCAAATCGTTTTATTTCGTCCTGAAATCCCGTCGAGGACGCGAGTTCCCCCTCACCCCAGCTCACGTGTACGCCGCTGCGCGTGTAAGTGGCTACACTCGAATGTCCTTTCAACCGTCTCGGGTACAACATAAGGTCTACATAAGGTCTACACGTATGTACATTGTACGTATTCTAATAATATACCATGTACGTCCGTATTACGCGGTACTGTAACGTAGTATACGTATACATGTGTGCTACCGTCTAAGTCCATTACTCCCCACGCCCGCGGAAATACCTATTGAAACCATGCGCTGAACCCGCGGCGGTCTCATTTACGGACCGGAGAAGGTAATAAATGTATGCATATTATATTATTGTTATTACTATTATTACTCAATACGGTTCGTTGCAACGGGGGGGGGGGGAGCACACTTCAGAACGTTTGAATCGAGAAATATTGCCGAGAGAAGGACCGGGAAAATCAAATAGTATATATTATATATTAGTTTTCTTTAAAACATCTCTGGCAAACATAATATTATATTATGCGCCCTGGCATACCCACTATGTATTATCGTGCACGATTCCCCGTACAAAGCGTATACGAGATGCAGTGTGTACGTAAGTATTACATATGCGTATTATACTCGTACGTCTCAAAACCGAACGCAATTTGCGATCGATTTTTTTTCAAGGGTTGAGAGTTCGAATCCCGGTATACGACGGTATCGGTCGCGGCGAAAACATTGAAATTGCCGGTTTTTTAATTTACGATCTCCCCCACTGGCGCCGGCGTACGCCAATCACATACGCTGCGCAATAAACGATTTATCTTTTTCTTTTTTTCCTCTCGTATTCCGTCATTCGGACGGATTCTCGGCGGCGCTGTATTATATTGTTATTATATCTCTTTTAAATGTCCGAACATCATTCGGTTCACTATATTATCATGATTTATGAACGATCGGAACGCGATATTTTTCATAATCTGAAAGGCACTCGGCGCCTGTTGAAAATCAAACGATATTGCATGTGGCCGTACGATCGTGCACGGTCATGAACATTTGAATTAACGTTTGAGAAAAAAATAATACACACTCATCCTCATATACGTATGTTAAGCCCGCAAATCGAAACACGAGCGCACGGATTAACTGCTGTGATGCAGCTGATGCTGCGACGGAGAAACTTTTGGAAATAGTTTTTACTTATTCATACGCGTTTAGTGTTTAAGGCGAACACAGAAGAAAAAAAAAATAAAAAAACTTTATCCCCTCGATAAGAATAAATAGAAACATTATTATTTTTTAAAAGCAAATCATTTAACGTGCCGCGTTCCGCGAAACGCATGGCTAAGTCGACAACTGACGAAACAGCGAGTACTAAGCTTAAAGAGATTTCATATTCTTTCTGCTCGGGTTTCGACATTTCGAGTATTACCGTTTGTATAATGTATATTACACTGCAGCGTGTAGCCGTTCTCTGTCTTCTCCGACGCATGTCGGGTATTTCCATTCCGTACCTCATGTACGGATACGGCGTTTTGTGTGTGTGTGTGTTAATAATACATCGTTTCCCAAAGTATTTACGGTCTCCACCCAAGACTCGACCCTACATAATATCATCACGATCAAACATCGAGAACGCGATATGATCAATTTACAAACGCTCTATACATTCTGTAACGTGGTCGGGGATGACCTGTTAAATATAAGATATTCAGGGAAGAAGTTAGGTTCTTTTGAATATAATTAACCGTAGCTCTGGAGCATAAATGGTATATAGGATCTTAATATTACAAATAAATGCGTATTGGTACAGATAATTATTAATATATAAAGGTTTATTAAGACTTACTGACATACTTAACAATCATAGGGCTGTTACACGTAGTTACACGGAGTTCAAGTTAGCGTGATGGTACTCGCGGAGAACTAACGTTCTCTTACATATCGATAGTCGACCATAGGCCTTTCAATATAAACTGTGAGTAGGGGGAACTTAATGTATAGTCAGCTTGTTTCTATAATAGTAATACTAAAAGTAATATATATATATATATATATATATATATATATATATATATATATATATATATGTATATAGTAGTAACGATTGTTACAATTCATACGCGTTTACGTGATATTAAAATACGTAAACGAATTCGATTATGTATACATGTTAATCGATGCGATCCGAGTACAATATTAACGGTGGTTGGGGCTAGTTGCTACAAAATATTTTTAATATCATATTTAACTGACTCATTTTTGTCTAAATTCATTTTCTCCACATTAACACTTGCAACCGGTTATTAATATAGAAAAATATCAAACAAAACAACTTTGAACCCTGTAAAATGTTGCCTTATTGTCTAACTGAATTATGTTCTAATCAATAATTTTAATTAACAACGACCAATAAGTATCTATTAGCTAATTTCATACTTTGAATACCTTTATGGTATTGTGTTTACCACTTGATCATTTTCTTATAAGCTAACATGTAACGACTTTATCGGCTCACCCTACCACGTAAATACAGCTGCCGACTATACCATCGCAGTAGTAGAAACTCAGCGTTTACTCAAAAGTAATTTATTCCTTTTTTTTTCCACTCCGCCCTCGCCGTACAAAAGCAATCGGACGTTTTTCTCCCCCTCCTTTTCAATACAAGTCGTAGGCACCCAGCCCTATACTCGAGTATACGGTTTAAGCTGCAGCATAGCAACAACGATCCGCGTTTCCGTTAAACAGCGCCGTGCAGCGATCGTGCGCGACGTGTGACCTTTTTAACGGCCGGATTTGCGTGCGCAACCACGTTATAATAACATGTAATAATTACTATCCGCCACTTACTCGAACGGAAATCATAATCTTGTAAGTTATTACGAGATTTTCTCGCGAGTGCGGGAAAATAGTGTATTGCATAACATTACGTATCGTGTACACTTTTTATCTAACGAGAGAGTGAAATTTTTAATTTATTTTATAAAAAAAAAAAAAAATCGCGCGCTCTCTTGTTCGAAACCGGACCCTTTTAATCCGGTCGTAACCGAAAATACGGACCTTTTTTATACGATACACACCGTTTATATCATATATATATTATGTACCTTATATAAGTGTACATATTTACGAGGTCAAAGGTATACGGGGGAAAAAAAAAGAGGGATGAAAGCCTTTATCAATTTATTTACATACTAATCCAGATACTCTTTTTTTCTCCGGTCCGGTCTCGGCTAATACCCCGAATACCTCTACGGCCGGGCGGTAAAAAAAAAAATAAAAGCACCGGGAGGAGTTAAGTTTTTTTAATTGGTCGTACTTTACAAGTTTTCCTACACGTTTGACTCCCCGCGGATAATATTCCCGCCGCCGCCGCCGCCGTGTTTTCGGATACAAACGCACACGGATTTTAATACCCGCGAATAACCCTTTTTTTCCTGTACCTTTCGAAATAGCTCCAATACAATCAAAAGGATTTTGTGTACATTCCGTGTAAACACGCGGGCGTCCCCGAACGAACGAGGGACGAAGAGGGACTAAAGTATGACATCACCATTTTACGGAGATGCGTATAGCTTAAGTGTGTGCGTGTGTGTGCGTGTATGTTAATGGTTTAAAAATTAATCATCGACTTATTGCACCCGAGTGGTATAAAATGTGTTTGTCAACAAAAGTAACCTTTTTTCCAAAAAAGTAAGCCAAATACTTGCCGCTCTTTTCTCGATGTAACTGCTTGTAATTTTATTAGCCACGTGCCAATAACCTACCTATTTGCAATTCGGTCACTTCTTTTGATCTTGTTCATCGATAAAAAAAAAAAAATCTAAAAAAAATATTAAATATTCTTTTAAAACGTATCATCCATTTTTATTTTAGTTTTTGCAAAACTATACTTTAACTAAATAGTTGCGGTATATCCCGACCGTATAAACAATAATCTCCAAGAGCGATAGTTTTGATACCGCAGCGGTTCGATTTTATATACACTCCGGGTACTTTCGGGCGTTTCTTTTTAAAAGTTAATGTTTTTCTTTTTCTCTACAATACAAGTTTTGAACGGATAAAATGGTTTTTATTAAAATAGCATTTATACACAAAGGACAATATTATGAAAGTTTTATTTTTAAAGATCGACCAATGTACGAAATCGTATATGCCAATACCATAGATTACGAGACTTGCAAAATATTCTAAAACCATTTTGGTCGCCGCGATATTTTATTAAAAAATGTCACTCTCAACATAATTATTTTAAACCTGAATAAATGTAAAGACAGTTATAAATACTACTGGCAAACGATACAAACAGACTATGTAAATATAATCACGGACGTACTTAAAATAACTAGTACGGACCAATTGTCTATATCTATACACTTGCCAAATCGTGATAGTTAAAACGCATAATAACGGTCAAATGAAACTTACTGCTATTCTACCGATAATTTATTGTTTCCCATTTCCGACGTGTGTTGCATCGGTAATTTCGATCGAATTCTATACCGTGTTGTTCTTAATGTGCCAAGTAGATTGCGTATTAACTAGTCATACCTAACTATACTTAGACCTCGCTAAGACGGAACCGCTTGGGACGGTCCAATTTTTCCGTCTTGACGAAAAAAAAGAAATTAAATCAAAGATTATTTATTTTAAATTTATCATCAATTTTTATTATCCTTATAAATTTAACTACACCTGTATACGCATACATTACGTACAAATATATATTATCTTCGATTCTGCCTGTACAACGTGTACAGTTTATATTTTTATATATTATGTTTACCGTACGCGTACTCGTGTAATCTATAGCGGGCATACTCTCGGACTGTCCGATAAACATTTTCCCTTCATGACATCTAATTTTGTTTTCAATACAGACAATGCGAATGTAGTGTAGGCATTAGTGAAGTGCCTTGAGTAAATCTATAGCTAATACGTATGCTATGGTTTACGTTTTGGAACAGAAAAAAAAACAATACAATTTATATTGCCCACCCAGAGCCAATAATATACAATTATTATTTGTAGAGGTAGAGAACCCAACATGATAATTCATTGCATTTAATGGAGAGGACTGCAGGCAAGTATCCGTCCTCCCGTCCCTTATAACCATACTGAATCAAAAATCGCTAAACCAATAAAAAATCAAACACAAACCA
The DNA here is from genome assembly GCA_949715065.1 of Periphyllus acericola. Taxonomy (NCBI): domain Eukaryota; kingdom Metazoa; phylum Arthropoda; class Insecta; order Hemiptera; family Aphididae; genus Periphyllus; species Periphyllus acericola. The sequence continues at coordinate 1,658,602 of OX454271.1, forward strand.
TGAATAAATACTGTACGTATTTTTATTCTGAACGAGAGTCGAAATATCCTATATTGAATTTAATTTTCGAAACGTGTTAGTTTCTCTTAAATACCTACACTGTTACAAATACCACGAGTGAAAATAAAAATTCAAAAACCAGGAACGTTATGAACTAAGCAAATATTAAATGCAAATTATCTGTTTTTTTTTTTTTTATCACGGACCAAACATTATCATTTCTTGATACAATTTTATTTATGATATATATACTCGTATATATATTTTTAAACTTCAGCGTTTATTAATAACTTTATTTTGTTTGAACGGACAAAGTCGAGATATATTTATTTCATAGTGTTTTCTTTCACTGTTCACCAGCTTAGATTTATTTCATGTCCTAAACGTGTTCAGTCAGTCACTTTTGACATAGGTTTTTAACTATTATTTCGTTTTATTTTACGTGTACGCTGCAGTTACAAGGAGACAATTATTTCTGGCGTTGATGCGGGGATGAGAAAACTAATCCAGTAGCGACGGTCGTTCAACGATCTAGTCAGATTAAGCTGAATTAAGTTTAACACGTCAATTGTGATAAGCTAGTATTAACGGTAGCTGAAGCCACTGATTTCATTTTGATTATTAACAGTTAAGGACTCTTAGAGCACATAGAATGAGGTTGTGCGATGGAGCGTTAACAACAAACTGTTTGCATTAAACGAGTCGACACTTTGAGTTTGGAATTGATTTTTATTAATGACTGATAACAATACAACTGCCAGCATAAAAACTTACGAAAAACGAAACAAGACGTATAGTGTGGACGCACGATTAACGCTCTTCTGCGTGTGCGGACAGTGGAGCATCCGCGGGGATACCAGGCGGTGACAAAAAACCGCGCCACGTGTAATACCTCATGCTGAACAACGTTACAACACACAATGTTGGTTTAACAAGCTGAGCAGATGAGGAAACTTACGCGCGCATTATGGTGAAGTAACCATGCGTTGAAGGGTTGTCGAAAAATTAATTTTTTTTTTTAAACCGTCTAAGACCGACTTAATTACATTACGAAACCCGTTTTTTACGTGAAATACCACTCGTGTTTGAAATCACGTCTAGCCGTCATGTCTTGCGATACCAAGATATGGTGAGCGAACTTGCAACACGATATACATATATTGGTATTGATCTCGTGTATTCATGAGTAGCGATGATAGTTGCTCTTCGTCTTGCTTCTTAAAAAAAAAAATGTATCGAAAAGTAAACGTAAACGGAACAACGGTAGAGTTTTTTAGACTTGAAATCCGCCCGGTACGGGGGACCCGAGTGAAAACATCGTTCCATATTGATTGATGCATTGATGCGCATGCGCCATTGAGAATCCGTGATATCCATTATAGAGCACAAGTCTTCTAGGATCTTCCTAGTAAATTATATACTATCCGTTTTTTGTCGAGTACAGCTATGTGTAAAAAAAAAAAATCTTTCCCAGAGAAGTGAAAGTCGGGAAACAAATATTATAATAATACGTAGTGTCAACTTTAGAGTTTGTAACGGAAAGCCGTATCACCGCAATCAATATCTTACTTTGTTAAGACCGGACTACGAGCATATTTCTTATTCGTCCAACGTAAATTGTTTCGACTTTCTTACTTTCTTATTTTCAATCTAATAAACTGGTTAATTTTTTCCCTGTGTTTTCATCTTCTTTGTCAACACACAGATATACATATTATATTGCTCGCATATATTTGTCAGAGTTAGTTAAATCAGTTTTGTTAGAGTTTTCGTTCGTTTGCGATCTTTATTCATTTATCATAAGCGAGTTAAAGTAATTTGCATTCGACGACCGTTTCGAAATCCCTTCGCGAGTTTCGGTGAGCTTCACGCGCGAATTCACCGCCGCCGATGGCGCGACACTGCGTACATATTTCAATTAAAACCTGTACCGTCGTCGGACTGCAGATGCCGGGACTCGACGCGGCCGCGCAAGATGGCGTCAAATCGGGGTGGGGGGGATTCCGGGTAGAGCTTTATTTGAATGGTACAGACAGGACTGTATAGGAAGGAGGCGCGACCTGTATGGTGGCGAAAACATGATTGTTACCGTCAGAGCAACGATAGTGTGGAGAAAAGGAGCACTCGTTGAACCGGCGTCTCGCATGTGTTCGCAATGAAAAAATTCGCAACGGTCGGCAAATCCGCCATATCTTGTCGTTTTATGTACTGTGTAAACTGCATACCGATTACTATAATCGACGCTAAAGTTGATCCGTAACCGGTAAATCGCGGTATAAAACTGTGCATTTTCTAGATTTCATTTGGCTTTTTCGAAAAACCGCTCGCCACGTTCACCGTGATATCAATAATCGTTTTTTTTTTATCCTTGCGACGTTATAACACGATTTATTATTATTAATGCAAATTGACGAGTAACCATGAGATTTTATTGTACAGTTGATTAATCCATTTAGCGTGTAGTTCAAGCGGGTGAAAGATAAAAATGTCACTTATACAAAAGTTATTAAAAGACATGGCACGTACAGCCCAATTATTGTGATTTTTTTTTTTAATTTACTGTGTTAACAAATAGACGGAATCGTTTTTTTCATAAAAAAGGAAATAAAATAAACGGATGAAACGTCTAAGTCGGGTGAGACACCGGGACGATGGGCTTTTCAAACTTGAAACCAATAGTGAACTTCAAAATATGCTCCCGAGAAAAGGTTTCGGAGTGAAAGTGATTGGTCAGTGTATACTCGTACCTCTGAATATGGCTGATTTACAGTGTTAAAACCAAATTTCTAAATTTAGGTACGTTGAACTTTTAATGTTCTAAATTTTGCAAAAAAATATTTCGAAGATTATGAGATTTCTTTAAAAGAAAATAAGGGTCTATGAAAGGCGTGGTGCTGGCGAAGAGGCTTTGACCTTTCTTGTGCAGAAAGAACGATCGTTGGTAATAAGTGTGTCTGAGGATGAAAGAAAAAAAATTCAGCACGGATGAGGATCGCGGGGAGAAGAAAGAATTGGATGGGACATCCCAGTAGAAATAACACGTGGAGAAATAACTACGACTGAGGGAAAATCTCAAGAGAACCGTGTGGTAGGAAGACCTACAGGCAAACTTATGGTTATATAGGATCGTATGGTGAACCGGAGGAATAGTCACTTTGGATGAGGGTAAGAATAGAGGAATATTTGGACATGTGAAACCGAACTAGGGACAGGAAAAAAGATAAACCGTAAATCCTATGCACGGCGAAGTCCTGTGTGGCGTCAACGACTAATACGGTATAGACTATAGGATGTTGCATATTGTACCAGCAAACGTCGCGCCGTTCGAATACCTCTTGTACGGCGAGTGCAAATATGAAACGTGCGCGGCGGCGGGCTTTACACGCGCGGGCGAGCGGTCAATCGTTATTTTATTCGCGTAACGCGCCCTGCCCACCCGCGGCTACCCCGCTCGCACCGCACACGCATGGCGGTACATTTTTCGCGTGTCAAGGGCGACTCGGCGGGGAGCGTAATCGCCGGGCCGTCCGTCGTCCCTGCAGTGGGTAGCGGCCCACGTGCCCGGTCGGTAAATTGCAAATTATCGGCCGGCCGCCCCGGGGAGACAGGTCCGTACGTCAATTCGCCACCACGCGCTGCCCCCGTCGTGTTTACCGCCCCTTCTCACACCCTCCAACCAGACGTTGTCCGACGATAATTTTACGAGTCATTTGCTCGGCATTGTTACACGAGGGGCGGATGGTCGGAGGAAAACCCGTTATTTTTTTTTTCCACGGCCGTCTCACTTCTGATCGAATTCCGTTCGAGTACTCTTTTTCCCCATTTATTCTCGCGAAACGCAACAACGGGGAAAACTCTCACTCGTCCATACGCCGAAGCTGCAGTAACCCCCAACCACTACTGTACTCTTTTACCCGATTGTATACCGTTGCAGGTACAATTTGCACGTGATATGCGTTTGTTGATGACCGTGCCAGCGACGGGGCCGAAGAAACAGCACCTCAGTCGCCAGCACCGGATGGACGCGTACGTTTTCCCAGCCAATAGTTCCCCTAACCCATTTTACGGAAAAATCAATTTTTTTCTCTGGGGCAATGCCAAATTTGAAAATTTAATTTTGGGCAGTAGAGGGCTTGTGAGACCCGAGGGACAGGTCATAGAACCGAGTACGAATTGAGTGCAGATTTCCCGAAAAAGATCTTTTCGGAAAAGTTAATTATTGACCGTTTGAGCAATTGAATAATGTTTCTATAGCATCCCCTACAGTAATTTGCGAATCGCTTTGAAACCATACCAGTGTACAATATATATACTGCAAATCGTCTTTATTCGCGCAATGTGATGAGTGCTAAATAAAAAAAAGTTGCGATTCTTTTGGGATAGTGTGAGTTGAGGGCCTAGGGAAACGTTATCGGACTTCTGACTTACTTACCGTTAAGTCGCATAACGACTTTGGATTTTTTCTACGTAAAAATTGTACGTATAACATAATCCATCAACGGTTGAAGCCGAGTAATTTTTTCGTAACGAACTTATTGTCTAGCCACGGCAAATGATTACTATAGTTTCGAATTGTAAACGAAATATCACAACGCGTACGCAACAACCGTCTGACGATGTACGTATTGTTTTAGATTTCGCCAACCGTTTCCCGTATACGGTTGTAGACCGACGGCGCTCAATCGGTCCGGGATGTTTTATTTATAGGGAAGTTGATCGCGTGATACGAAAGTGTGTTGATACGGAGAATCAAATATTCAACCGGTCGTAAATAGTTAAAAGGCGGCGGCGACAAAATCAATTTATAATACATTATATTTCACGGCCAGTCCGGGCGTATCTGTGATATAATGTGCACACATTAGACACGTTCGAACGACCGGTCCGTATACGTACATATAAATACACAGGTACACATGTATCCGTGATCAGCTCGCGTTTGAAACTATTCGGGAAACGGTCACGAGGAAAGTGCATCGGAAGAGTTAAACATTTAACGAACTCATCTAATATGCGGCCACGCTGCGGGAAATCTCTCACGAGTCCTGCGATTCCTCTCCGTCCTACTCTCTCTCTCTCTCTAAACCTGCAGCTCTTTTCGATCGCGTTCAACGTGGACGTCCCCATATCGATTATTCATATTCTATTTCCACGAACACGGCGAGCCGCCCTAATACGAACATCATCGCATCGATGTAAACTCGTTGCGTCGAATAACATACACAGATCAATGCATACAAATTTAAACACCACTCACTCACTCACTCCATCGCACACGGGTCACTGATTTTAATTTTAAATAATGGTTTCTCTAATTTACTGTAGGTGGGCAATAAGAAGGCGTTTCAAAAAATTTCGGCTCCGAGCTGATCCGCGCGAAGCCTAATAATTCAGTCTGTAGCACAAAAACTACAGAACTTTTTCTCGTCGAAACGGGTAAAAATATTTTCATTTTTGGGCTGCATAGCAAATATATTATTTTTATTTAATATGTTGATTTTATCGGCTGTGCTATATGAAAATGAATATAGTAAAAATATATAAAAACAAATGTAATTTTAATAGACGACGATCGAGCGCTTTTTTCAATATACACTTTATTTTATACACCGAAATAGATAATTGCTCTAATCAAAATCACTAAATTTTCTCCCGTGCGAGGCCGGGTAATTCAGTTAGCATATTATATAAACGCACAGCATCCTCGTCCTGTTCCTGCTCCTGCCATCCGGATTTCATCGAGTGTACATCGGAAGGTTTTTCGGCGGTAAGCAAAACTCGCAGTTTTGATAACATTTCCCGCACATTCATTTTAGAATATATTTTACGCTGATTTCGGTACGACGAACGAAACACTAAAAACGCGTATACGCGTATTACGATTGACAATAATTGCACGGGATCCACGTGATTACGGTCTACAGTGGTGGACTAGAAAATCCTTATCTACGAACCCGGACATCCGCTACTATTGTAATCCGTATATTGCAATAAGTACGTCATTTGACACGCGACCGCGCTTACTCGAAAAAAACGCCCCGTGATATTGCGAGAATGACATGTAAGATTTCACAATATTGACAAAAACGGTCGACAGATCGAGTCGCGAATGAGTATCGGAAAGAGTGTGGGCATCGAGAGTTTAAAATGTGCGCAAAGGGGATTTGTTGTTTTTATTCAAACGCCGTTTTGGCATTTCGACATAATACATTATAATCGTAAAACCTGATTTACTTTCCGTTTGCTCTACATTGTTGTATCATATTTTCGATCGCGTCAAGTGTTGAGCATTTCGGCAGGAAATTGCATGGTTACCAGCCGCAGAGGACAATTGAAACGAGTTTCTACAGTTCTGATTTATTCAAAACTTGAAATTATATCCTTGTGAGAGAAAATGTTATAGGTCGAAAAAACGCATCGTACGAAAGGAAAACCAAATTTACTTTTCCCCCGGCACCGACATAACTTACTAAACTTTCATCGAGCCGTTGTACACGATCGCACTGCACGTTAATTACTGCGGTTGATCGAAACGCATCTGTGACTCGCAAACACCCGAGGGTAGCTAGATTTCACGTTATTCGCCCGCACTCGTTTCGATGTAAATCTTTTCGAGACCCATGCGCTGTGCATGCGCGTGTACACGTTTATGTTTTCAAATTCGAAATAAATTATCCCCGGAACCCCCTGGCCGACCGGAAACGGCTACCGGGCGATTTTATTAGAAAACATATACACGACTGTATTACACGCATATGAATACAAAGTTATAGGATTAGTCGCATAATTCGGACCTAAATAACGTCCCGAACACGTTCCGGATTTTTTTTTTACGTTCAGATGAGATGCGTTCAGCAGTCTGCTCACGTACCCCGAAATATTTTTTTCCCCAAACTTCGACAACATTGACCCATTACACAGACTATTGTGGAGAGTGCCAGAAACGAGTCGTTGAAGAAGACACGAAACAGATTCCCCCACGTATATAAACGTATCAATCGTTAACATGAATTGTTTAGTAGCGTAGGGTTGATATTTGTTACTCGCCCCATCTCGATCCATTTGAACGTAGAATATGTATATATAGTATGACCACGTCGACGATGAACACAGATTTTAAAATATGTGAATATATCAAATACCAAATGATTTAAAGAATGAATTAATACCTTTGTAGTGATCATTTTGAAAAAGAGCTGGAGGAGAAAATTTCGAAAACGGACATGCAAACTTGTGTTACTGCTGTACTCACCGAAAAAACCGTATTACCATCATAGAATTCCATGGGGGGGGAGGAATCCTGTGGAAACGTTTCTACAGCACTACCATAATTATTTTTCTAAGGGATGCTACAGGAGTAATGTTCGTAACTACTCAAAACAAGTCAAACGTACAGCATATCATTTTTACACGAGTTAATCAATTGGGGATGAAAACGACTGTTACCGTCGTTCCGGGGCTGACGAGCAAATATGATGACAATCGGTCGACAGTACGATTGTACGCGCCCACATTTTCACTACGAAAATAACTCGACAGCTTCCGGTCACGAGTATGTGCGCGGTAAATTCAACTGTTTACGAACACCTGCGAACCGCATCGGTAATCGGTATACTCTTTATAGTGGACGTTTTCTGACAACCCTTTTTAGATTAAATTTATAGTATATTTTATATACTATAACACATAATACATAATATAACATATGTGAATTAATAAGGGACACCCCTTTGTGTATAATAATACTTATACATCCCACAAAACGTGAAATGCATTCTAAAGATTTCATAGGCAGCCAACTGTCTACACGTAAATTCTCGGACGATAACCGCGTACATATACCGCGGTATAAGAACTCACACTTATAACATACATAGAAATCTTCTTGAAGCATATATTAAATGTTTATAAGCCAAACCGTCCGGAATCCACGCTGTACATGGATACGTTGGCCAAGCACCTTTTCGCTAGCAACGATTTGGTTGTCATAGTAAATTAATAGTATAGCCGTAGTCAAAATCATATTATCAAACGATTCTGCTTTTATTAAAATATTCACACATAACGTAGACCAGTCTTTCCCAACTTCTTTATTTTTACCCTTTTTGCTCGCGAAACATTTGTAGTAAAACTTGAACACTTTGCGTAACCTCCACCCCCCTCCCCACCCATCCATAGTTACGCAGACATATTTTTATATCCTCAGTTGAGTTGTCAGTCCGACACTTCCGGCACAAAGGCGAGTGTCGTGACTATAAAAAACAGCGAGGATGGCTTTTAAAATGTTATTTTGTATTAACAAAATAACGTAATTTAGTTATCAAACTAAATCGAAAAAAAGTTATTTACAAATTTGTTTTTTCCCAAAGGCCTCGCGTTACTCTTGGCACTGGCCCGCGTAATCCATAGGTTAGGGAACGCTTATTATTAGACTATAATCTTACTATGAATTCGCTAAATGACAACCAAATCGTTGACAGGTTGAATATTAAGTATATTTTACTGATTTGTTCGTGCTCTCGACGAGTGTGACGTTTCGGACAAAATTTCACCATGACCCCCGTAGCGATAAAACATGAAATATAGTATTATCGTTGTAAGAACAAATAACATTTCGGCGGTAAAATATGTCGTTTGGTTCGTGCGACGGATTCGATCCACGCATCTGCGCTGCTCTTCGCGGCCACCGGGTTTCGTCTTGAATTTAATTGTTTTTACGGTTTAAAGATATTAAAGCGTTTTAATGCGCTGCTGGGGGGGGGGGGGCACGCTCGTTTTTAGCCATTCCACTCGGATTTATGCCGGCAACGGTGACGCAACCGTACACGCGTTATTTCAAACGGTAGTCGTATAGCAATACTAATAATAATGGAACCACTCCGACCAATGCTAGTCCGAACGGGGTTAAAAGGCCGAAAAGTCGTAAATTATTATGAACATACGCTTAAAAGAACACGCACGCACCCGCATTACTCCGTATTACATCGTTTTCTATAAATCCATTTTTGTTTTTTTTTTTTTGTTGTTGTACACGAGTGTATTGCACATATTATTATTATACGGTTACGCTACGTTTATGTTGCACGTTAAATATAAGCGCGCTCTCGCTGCCGCAGTGCATAAACACCCTTTGAATGCGCTGCCGGGCCTTTTGAACGTGCATGTGTACGTTTTAAAACCGTGCGAACTTTTCAGTACTCCTTGCCAACACACTCGCACACAGCCCTCTCGGCGTTAATCCTGCAGGATAGATCCCGTCGGGGTGGTGAAGCGGCACCGGTGTTTCGCGTCCATTTGCATCCGCCGCGGTGTGGGGTCGTGTCGCGGGCGCGCCTTTATTGTAATTAAACAAAACAGGAATTCGACACGCCGAGATTTTTTTTCCCTTCCTTTTTCATCCCCGTCGCGACACGAGGTCCACCACTCCGATCAGATTTGTCGACACGTGATGATTACGCAACGACCTGTGCGACTGTTTACGTGCAAATATACGTACGCAGGGCGACCTACATACATATTATTATTATTATTATGTAATTCGCACTCGCATTATCCATCAGAATAATACGATTATACGCGTTTTACAGCCGTAATATCGTACGATATTGTACACGCATACGATGCAGGCGGTGCCTTGATGATTTACGTTCACGGCCTCTTAAACCGTATTGCGATGTAATGCGCAACTCGTTTCTCTCGGACCAATCGTTTCGCGCGTAACGAACCGGCGAGTTTTTTCATTTTTAACAGTGCACATAGTAATACGCGCCACGGATTGTTCCGACGAGATCGTATACGACTACAAATACACGGCACGTTATACACGAGCCGGTTGCACGACACCAGGGTAGGTCACAAGCCGGTTAACCGCATTTTTTACGATCACTAAGGGTGTTATAATTGTAAAGTTAATTCAGTCGGTATGTTTCCATGATAATTTCGTGTGCATTTCGGAGCGGTGGACCACGTTTGGTAAGTTTTTTCGAAACAAACCCCCGTACAAGTTGTGGTTAGTGACCCCCGGTCACGACGGTCACGTTCATTACAAGCTCGTTTTTACAATACGATGCTCGTGTATTATAAAACTCGTGTGCTTTAGATTAGTGCAGTGGTTGCATTTTTAGATCTCGATCGGCCGACCATACACCACGACGTACGCGAAGGTCTGTCAGATATATTTTATTTTTTCATCCTCTCACACGTCCGTTCGCCGAGTTATCATTTTGTACGATGGATATTACCGTTTTTCGATTGAACGATGTCGATCCTTCGGTATATATAATATATAAGGTCCACTTTAATCCAAACTCTTCCGTTTGCCGACGCACGCCGTCGTGTATAATATGTTCCCATTGACCGCGATCGATCCGAATCAGTATCATCATAACGGTATACGCGCACGCAAATGCCCCCGCCGATAATGGTACGACGTGTGCCGAACAACCCTCGTTGGATTCAAGCCGAAAATCGTTTTCGAATAAAAAACAAACCGATATGAAGTTTCGAACGATTTTTTATTTTCCCGTTCCGTTCTACCTGCTTAGAGGTTGACACGGATCGGTAAGAGAAAATTTTAGAGAAACCATTTTTTTTGCAGAAGCCGATATCATTATTATTTATCGTGTAGTTTTTGGTGATTCAAAAAAATATGTTGGCAGCGTTAAAAGGTTTTTTTTTTATTTTCATAACGAGTGCTGCGCGTATGAAATCGTTCCTACGTGATGAAGTTGTTGAGCACCCGATCACAGGTTTTGAAAACTCAGCGACAACACTTGTACGGACTCGTACGCTGTAGCGTATAATTATACCACCATGCCACGGTGGATATTTACCATAATAACATTTATCAGCGTGTACTAAAGCAACAGACTTTTTTCACCCTCCCCTCGTTTTTGAAAACCGTACGCGTATATTTATATACATTACGTATTTGTCAGCGAAAATACTAAATCAACAAAAATATTGTTTTTTTTTCCGCCCAACGTTAAGACCATAATATTTATGAAGTTTTTATTCGTGTCGGAATTTCGTGGGTTACGTTCTTCGGTACACAGCGCACGTATAAGTATATTTATATACATGCGGTATGCGGTGACGCGGTATATGCGCCGAAAAGTTTACGACTTAATCCGTTTAGTTTTGCACGGTCTCCTCGTATCTTATGATAAATTATTGCATACACCGGTAATTATTACTAGTTTACTGCGTATCCGACACTGTGCATCATAATATTGCATAATGTATAAAATGCGTTTTAATACTTTCGGTAGATATATATATGTACTTGTCACTTATTAATTTCATTAGCAGTTAAAATGCATTTTATTTCGCTAAGATTAAACGGTAATAACGCTTCGGATGCATACTGATGCACATTTTCAATCATGCGCAAACGCGGTGCATAGAGAATATAAAAATCTATAAATACGCGACCAATACTTCACATTTTGACGATATATAATAATGTAAGCCGAAGTGGCATAATACTATTACTGCAGTTATATATTATACGTTCACGAGAACTTACTTAATATTTATAGGGTGGATCGTAGTTCTTTTCTGATTCTTTCTACCACATTTTTATACGATTTTTGTACATTAAGTTCTGCTCGTACGCGCTTAATGCAGTAGAACATATTCTAAAACAAATAAATGTAACGTGTTGAAAAATCACTTTTAAAATTCATAACAGTTCAAATCCAACGGATAAGCTTTTGAAATGTACTCTAACAATAGTCACGAAGTCTGTTATTATTTCTTTATAAATTCTCAGATAGACCAAAACTAGAAGTTTGCTTTGCACACTGACAACTTTCAGGCTGGTACTTATAACTTCTTCAAGATAACGAAACAACGGGTGGCTCTTACGGAACTTCAGCGAATCGGCAGTCTTAAAAGAGTAGAAAAAACCGTTTATTTGAGTACGGCTTTATTGTTTGCAGCATATTCCGTATGGAATTGAATGATTATGTTTTAAATATATCATATTATATTAAAATGCATACCAATAACAGAAAGAAACAAATTGAACATAATATATCGGTATTTATCGGCTTGCATATCCAACACCTTGATTCAAATTATATTATTAAACGTGTCGGCGGTATATAGCTAATATTATAAAACAAAATTAACTAACCTGATTGATTCAATTGTTCCGTAATCGGTTTCAAAATTATAGTTTGACAACTCTTACAGGTTAAATAACTATCGTTTTTGATTTTATTTTCAATTTAGTACACATTGCACGTTTCAACGCACCAATAAACTACGATTGCGCATTATCTATATTTTTAGTACACTTACAACGTACATTTTACGCGTCGATATAGAGCTGTTTATATCGTCATCTAACGCAATTCTATATTATAAACGACGGTTGAACTATAAAACGATATTAAGATCACACGCTGTATACTCGTATATGTGTGCCATCCATTTGTCCGTATAGATACATGTTAAACATTCTTCAAAAGCAAAATCAAATTATTTATTTTTTAAATGAGTATCCGTACATTGACGATCACACGCATTCATAAGCGAAAATTCGAAAAAGTTTGTGCGGAGGAAAAAAATGAATAATCAGAGAAGCAAAATCATAAATCTACACCAAAAATGCATAGCTATTTAGCGCTAAGTATTCAAACGCGAGCTGTACGGCCTGCAAAGGCCAAACGAGGGTTATAGCTATGATGCGTTTTATCGTCAAACAGCTGATGGCACAAAGGAGATGAAATACAGCAAAGTTTACCTTAGCGGGTACGTGGGGTGGGTGCGCACGTTACACGCTCGTTGATGAACTCCAAACGATTTTCACGGCATTATGGTACCCCATCCCACTTTTGGATTGATTAAAAATGTAATTTAAAACAAAAAAAAAACAAATAAACAAAGATTTTTTTTTCCGCATCGGTATCGACTATTAGCGTACTTTTACTGGAGTAAAAAAAAACCACGCTCTTCTGTGATCTTTTTTTATTTTTAAACAATGCCCGTTCATTCGTGTTGATCGAAAATCACGTTTACTGAACAGGCAGGTAACTGCAGCAGTTCGTGTAATTACTCGGATAATGGGTCTTTGTCGATTTACTATGTCATCTCAACAATGACGCACGCGATGCGATGTTAAAATATTGTGTGTGTGTGTGTGTGTGTGTGTGTATTTAAATGCCTCGGCGCGTCGTACGCGTGTCAATCATATATTACACTGTGCATTGTGATGGGCGAACATGGTGTTCCATTGTCAGCAGGCTTTTAGTTAGATTCTAAATAATTGACGACGATTTATTTTTTATTTTTTGTACCACACACGCGCGCGCGCACAATCCGGGTGGGCAACGCGAAAGCCCCTACCCACAATATAATGCTTTAACGAATTTTGTATTTATTAGCACGGTGGATGATTAAATATTTGCGTATAGTACACACATATTGTGATCGGCTTACACGGGACGCGTGCACACAACGCAACGTTCGCGTTCTAAATCGTAACAAAGGCTTTTCGAAAATCGATCATCACACCCGCGTATATATCTTGCACCGGTGGACTGGTGCAACAGCGTTGCACCTAGTAACCGTCTATGGCCCTGCTGGTTGCCTGCCCACGGGTCCTTAACTCCTCGGTAATGTACCTCAACACGTTTTTGATAGATTTTCAGTTTTCTGAGATCAAAGTAACGCGCGACGGGTGAGTTTTAAATATGCTGAAAATCTTCGCGGGAGCCTATACAAAAACTTACACGAAAGTTTTATGGCGATCGGATGAATAGTGTAACACACAACATTTGCAACATATATATTTAGATATGAAGACGTGTGGTGGTCGAGTGAATAAGGCGGCTGTGCTTTATTGCATGGTCACCGGTTCGAATCCCGATGCCGGTGGTTTACGATTGTCGGGCGGCAACCGCAATCGCCCCCTCCCAAAAACTAACACATAATTGAATCTTCCAAAATAATTGTCGAGATATAATGGCCACGATGGCAAAATCTCATAGTTAAAAATAATAAATAAAATAATATATGGATATAGATACGATATAGTACACGTTTACTAATCACGACGAATTTTATAGTATGTATAATAATATTGTTATTTTTTTAACAATGTTTTTTGAAAACAACTCTTGCGCATCGAACCGGTTGATTCCGGTCGGAAATTCTTACAATACAATATACCGTCTTATCTCAACGATAGATACACAACTTTTGGTGATTTCAGTGCATGATTTTCCTATTGAATACCGCGATCGTGTGGGAAAGCAATATTCTTCAACCACGCGTAACATAATGACAGTTGAAGACAACGCGAGGTGTATTGCCTATTGATTCGAGGATTTCGATCCGTCGTGTCCTCAGGAAATTTCTAATCCCAAACATAAGCGCGTTATCAACGTTGCGCGACGTCTGCTGCTACAGCGTTTGTATACGGCTAAAGTCGGAAAACCAATTATCGTGAACTCACTCGCTGAAAACTGAAGCTCACCGGAAAGCTCAGACCGAAAAAGCCAAAGGACACTATTTTCCAGTACGAACAATAATTATTACCGTCGTTTTCATCGCTGCGTACCAGCGAGGCTATGGTAGGGATGGTTGAAGGTGGAAAAACGGTCTGAACTGATGAACCAACTACCCGTGGTAAAGAACCTATCGGGTACAAGAGGTTCGACACTATCATGTACATATAAACACTGTGCGGGAACGATGAGCAAGGGGCCGAAAATACGGTTAGTAGTGAAAAAGGAGGGGAAAGCAGGTCGGTCGGGTGGCGAGGGGTTGCTATAGGGGGGAGGCGGAACGCCGAAAGCGGTTATTAGAGGACCACAACAGCAGCAGCACGATAGTCAACGATCTAGGGGAGGGGACCGGGTCGGGCGGTCGAAGGGGGCGAACACGCCCCCGTAGTCAAGGGGAGGTCGGCCCCGGGGTAGCGGTGAGTGCAGGGATGACGACGTGTTGGGCGACCGAGGGACGGTGGGGAGAGATTTTCGGGCGTGCGCCCCTGTGACCTCGTCGTAAATCGCCCACGTGCGCGCCCTTCGTCGTCCGTGCACACCGATACAGTGTACATACTACGCAGTGGTGACGAAGCCGCACGTGGGACGAACTAAATTCCACCCCCACCATCCCCTCCACCGCAACTGCCACTCTCTTAAAGGGACTGCCTTAGTTACCTTGGTAGCGAGTAGGTGGTGGAGGGGATTGAGACTAAGAACCGAGCGCGCCGAACAGGAAACTCCGCGGAAATCGGTTTCCCCGAGTTGTGCAAGCGGAAGATAGACGAGCCCACGGGGTTTTATACATTTTCCCGCTTCCCCTGGCCACCAACCAGCTCGAGGTCACGAGGTCCACCCGCACGGACTACAACACGTGTACGTGAGTGTTCAACACACGCATCCGAGTGGTGCAAAATGTGTTGCCGACCCGTTAGCGCCGCATATACGAGTACGTAACGTGGAGACCGTCGAGAATGTCCTCCGGATCGAATACTATAGTGAATTATCGTTCGTTTGATCGCATTTTTTTACGCATGGCCGCATAGGCGCAATTTCAATAAAAAAACTGAGGGTGCTTAAGCTCTGTATTTACTGGGTATATAATTTATATTAAAACTATAAGGATTTAATAGCTTTAATTAGCAAAAATTTGAATAAAAATGAATACAATAAGTATTAAAATATACAAGTACAAAAGTTCAAGTTTATATAAGATTTATTCGCCTATCTTTTTCTGCAAATGAATCTATAACTTTATTAACATTTATTAATTTTGTCAAATTTTTTTCTATATACAATATTGACAAATCTGTTAATCTGTCCTGCCCCATTGAAACTCTAAGCAGTCTAAGCCATGTCTTTATCTTACGTAAAGCAGAAAATGATCGTTCACATGTGGCAGAACTAATTGGTAGTGTAAGTGCCACCTGAAATTGATTTGGTCTTCATTACTATTTTATAATTAATATTAGAAATATCAAATAAGGTAGGTAGCAAAAATGGGTTAATAAATTACTTGTAACAGTTTGTATATATTTGCCATTTGGATATACATTTTTTTCTATTATAGTTTTTAATTACATTAAATCAAAATCTTTGTTTATCTGTTTTAAACAATTTTTTGCTACCATCATTTCTGCCTTGAGTGATGCAACTTCAATATTAAATAAACCCTAAAATTGTATACTATGTAATGTAATGCTATAAACATACAATATTGTTAGGTAGAAAGTTATTTTTACTTTAAAATGGTTAATAAACGGTTGACTTTCATCAAAGTCCATCAGGAAAAAGTTGTCAATAGCGGAAGCCAATAACAAACTTTCATCAGAAAAACGTCTTTAAGTTGATTATTACAGTATCAAGTATGACAAAATATACTTTATTTTATCGAGTCGGTGCTGAACGTGATAATTATATAACTGTCCGCGATGACCGGGTTTAGTAGAAAATATATATAAATTGGGAAATAATAATTAATAGTGTTCTATAAATATATTTGAATTCGACAAAATGTGAATTGTCGTCCGTCGAGTAACATTATTTTCATTTATATTTAATTACAGGTTTTTACTCTGATAGTCAAATGTCTGATGAAAAGAGATTTTTTTTTTGTAAAACTAAGTTTTTGATACATAAATACGAACATTATTTGAGGGTGCTTATTGTAAAATTGGGGGTGCTAATACCCCCCAAGCCCCCCCCCCTATTTGCGCCTATGCGCATGGAATTGGGAGGTATGGAAAAAAAGGACGGTCTAGCGTGGTACTACGACGGGCGTTTGTTGAAAACCACCCCCAGATACGCAGGAATCCAGGGCAGCAATAGACAATAAGTATTTTACCGACGACACATATAATTATTATAGTTTATTTTAGAATATATTCGGGCTGAGCCCTTTTGATAGTTAAAAAATAGAGTTACAGGTATAAATAAATTGAATAAATTATCAAAACAAAAAACAAAAGACTATTAAGAACTAGTGAAACAATTATAGTAAAATAATAAAGATTATTATGCAAAAACAAACAGTCAGTATCAATGCAGAATATGACAAAAATCGGTTTATACAATATAAATGGTTAAATAAGAAAAGTGGAGTCCGTATGGTACTTATTGTATTTATAATATACTTTGGCTAGTTCCACCGACGTTCGATCTTGATATTCTAACGATCCTCGGACGACCATCGCACCAAAATTATTGTAGTCGGACACGGGATACAATACCTGCAAGTGTGCAGGTATACGAACGCGCCAACAACAGTATTATAAATTGTAATCATGGGCGTGCGCGCAACATTGTGCACTTGCAGTTTTACACCGTTGGTTTACTCGCGAATAACTATTGCGGTTACCGGTTGAAGTATCAGTAACCGTATCGGTAATGCGGGTAGGTAGGTGGTCACGAATAAAATCTGCAAACAATAATAAACATTGTTCAATATTCACGTTTGGTTCTTTTCTTTCCGTCATCAACGTATACTACTATTACTGCGTCTGAAAGATAATTATTATAAGCCAATGGTATGCCAACCGTCGTTGTCGAAATAGAGGGTGTACATTTTCTGCCGGTTGTGGCGGCACGAAGAGCCCCTGCTTAAATGGTTGTTTTGCACGCCCTGTAAAAAATCGCTGCGCGTGCACACGAGCTCGTAATTACTGCGACGGTATCGGTGCAGGAGTAGGACGTTGTCGTCGTCGTCGCAATTAATCGCACAACTAGATGATATTAAGTTACCGGGTGTCGCTACGACAGTGGCAACCGCGAGTTTAAGGTTTCCAAACTTTCTAGACACACGCGGACGGTGATAATATTACGTTACACACCGTGCTGCAGTTGGCGAGAGACATGTACAGCTCTCCGTCCGAAGGACCTTCTGCGAATATTAGTGCAGTGTCCTGCGGCGTTTACAACATATTATTGATGCATTTCGTGGCGCGCGTGATCGTCCGCGTGATCGACTGACTGCTATCGTTCAGCTCGTCATCACGCACGCGTCAAAGAGTATTATCAAAAAGCAGTGCACCTCGGGATCGAAACGTCGTCACACTCCTAACGTGTACGTACGTAACTATGCACAGCTGATCCGGCCGGCGTTGTTTTGGCCAATAAGAATTTTTTTTTTCATTAACTATAGCTGTACGGCGTTTCCCGTGAAAAGTTAACTTTCTAGTTAAAAACCCTCCAGATTTCAAGTTTTTTTTTATCATCACACATAATATAATTCATCGAACGAAAAATAAAATGTATTTGCCACCGTGTACATTGTTTTTACTTACTATAACTCCCGAGACCTACTCATTATTATAAAATTTTTTCTAAATTAGTGTAATAGCTAAAAACTGATATTTAGATATTTTCTTATTCAATCTTTGGAAATAAAAATCAAGTCTCCATGAGATATCGGTAAGGCTTAAAAACATGTTTACCGCTTTTCAACCCTTATGGCCTACTAGGAGGATAAGATAAAATAATTTCTTATCTCATTCCTTCACTATTAAAGATATAAACCACCAACATTTCAAGTTTCTAAGTCCAGTGGTTTGATATGAGCGTGAATGAGTTAGTGTACAGAAAATCTTTCTTTATATATATGTATATTAATTGTTCAAGTAGTTTAAATTTAATTTACTCTCTTTTTCCGATTATTTTATCAAACCGACCTTATGTATAGGTATACGAATTTAATAAAATTAAGCTACGATTAAACGCAAACATTATTTGCGCTGAAGTCAATTCGATATAATATAAGTTTAAATTACATTGTAAATGTATGGATTTGGCCGTTTTTATCGTTAAAACTTTGAACAAACACTAATGGCTCATATATTGTACAGATACGACTAAACTTTAATGAAACGGATACGAAATTTCCATTTTCTTTGGGTATATCGTTCTAAATATTTTAATCGTCCGGTATAAAACGTATAAATGAGTTTCCGTTATGTGAAATCAACACAATCGGTCTGACTGTTAAATTTATTTATAAACAATTACGTTTATTTTCGTTCGCAGCGATGTAATTAATGTTTGTAAGAAGAAAAATAAACGTTTACTCATGAGAATTCATGTTTGACGACAAAAACTAAACGATGAAGATAAACAATCTACGTCTAAAAGGAATAAAAATTCGCTCGACAGCAAATATCATCGATAATTCTTCGAATATTAACTATACGAGTGTATTACTTTTTTATTTTACGCTGAGATAAACTATTTGTGTACCATGATGTACCGTTTACGATAAATAATTATTATAGATACCAGCAATTCAATGGAAAAGCGTGTAAAAAATATGCATAAAAAATAAAAATACAACATTGCACTGATGCACGGCACGTTAAAAAGTTAAAAATAAAAAATGCAATTTAAGCGTTATAGTTGAAAACATAACGTTTAACACTATAGATTTATTATCGAATGTAACGTACACATTACGCATCTGCGCACGATATTTTCGATCAAATTCAGTAAGAATGTTAAAGGTGCGCGAAAAATGAAAATAAGTAATTAAAAACTGCGTTCGGTATACTTAAATCGATTATTTGATATGGAATCCGGAAAAAGGGTTAAAAAAAAAAAATTGGTTACCTACGCCGAAAACATCAACATTTTATAAATATGATAATTTTTGTTTATAAAAAGTAACGACGTTCGAAAATACATAATCATACAATTCAGCCATTCACTCAGCTTCGCGGCATCTCTTCAACAATCCATCGAGACCAGAAGAAGCCATCAACGAGCACAGCGCCACTAACGTTTTTTAATTTTTCAAAAGAATAAGATGAAAAACTGTAACCAAACCTTCAATAGTGTAAAATCTTATTCTTGGCTAATAAGTTATAACCGTCGCCATCGACGCCTCGATAATAATAAATAATATACATACAGCAAAGGTACACTTTACTTTACACGCACGGCCGATTCGCAAATAACATTTATCAAAACGTTACGGAAGATAATACGCTAAACGTTTAAAATTATAAAACAATAATAAGCTGTACCTTTTCCTCGCAAATAATAGCGACACAATATATAGGTACACACTATCATCACGTGTACACTTGAATAATTACTAAGTAATAGTAATAATTAAATTAATGAATTTAATTTAATTTAATTTATTTATTTATTTTATTTTTTATATGATCACTAAGTATGAGTCTCGTGCGTCATTCTGCGCTTCGTTTTACCACACAAATAATATTATTGTTTACCGAAATGAACGATATGACGTTATTACGCGAGAAGTGAAACCGTGGTGCATTTCGATTGCAAGACTAGTTGGTGGTCCACGTCGATCGCATTATTTTTACGTCGCGCGACTGTGTGTATTACGTCAAACGGCCGGTGGGCCGTAAAAAAAAAATTAATATTTCGCATTAAAACGCTGTAATTAATACTGCGCCCGTGTAAATCACTGTACTGCACGCAAATGATCGCATTAGAGTTTTGTTAAACACGACATTTTTATTAGTTAATAATTGCTCACCCCCCACCCCGCGTGTAATCGATGTTTTAATCAATTAATCGAAAGGCTTGACTACGGGGTTAACTCGCAAACAGGTAACAGTGTAGGTGAAAAATACTATTTTTTTTTTTTTTTTTGAATTGTTGTGATAACGGTTAGAACACTGCTCCATCGATATTACCGGTGTAAAACGATTAAAACAAAAACACGCGATCGCGTTGATACGATAGTATTAACGTCATAACGTGTACGACGAAAGTGTACGGTATTCCTAGACGTTACCATCGAGAGCTATCAATAATCTTTTGACGTTTTTCTTCAGCCGTACGTTCTTATGTTAAAAAAAAAAATCACAATTATCACGTAATCCACGGCCAACCGTGAAACATTTAAGGTACGGTGTCCAATGCGCGACCTGTCGCCGCGATCAGTTATAATTTTCAGTCGCTGATGACCGACTGGTGTCCAATGCGCGACCGATCGTAGTTAAAAGGTAGGTACTCGATTCTAAATTTCGTCAGTAGTACGCCGATGTCTATCTAAGGTTGACGTAAAACGGTACCAACATGTCCGATAATGAGTTGCTGTGTATTTTGAATAATAATAAATTAATTATAAGCTTAATAGAAGATGAATTGGAAGATAATGAAATATTATTTTCGTATTTGTTGCTTAAAAAAAGGAAACCAATTGATTCCTTATTTTTAAACCACGATTCTGAAGGATATTTTAAAATCCTAATAAATAGACATTTGTTCGAAAATGACGTCAAATTTCGAGAATTTTTTCGCATTAGTCGCCAACAATTCGATTTTTTGTTGTCGTTAGTTGAATTGGAACATTTTGCATCTTTAACTATTAAATTAAAATATTGCATGTGTGAACAGTCATAAAGCTCCGGATATTTACGCACGGATTCAATAAAAAGTTCATCTTCTTGTGATGTAAATGCTATAGCCGACATATTGACCGCGAGAACGAATCTATCGCGTTACACTGCTCTCGTCGCGGCATTGTCGCGGGTCGCGACGGCAAATTATCTGTCGCGCGTTGCAGTCGCGGGTAGGACACCAGTCAATGGGAAACGCGAATAATCGGTAGAGCGCGACCGGTCGCGGCGACAGGTCGCGCATTGGACACCGTACCTTTATGCACAATGCCCGCGATGAGTTTTCGGCAATACGTTTCTCGGCCTTTCTAAAAGGTCCAATAAATTTCGGACGATGACGATGTGTACCGCACGACGACGATGTGTACCGCACGACGATATTTGGATGTTGAAAGTATCGACCTAAGAATTAGGCATTGCGCGTACATATATGGTCCGGACGAACGAACAAAACGTGTTGTTACGTGTAGACAAACGGCCTTTAGTTCGCCGGCTGACTGGATGAAATCGAAAAAGAACACATTTAGTCACAAACCACGTGAATTTGCGCTGTTGAATTCGAATGGAAATCAATAACGGAGTAAAGATAATAATATATATATATATATGTATTTAAAATAACAACAAAAGCTATACTCGCAGAAAGCGGAACATCTGCGTTCTTCGCATGAGATGCATTCGTGAAATTCTGAATAGTATTGCGTTCCTTTTTTTCTTTTTTTTTTATTCGAAACTTAAACTTTTCCTCGGCAAACGAAATGTTTCCCCTCCCGCGGCAACGGCGTATGTGTTTGATTCTTCCTGCTCCGCGACGACTACGACGAACGGCAAAGTTAACATATTAAAAACCAAACTTGGTCAAACATTCCTTATATTATACTGTTATTCCGATCGGATGTGCATTATATTACGTTTTATTTACTGCATGACGAATACACATAGAGTCGTGATCGCGATGGACCCGTTACACATAATATATTCATGAATTACATGCTACGGAGCTGAGGCAGGTCTTAGAAAAGTTAAAATTCTGAGTCGTAGAAAATAAATCTTTTAGAATGCGGACTTTTAGAAGAATTTATTTTGTATTAGCCTCATATACTCGCGTGTATACTTAAATGTATAATGATTGCCTGTATTATAATTGTTTCGTTTAAAAGCCGAAAAAATGATAAATGTTTGAAAAAAAAATGACTTACAAATGAAAAAAATAATTTTTGATCCTTAAGATTATATTATGCGCAATAGGTCTCATAAATTCATCTGTGTCAATACGAAAAATATAAACAAATGTTTTACAGATTGGTTTTTTGGTATGTTCCGTCTTTCCGATCACATTCGTGGGATTTTATCGTGATTATATAGGTGATTATGTTCTAAAGCACGTTTTTTCAAATGATAAAATATACATTTTCTAAAACTTGTCACTCCGAAACGCGGCGTTCTAAAACTCGATTTTCTAAATCATGCCACCGAACCGAGGCTGCGTAATCGTTTATTTTATGAGTACACGTTTGCACATCGCACCCCCCGGGTTTACGGCCTGTACTTGGAATCGTCGGCGCCACTCATCGGTCGTGTCAATATTTACGGTTTTTCGTTTTTCATCATCATTTTTTTATTTTTTTTATTTTTTATTGTTATTCAGACGCGATTCGAACGCCTG
Source organism: Periphyllus acericola (assembly GCA_949715065.1). Classification (NCBI taxonomy): domain Eukaryota; kingdom Metazoa; phylum Arthropoda; class Insecta; order Hemiptera; family Aphididae; genus Periphyllus; species Periphyllus acericola. Next base: position 1,681,629 of record OX454271.1, read on the forward strand.
TTTTCCACTTTTCCACGCGGTACTGGCACACAATGTTTTCACGGTCTGCACCGCGGTGCATATTATATTGTTGTGTATACATTTATGTTCGTGAACGTACACGTGTATGTACACGGACGGTTTTCCGCGTTCCGATATAAATAATAATCCCCCCGAGTGCACGTCCTCGTTTCGTTGTGAACACGCGGTTAAATGTCTTTTAGAGTACCTATATTATGGACCGTGCGCAAAATGCGTGTGCTATTTCGCTTTTTCGCTTTAAATAATTTATCGCGAGTGTTTAACAAACCGTTATGTTTCGTACTACACATACGTTGTCCGCACGCGCTCGTGTGTTCCACAACGTTTAGGCAGATCGTTTATACCATTTCACATTTTCGCATACGGAAAATACGTGTTTCTTTTTTCGTTTTTTCGTTTTATTTTTTTTTCGGTAAAAATCTATAACAAAAGCACAATGCCTCGCGCGCGCGCGCGCGCGCGGATATTCGTCGGTAGAATTACGTTCTATTGTTTAACGGGAAAAAAATATAAATAATAATAAAAAAAATAAAGAGATCGCCGTTTGTTTCGAATCGGATGAACAAGGCCTGACGTTTATGGGTTTTTTATTCCATCGCGTCTCTCACGCAAATGCGTATATACGTACCGTGTGTACAACATATTATTATTATTATGCACGACGATCGGTTATTTTTTAAATCACCCAAATCGTCGAATCCGTCGTATTATATGTGTTTTGGAAATGCATATTATACACCGCATCGGTTCGCAAAACATTTCGTTCTCTGAACCCTAAGATGCTAGAAAAAAATCCCAAAGTCTATAAACGCCGATTTCAAACCAAAACTCGTAAAAAGTTACGAGTCGACGATTTACTATTTATTCTGTTTCTCCACGATTCGTATGCCGTACAGATGCAAAATATTTAATTACATTTCTTTTAAAAAAAAACACATTTTATAATTTATACAAGTTTTAATGTGGAAAATGAAATTGTTAATTTTTTTAATCATTTACCAGTACTTCGGTACTTATAGTTTGACGAAATAATGTAAATTCGAGTGTATGATTATTTACACGGTTACATACCATATATACTTACATTAATATGACAATTGAATAAACAATAGTATTTGAATTTGAATTAATCGATTAATCTGTGCCCTACATTGCTCTCACCGAGTTCTAGGACTCAGCGGACCACAGTCTGAGAACCGCTGCTATACACCATAACGTTTCCGTCTTGAATTTTCGTTTCCATTACTTTTCTCGACTACGTCGAATCGATGGCCGACGACTAAATCGATCGTTTTACGGGTCGCAGAAAACGCCAAGACTAAACGGTGAAACTTGCGGAAAAGGTATTCGATCGGCGTGAGGCTTTTTATAGGGAAATCGCTAACCCTGGCCGCCTTCAACTATCGTTTATTACAACTATACTACATAAAAAATTGTTTCCCTGTTCCCGTTAAAACTAATTTCGTTAAAATACAGCCCATCAAGTAAAATCGTAACGCTATTAATGTACACTAATTTTTACGGTAAAATCCGCCAAAGGCCAGATCGATCGCACGAGACGGGCACAACTTTTCGGCTTTCACAGATTTTCGTTTACTTTAAAGGTTTAGACTTAGTTGGCCAATTACATTTTCAATATTTTTCTGTTTCGAAATTTTGAAATTTTTTCGCTTGATGAGTACTACAAATTCAGAAAATCGTATGGACATACATAACATGTACACTTCTACACACTTTAGCACATACAATTTTAGGAACAGCCGAGTGTAACTCTGATCATTACTCTGCATGGAAAATCCATAGATCTGCAGTGGTTCTTAACTTTGGATTAATATGGTTTGTGTAATGATCTCTTTCAAGAAATAAAGTATTGATTTTGGCTTTTGTTTTAATATTTTTATGTTCAATAGTTTTAGGCACTATCATTATTTTCCAAGTATGAATTGCTGCAGATTGCGGCTAAATAATTATTTGAAAAATATTATTTTCTTATTATTTGAATAAAAAAATTAGGAAAAATTTCACGGATCACGAGTTATCATCTAAGGATCAACTACGGGTCTGCGAACCACTGGTTAAAAAAACCCGCCATAGATCTATGACTGATTTGAGTCAGAACAACTCCAAAAAAACCCAGTTGTACAAACACTTTAGCCAAATCAATGATCCGCCCAAAAGCGATGGATCGGGGATGTGATCAAGTAAGAATATTATTGTTTATTGAAATCTCCTGGCGTTATTTCGTACATTGGTAATTAGTAAAAATGTCCACGTAAAAAAAATCCAAGTACCTGAACAATAATATTTATACTGTTATTATAATCTTGCGCTAATTAAAAAAAAACTGTAACCCCTACTATATTGTCATTGACTTACTGTTTTGAAATTTTTTCACGTGGACACATTTGTACTTTGATATTTTAAGACAGCGAAATTAAAACAATTATTAAATAGTAAATTACTTAATTTTTATAAGCTCTTGTTTTTATCAAATCTAATGAATTGATTAATTAATCAAGATTGTTTTCACTTTTATATTGTAATTTTTATTTTGTTACTTTGACATTTTTGTTGATGGCCATTTTTACCTACACTCAGTATATTACAATGCACACCGTGCGATTAAACTTAAGAATTATTATTATTATTATTATTTATTTATTTTTTCATTTAACAATAAAGATGTATACATACATGTAAATTTATACAAATATTTATACATATTATTATAATATGGCATTATACATAATGATTGTCTCCGTAAGCTAAGCTTGTTGTGAAGACAAGGTTCTTAAAAATATCTTGTACATTTACTAAATTAATTAAATCATAGTTAAATTAACACATTATAAGTCGATCGTAGTTGATTTAGAGTATAAAAACTTATCACAGATATAAATTTTAAATATTTTAAGATTACAGAATTAACATACAATTTGACTGTAATACAGATACGATGAGAATTATCTATGTCAGTAATTTAATTTTTACATTTACCATTTTCTTGTATAATCTAAAATTTTTAAACAAACCAACATCAATATCCAATTCCATTGCCATCTTAATTCCAGCATTCAAGGGGTTTCTTTTCCTAAATTCTGTTCTACACAAAGGAATTAAATACATATTGGTTTGTTTAACTCTTGTACAATGGTTATGCTTAAATTTAAATTTTTGTATATCCAAGAAAAACATATTGGATAATATATGTCGTACATATAATTGAGATAAATTTAATAGATTACATTCTTTAAATAATAATACAGTGCTTATCCTAAAGGGCTTTTTAAAAGATATTTTAATGAGAGAATTTATAGTGGGTGATAGTATGTTACTGAGAGTTTTAAATTTATAGAACAATAATCTGATTTTTCTAGTTGTATTAATCATGGGATTTTGCCATTTAAGGTTAGCATCTATAGTAATACCTAGATATTTTACTATTTGTACTGAAGAAATAGAAGTGCAATTACACTTACTGTCATTACTAATAGCAGACACTGTAATAATATTAAATTCATTACAATTTTTAAGGTGCGCTTTAAGATAATTATTTCCAGTGGGTGGCAATTTATTTATACTGAAGTTTATATAACAGGTCTTTGTTAAATTTAATTCCAGGAGGTTATTGTCAAACCATGTTTTGACGATACTTAATACTTGAGTAGATTTATTATGAATATTATTTTTATTAATGTTAATTAATTATTAATTTTAAAGAATGTTTTTTTTTCAAATAACTTCAAAAATATATATATTTTTCACGTGAAAAGCTCGAATAGCTGGGGCTTACCACGTAAAATATTATACCAACCAATAATGGAAATATACGCTGCACGAACGGAACGCTGGTCCGAGCTATGTATTGAGGTCCACGGGGTTTTTTTTCCACCGAAACTGAAACCCGAGCGCATGATATCCGTAACGCTTCCTCCGCGTTTAAGAAGACAAAACAAAAAAAAAAAAAAACCGTAAAGTATGGTTTAATATATTACGAGTATAATAACGACACATAATTTACGAACGGATTTGGCGTTTTATCTTTGCGCTTCGTGATGTGCACACAACGTGATGGTAATACCAATAACCTTTGTACATTATCGTACGATATACTGTGCATCACACCACAACCTTGGGCGCGGTTAACGAGAATCCGTCGTAGGCACGGGCAAACGTGCGCCCGGCCCGCTGCAACAACCGGTGGTGTTCGGCACGATGTTTATGGCCGAATTTTTTTCTCTCTCTCCGAACCGAACCGACATAATTCTTTACGGTTGTTATTTTTACTATTTTTACTATTATTACTATTATTATTATTATGATTATTGTTATTATTTCTTATTCGTAACTGCGATGCGTGTTTCGTTTTTAACGAAACGCGGCCGCGCCGAAAAAGAAAAGGGATAAAAAAAAATAAATAAAAAAAAACCAACTCCTCCGCGCCCGTTCGTTTCGAGCGTTTAACGGCCCGTCGCTGGAGCTCATTAAACCGCCAGACGAGTTTTAAGACCCTAATGACCATTAGTAACGGCGCGGCGCGGCGCGGCGGAGACGTGCGCGATCTTTTTTTTTTTTTTTTTCGCCGCGCGCAACCGTGCCGACGAGGGCGGCTTAAAATTCGCGGCCGAGAACGCTGCGCAACCGGTACGACGTGTGTGCACGCGATAAAATGAACGAAATAATAATTATGCCCGGCACGTCGTAACGCGTCACATCAGTGGTTCTTAACCTTTTCAGAGTCATGGACCACTTTAAGTTATTTAAAGTATAGCCTCGGACACCCTCACCCTTTCAAAAAGAAAAACCTTTAATTGCGGTTATAATTTTAATATTTTTATGTTAATTCCGAACCGCATTACTGCCATCGTCTTACTAGTACACAAATCACAGGTTTTTGTGGCCAAATAATTACTCATAACATTTAGTGTTCATATTATTTGAATAAAAATTGCAGAGCCATTTCACGGACCCCCTAAGGATCGGTGGACCACCGTTTAAGAAACCCCGCGTTACGTCGTAGGAACAGAGCGTCCTGTTCGCTGATCATTTTAGTAATGTACGGTGGTGAAACCATTTGTTTTTCGTTCGCGTTTTCATTGCCGGCCAACAAACTGATATAATTGGGAGGGGGGCTATATCCCCCTTTGTTCCCCCCTTTGTTACGCCTATGGGTTTAGCCGTAGTGAGGGAGAGCGGCGGATAGCAAGATGAGGATTAGGTGGCACTTCGAGCGCTAACAACGCAAAGGCGTCAGAAGCTAAATTTAAAACACTTTTACCTAACACCAATAAAAATGTACACCTGACGGCGCTCAGTTAATTTTGATTTAGTAAAACTGTGTGATAATATGTACCTTACATTATTATATATATATATATATATATATAAAACGAATAAATATTTATTTAGTACGTGATAAATATTAATTATTATATTGTTTCAGTACCTGCGAAAGGTGTTATTATAAAAAATTAATCAAACATGTTTATGATTAAAAATAAAGCTGCGAGGAACAATATGGATTATTACGAACGAATGCGCGGTATTATTATAAAATATAGTTTAATATAGAACGATATAATGCTACGCTGGCACTGAGAAAACGTTTAATTAAGAATATGCGAGGATTTCAAACTTACTGGGGTACCTCCAGCGTATCAAATCATCATAACGCTGCGAGCGTCTCTGATTACATCCGGTGTTCGCGCGTAAAAATCGTATCACAATTTTCCGAGCAGATGTTTACTAATATATAGCGAGCGTCCTTGTGCGTTATAACAGTATACATCCGGCGTGATCCGCTGCACGTGGAATTGGTTCGGCCGTACAAAAGTTTTAAGCTTTCATTTCGGTTTTCGATTATTCCTGGATTTCGGCGACACAGAAGACAAAAACGCTCCTGCTCGATTGTTGCTGCTGCTGCAATTGGTACAAACGTTAAAACAGACTTTCGAACCGTACAGCCAAGAACAGCGAAAAATGCGAGGTGAACTGTATAACATCGATTTTTTCAAGACAGCATTCAAATCTGTTGAGTTTTCAATACCTCGAAGACGCTTGTGCTCGTAGAAAAAACGCGGGAGCAAGTAGAAAGCTGCAGGAGAAAACAAGTGACTTATATGAAACGCAAGGGCTGGTGGTGGATTCGTACTTTTGTTTTGGTCGCGTCCACATGACGTGCGCGCACTGAAGATTGACACACTTTGCACACGTATCTACGGGTTGGAGTGTCCCGTTAGTGCGTCTGATATACGAACCGGAGCTATATCGTAATATAATATGGTGTGTTCCTAGGGTAACATTTTAATCAACCGAAACGGTTTTCAATTATAAAAAAACTTGCACGCGAAAAACACATAATTGCGGGCGACTTAATTACGACGGACTTTTTGCGACGGAATCCGACCCCGCAGGTCATGTGCTCACGGTTATTGTTACGTTTTTATTCTTCATTAGTTAATAGTGCGGCCGAGAGCAGTGTTTTTTTTTTTTTCGGTTTCGCAAAAGCCGTAGGTTTAACGGAAATACCGCGCGATGAGCACACGATACAAGAACACAGTATGAATGTAGGCACATATAATAAGTGAATATAACAAGAGTATACCACGTTTGTTACGCCACCGCCACCCCGTCCATCGAGAAGTTCATAATTTTTTTTTCATTTTTATAATTAGTACCTACACGATTCGTACGAATTTTTACGATCGTTTTCAAAATTTGTTCCGAACCAGTTCGTCGAGAAGAATTCTTTTTTTTTTACGGGTGCAAGGGTTAGTGTATCATTAACCCAACCCCTACGTTCCGTCAGAACACATAACGTAACGCAAGCATGTGTACACTACTTACGGTACTTGTATACACTTCGGTTCACGAGTTATAATTGACGATTACGTGGTGCGCGCAACACAATGACTTCAAAAAGACAAATGCCTAATACGTATACATTGTACATTTGTACTTCACGATGATTAATGGAGTACAAGTTACGCGCGCGATGTGTATTGAACCTTTGAAATGATCACAAAAGGAACGGTTCAAAGCTGATCCGGAATCATTTATGTGACTCGTGTTACGTTCACTTTCGATTCAAGTGCGCGCACGTGGGCGAGCGTGCGTCACATTTTTTCCATCGCGAAAAAAACATTATACAACTGTGATACGTTTTCCACCGATGAAATTTAAGTACAATACAGTTCGTACCGTCGTCTACTCCGACTCATAATATACGGCGTAATACACTGTACAGAATATAGGTACATATAATAGGCCAGAACGTTAAAAAAAAAAAAAATGGTTGGGAAAAGTTTTATTATTTTTAACACCCTTCAGGTACGAGCGAACATATGCAGTGTGTATAACATAATACATTATTGTATTAGATACTATGTTGCGTGCCGGGTTTGAAACGAGCAGTAAAAATACTCAATCGTTTAGACATCGAATGGTCTTGACATTACTACCGCATACCGTTGTAATAGTATTACGTTTTATTAACACTTTATGAGCGAATCAGCATAGAAAACAACTGATGACGATAAGACGTTTATGTGATGATAACTCGTACGGCTTCTGTGCCGGATGGCTGGATACGTCTGATTTTGGTGCCGATTTAGAGCCGTTATCCACGCCGGCTGCTCGAACTGCGAGCCCCTGCCGGTCTGTGTCTTGGGAAATCTGTTGTTTTCGCGATCCGAAGGTCTCGCGGTTAATTAATGTAAATGCAAATCTAGTCTAGGTGGCCGCACGCTTTTTCTCAACGCGCGTGCAACGTAAAAAGTATACAATTTTATTTCCCTGGTTCGGGATCTCGCGTATTCGGCGTGAGCGTACTTTTTATTGCTTATCAAAACAGAATATAATTTATTATAATATTCCGTGCGCTGAGCGTGCATGGCTTTATATCGGTTTTATAATGGGTTTATTGTTCCGTTCAATTACGAGCAGACAGGTATACTGCAGTCACGGTTTTACATTACATGATCAATCTTACATAAAACTAGTACATTACAGATAATCTAATACTGTACATCTGTAAGTATCGTCCGTTAAACTTATCGGTTCGTAAATGTTCGTCGTCACTTTACTGGAACAAGTATCTTTTGAACACTTTCAACGAACAGTCGTGATATTGATACGTAAACCCGTGGTGTTCATAACCAATTAGTATCGGTCTTAACTCGAAATGCGTACTCTTCACCAAGTTCGTCCTAACGAGTCGATCAAAGATACCGTCAAAATAGTGTGTCGATCGTTGGCATCGTCAGAAGATTCTACCTAATAATCAATTGCCACCACATTATTTTTACCGTTACAAAGTGTCCGCGATAAAATTTCACCAGTTGTTTTTACACCCCGTCCAGAGTGTCCGTCTATTGTCACCGGACTATTGTTACCGTACAAATAATAATATTAGTTACCGCGGTTCGCGAACCGAACAAAACGCTGCATGCCGCGCAGCTTACCGACGGTACGCAATGCGGATAATATTACGACCTCTATGAATAGTAGTGCGACGATCGGGGCAAAAAAAAAAAACTTTCTACGTTTCGGCTGAACTAGGTATTTATTTGTTGTACGTGTTTTTTCCGGCTAATGTATGCCATACGTTTGGTACAGGTGAATAAAAAAAAATAAAAAATTATTGTTGTAAAAGTAAGAATAACACGCATTATAATAATGATATATTATGTATACGCAGAGTACGGATGTGTAAACGCACCGGCGGACGTGCGGAATTCCGCGAATAACGTTTAAACAACTATTCGAACATCTGTGTTATTCGATTTCGCTTATATTATTAAATACCGACAAGAATTTCTCCCGCATAATACAAACACATATATACCGGCGCGCGTCCTCTAAATTTTCCAAATGAAATTTCGCACGAGCTATTAATTTAATTAAAACGTACAATTGTACGTAGAACTATACGATGTGCACATGCACGTACGCGCACGCATACTATACCCGTATGTACGTCATGCGTACGCCTACAACAGTTTTTTACCGTGAACCGTGGTATTTTTTAGCGTTCATTTTTTTTTTCGGGAGAGTAGTGGTTTTTTTCAATTTAAATTAAATGTACAAGTTGATTTTTTAGACGTGCTCATCCACTCTGTTGGCAGTAATAATGTTTTAAAATTGAAATGGCTACGTTAGAGTCACCATAAAAGCTACGTTTTTCACGAGGTTTTTTTTTCTCGCCACCTCAAGTACGTCTTGTGGCGATACAAAGTTTTGTTTTTCAAATGGAACCACTTCGTTTTCTCCGCGGTATTGGAGACGTTTTGCTGTAAATTTTCACGTACCGAAATCAAAATTCAAACGATAGTGGTTTTTGGATTATTCTTATTTAGGTATGAAATAAAATAGCATTATAATACCTATGGTAAATGCTCAGAAGAAATCAGGCAAAGAGAGCATTTACGCAAAAACGGCAGCTACTTACAAACAAAAAACTTAATATAAATATGAGGAAAAACTTTGCTAAATGTTATGTGTGGAGTGTATTACTGTATGGCTGTGAAACATGGACTATCAATGGGCAAGACAAAAAGAAGTTGGAAGCCATGGAAATGTGGATATGGAGAAGACTGTTAAAAATCAGCTGGACAGAAAAGAAAAGTAACGTAGATGTATTAAACCAAGTAGGAGAAAAAAGAATCTTATTAAACACCATAAAAGAATGAAGTGGAAAAATGTTCGGTCATCTACTTAGGCATAATCTGTTTATAACGAATATATTTGAGGGACGAATAAATGGTTACAAAGGAAGAGGCAGACCGAGGAAAGCATACATAGAAGAAATGATAAAACAAGCTGGCTGTAGTCGATATATAGAAATGAAGAGACTGGCTTCTAATAGAGAAGAATGGAGAACCAGATTTGCAACGACAAGGCAAGGCCTTTAGTAGAGAAAGAAGAAATACCTAATATTGTGATACTATTTGTAATTAAATTTTATCGCTTATTAGAAAAAAAATCGAGACAACACGAATATTACACTTTTATACGCAATCTTAAATTTGAATAATCCCGAAAGTATTCGTCCAAATGTTGACTACGTTACATCAAAAATTCCATAAAGGTTTACTGAAAAAATATGGTGTTGCCATTTGAAAAACAAAAGTTTGTATCGTCCCAGGAAATACTTGGGGTGGGCACGAAAAAAATACATTTTGGAAACTATAGATTTGACTATAGATTCAAATAATAGCAATTTTACCGGCAAAAAGGGAGTGAGTACGTCTAAATAATCACCCCGTATATGTATTTATAATATTATACGCAATCAATTATTGTTTTACCTTTTCATTTCGCGTCCCTCTCGTTTTCACGGTCGTGCGGATAATAACAATGCACTGTACTGTGCTCGTCGGATGTTCAATCGAGATATCGAGTTAACAATGCGGAAAAATAAACTCAAAAACAAAATACAATAGTATTAATAAATTAGTTTGTGAAAAAAAAATCCCCACTCATCAACGTTAATTCGATACGATTATTTACCGTATTATAATTGTACGTCAACAGTATTAATACCCGAGACGTATCAATGCATATTATTATAAATAGCCATTTAGATTGTAGAACCGCCGCGGTCCCTTCGAGGTTTTATACCTCGTTACGTAACCTGTCCCGCTCGAATTTTTTCCTTTTCTTATTCTCGTGTCGGCGCGTAGCCGCTTTTTCGAATCGTAAACGTTCGCGTCGAAGAAACACACCGGTAGTATAATACGGTCGGAGGGCGTTCGAAATAATGCGAGCGTGAAAGAGAAATTTAAATATAAAAAATCGGACTACGCATACACAATATAGGTGATTTGTCGTCGCGTTTCATTTATTTTTTTTCGTATAATATTTTATTTGTCAAACATCGTCTGTGCACACTTGTTATACGCCGCCTATACACGTATATTTATCGGTGAAATACGCGAGTAAAAAAGTGAAAGCTCGCGATTTTCGATTCGCCGTCGCGGAAAAAGCTTTATATATATACATGTGTGTGCGTGTGTATTATATAGTTACAATATTGACACACGCGTTCGCGTTTATAATTCATTCCGAACAGCCGTCGTCGCGTGGACGAGGTGTGCTGCAGGAGGTCCTGCGAGCTGCGAAGGATTTTCACTTTTAACCGTTCGTTGGTTTCGAGCGGGAAAATCAAGTCCACGGACACGGTATACGTACACTAACGGTGCAATAAAACGTGGGATTTGATCGCGGACTGTGTTTGAGATTATATTTATTTTTTCCAGGACCCGGCGAAGACGATTTCGGACATGGCGGCGGCGGCGGCGCGATCGGTGAAAACGTGGAAAACAAAAATCAAAAGCGGCTAAACTTAACACGTCGCGTTTTCACTCTGCGAAAAACGTTACAATGAGCAGCGAAAACCGGAAAGGAAACGAAACATGCCGCGCTGATGAAGGTGCTACCAACACACGCCCCCTCCCCTCAAAACGTCTTCACTTTTCTTTTGTCGCGTGTGAGAACGTGTCCTGATTTTTTGTTCTCCGTTTCGGTATACGCGGTGTAGCGCCTTCGGAACGGATTGTGAAAAACGAATTGAATAAATGTACATACAAAGTGTCGTCGCGCGAGGATTTACTAATGGGGTGGCGACTGGCGATGATATCTGCAAGGTTGACGAGGATAATAGGATTTTTTTTAAATTCAGAATATAAACCCTGTTCGGTAGCTATGCAAAGATATATTTTAGGCAATGTGCTACAATTATTGAACAATCAGCTGAGTAGATAGAATATTTACGTACACAGGAAGTACAGAGTAAAGAGACCTCCTGTTGGAGGTACTTCGTCAAAGAAGGAGTTATTTGTTACACGTTTACGTTCATTACATTTGTTTTATACATATATTTATATGAATAGGTCACGATACCAATGTCGTTTTAGTCGCTTTTGAGGATCTGCCTGGTATGATTATGGAAACTAGTTGGGAGATAAGTTAATTTGGGTGATGATTTAACAGGTAATTGAAACGCTTGTATAATATAATGTAGTGTGGCTAATTCCGTGACTCTGGAGATATTTTTAGATTTGAGTGGAGTCATTTATTCGAGGCGTAGTACGGCGCTTTAGAAATAGTACGAAGAATTTTCGACTGAACCCTTTAGCTATGTTTGGTATTTGAAATGTGTGCTCAGTCCCATATCTGGATTCCGTACGTCCAGATGGGTCTTAACAATAGCTTGTTAATTATTTGTTAAGTAATTTTATTTTTTTGGATGACAACAAGGAACGAAGAAGGCGTAGATGGTTTTTTAACGATAATATAGGTACTTTGTTTAAATATGCAGTACCAAATCTCGCCTGCTCTATACTTTGGAGAAACAGCGATCCCAGCTGGAACCCAAATCAAATATCTAGGCCTCACACTTGACAATCGTCTAACCGGGGGCCCTATTAAAAATCTAATCTTTCACTTAATAAAATTATAATTTATAAAGCAATGTTGAGGTCCATCTGGGCTTACGGAATACAGATATGGGGTTGAGCCAAACCCGTTCAAATCAAAACAATTCAGGCATTCCAATATATTATCGTTCGTTCAATAACCTCTGCCCCTTGGTACATTTCCAATAAATCTCTTTATAAAGACCTTAATATAGAAACCATAAATTCATTACATTCAAACACTGAATCACTACAAAAAATTCTACTCCAAATACTATCCAGCCATATCAATCCGCTCATTTCCATTCGAGGTGGAGAAAATATCTCAGAACAACCCCCTCCACCGTCGGTTAAAAATACGCTGGTGCTAGGATCTATTAAATCTCCGATTGTAATTTTACTCCTTGAGGGTTCTGCCACTGGGCAGCCTCCCTCATCATGCTATATTAAACGTCATGATGAAAACACATTTGGTTATTGTTCAAACTAGTTACATATTGTAAGTTTTCATATTTGAATGAAAAAATAAAATAAATGCGGTACCAGGTAAGTCGGCGGTCAATGTGAAAAACTTTTTACACTTAAAAAAAAATCGATTTAACTGCTTTTTGCTTCATATACGTTTTCCAAACAAAATTTAACATTAAAAATAATAACAGGAAGTACAAAATAAACAGTTTACGGTCGTTAGTTTAAGACTGAGATAAATCCGATAAACACATATATTAAGAGCTTGATAAAAAATATTATGCTGTATGAAACAAGGAAAACTAAACATTTACCAAATCCGATTGATTATAAGCTTTTATCCGTTCGAAAACTTAAAACACGAAAGAGCTTAATGAATATTATTTATAATTTTAGGGGCAAATTATTTCGTACTCATATAGATTTAAGGACGATATTAACAGAAAGTAACGTTTGGGGATTTGTGCGATTGTAAATGCAAACGGACTATAAAGGTGAAAAATTGGTCGTAGCGTAAATCACGGATCGTCGAGCACCGAATCATTTGTCGGCGGAAAATAAATTGTAAGACAATAGGTATATCCTTTTTTGCTTTGTTTCGTATGAGTACCAGGGTACGTGATATTAAAACGCAATATAGTGCTAAAACAGTCATGAAAAATTAAATCAATAATAAGAACGCGTAGTGCATAAGTTTTGGTTAATAATTTCCGACTAGCGAGAGTGAGGTATGAGGATGGGACGGTCTATAACCAGTCAATAGTTTAGCATTTTATCGCGCGCTCGAGCAGTTATAAACGTATACCTACTTGTGACTTAACCGCTGCATACGCGTATTATATGTGTAGCATTTATTGTAATATTGGTGTACCGGCATTACCGCGGTACGGTTGGTATTCGTGCGGTAAAGGAACGACCCGAAATATGCAATAAAATATTGAGAGACGGACAGAGGAAAGATAGAGAGCAAGAAAGAGGGAATGATCGAGAGAGAGAGCAGAGAAAGTAATAGAGAGACGAACACACGCGGTTAGAATTCCAAATCCTCTTAACACACACACACACGCACGCACGCACACTTGCCTACACGTTGTCGGCGGGTACACACTAGCGCGTGCACACACACGGTCGGCTAAGTCCCTAGATATGCGCGTGCGCGCGCTAATATCGTAGCCGAAGGGGGCCGCCGCCGATATGGCTTAAAACGTTATTACCGGTAATTGGTTCGGACACGGCGGCAGCGTACTCGGCGAAATAAGATACTCGGCCCCGGTATTTTCGGGTCACGTAATTAAGATTACGTTACATCTGAAAATTTTATTGCCCACGTCATAACTACAAATATCTAATTCACATATATATATATATATGAATACGCGCTTATAATAATGCGGCAAATGTCTCCGGCTTTAGGGGACCCGTTTTAGCCGCTACCCCTCCCCATCCCCCAACCACTTCGTGCAAGTCGCTATACGTATATAATAATAATAATAATAATAATAATAATACGGCACTCGTGATAATATAATCGCATAATAATGAAACGACAACTGCACGCACTGCGCTGAATGCAGTATTGCTTCGGGATAGGCCATCGACGTTAATCCGACGTCTCTATAAACGGCTTATACACGACGCACACGGGTCCTGCCGCAGTGTTTATCGGATGCGACAATGCCGCGTGCTATAGTGCACAATGATTACCTCGAGGACTACTTGATATATATATATATATATATATATATATATATATATATGTGTATTTGCACGTTTCGACAGTGGCCTAATGGCTAATAAGACCTTTCGATTCGACGTGCGTCCGTCAACTCGACGTGGCCAGCCAAGGATGACCCGAAATCGGCAGTATAATTGCAGTTGAAAATTAAAACGCAGTCGTAAAGGTCGACGAACGGCGATTAGTGACGTAGCAATTTTCATCGAAAAATATTACGAGCATTGGATACCACTTACCGCACCTAAATATCGTACATTAATCTAATATATAAATGTGAAAATGAAAACCTTTGAGTGATATGTTCACGGAAACTACTGAACCGATCGTTATGATTTTTTTTTTAAATTGAAGAGCTCATTGCGGAGAAGGTTTATAGCATTTGATCGATTCTCTAATTTTACAAACAAAGGAGTTATCAACTATTATAAATAATGACCTGTTGCGTAGACTTAGTGGGTAAATAAAATGTATTTGTTGATTCGTGGGTTACCTTGGTAACCAAAGAATTATATCTCAGCTACAAGAGTTGTTGCCAGGCGATTTAGGGTCATACAAATCAATCGATACAATTTGCGATGCGAACGAAATTGTAAATTATGCAACAGAGTTTTTGAAACCATTGGATTTGCCAGGCACGCTACCGCTCTATCTACAACTGAAAGTTGTATCAGTATCCGGTTTTTCATAATTAAGTACTTAAATTTGTCTTATTTGTGTGTGTGTGATGCCAGCAAGACGCAAAGAGGCAAATTTGAGCCGTCCAATAAATGTGGCTACAAACAAGAGAAACAGAATAGCGCAAAGAACGGAAAAACAAATGCAATCCGATGATATTATGAATGTGCGTGTGAGTATGGCGCAATTTTGTGAATTTAAACCATAAGAGGCACGAGCTGAACGCAATGAACAACGACGATTGGAGCAAAGACTAGCGCGCCGTTTTGTTAAAAGTTGTTATATATTTATACCCATATCCTATCTATTTCTTTCTTTCTTTCTTCCTTCTGCCTTTAAGATTATAAGACCTTTATTTTTACTGGCTTATGCGATATTGCATTTCAAGTAATTCATCTATTCCATAGACCGTTGTGAGAGTGAACAATCGTGTTGTGAATACTGCCCTGTACTGTTTTTGTTATTACAAATTATTGTATACATTTATAATTTTAATAATCCAAATAAATTGTTTTCGTGGGCAATGGCAATGGCATGTAAAGGTATGGGCAATGGCCTAGATAATTCGGGTCATATACTTGCCAGTGATCATAACCCCCTTCGAAAGCTGTATATCTGATCGATGTTAAAGGATTCGGATAGAACCTGATATACTTCAGAATATAATCTATGTTGGTGATCTATAATTTCGATTGGAACTCACCATGTTTTTTTACACGGACAATTATACGTGGCATGCTCTCGAGTGGGTAAACCATCCAGTTTGTGTTAGCTAAAGATGGGCTAACAAAAAATATTGTTCACGCTATAGCATTAAGAAATTGATATTGTTTGTTAGTGTTACTGTCGTAATTAATTATTAATGATGTATATAATTTTGAGGAATAAATTATGATAAATTTCAAAAATTAATGAATGGTGTTTTTTTTTTTTTATATTCCCTCATCGTTCACAGCGCTCCATGCCTCTTTCACTCATTTACCACATCCTTACACACTTACAATAAATTAATTATATTTTTTCTACACTATAAATTCCCTAGATATAATTTATATGGCAAAACAACGTTTGCCGGGTCAGCTAGTATAAAATAAATACGTAATAGAACAATACATTTATAAAGAATTATATAGTAGTTAATTTTTTATTGGCACTTTTGCGGTTTTACGCATTTTTAAGGGCATTTTCGGCCTTTCGTAGAGAATTTTCCTCTGGTTTTTGGGGCATTTAAATCCCAGCCCTAATTATAACTATACATATACCCATCGCCCATCATCGAATTATTGTTCAAAAATATCCATTTTGTAAGATGTACGAGTGATTTCGAAACGGCCAAACTCCTGCACCCCCCCCCCATCTAGTTGTCCTAGTAAAACCTATCCTATAAATCTATGGCGTATAGCAAAATCAGTTATGTCGTTTCCACGGTGATTTCGTCATTTCCCGAAACGGGTTCCCTGGGCCGCGGTGCTGGTGTTTTGAAGAGACTTAATTGCGTCGTTCACCGTGACATATCACAATAGCTAGGTGGAAAGGACGCTTATGCACGTAGTTGCAACGGAATAGATTTCGTCTATTCCGCGTAGTTTCCGGCGGGGTTTCGCAAGCCGGTCGACACTATTGTCGCGTGCAATACGCTTTCGACACGCAAGACGTCGTATTCGTATGCTATATAATATTGAACAACTATCATGGTTCGTAGTCAATAGAGTGTCATAAACTATATACGTTGCAGGTAACTGCTATAGTTTCGACCGTGAGCCGTCTCCCGGTCACGTGTTATGAAAACGAACCAGGAAAGCCCAATCTGCGAGCATGGGCCGAGTTCCCGATTTCTAAACGTAGTGTCTTATTTCCGAAACAATTAGTAAAAAACATTTCAGCAACTCGAATGCTATGCTAACGGGTGAAAAAGATATCAAAACGTATGTTTTGATGAAACTTTTTTTATTTTTGAAGATAAAAATTGATTTTACTTACAATCTGTAATTACAAGTGATACAATAGGTATATTGCACGAGATTTACAGACGGGAGGGAAAGTCACCAAATGGCGGCATCCAGTGGGTACCAATAATGTTTTTATTTTTTTTAGGGGTAAGTATAAGTCCCAACACCAGTTCCTTTTGAGGTACCTGCGTGGGTTACCTGGGATTTGCTTTTATGAAAGACAAGTGATAATATAGGATTTCAGTGAGTATTGTGTAAGTTTTCCGTGTTTTTTTTAGCGTAGCAAGTTTATTTTTAAAATTTGAATGCAATTCATGTGGTGAGTCCTTAATGTTGTACCAAGTTGAGCGCCTGTTATTAAGCGTGTAGACTGAAATGTCCGTACTGTTTTTTTTTTTTTTTAGTGTTGGCGCCTTGAAAATTGACATCGCTCACAAAACGACGACGTAAATAATATTATCACGCCGTATACCTCAGCACGTCTCCCATTATCACTGCGATTGTTGCACGCTGTAGAACGTGATTGGCTGTGACGTCCAGCTCGGTTATCTCGATGCGCCGCGATTTTTACATGACTTCACAAGTTGAAAACAATCCATCGGGAGCCGGTTTCGAGTAGTGCTCGCGCGCGGGGAGGATAGGGTGGGTGGCCAGGAAGTATTTAAAAGCCGCGGGATCGAAAGGAATCGCAGGGACCGTATATTATTGTGTCGCGTCGCGCAATAACGCGATAACCCCGCGCAGTCAGCCGGCGAATACAATATTATATTATATTGTTATAGCTTCGCGCGCACGTGATCTCGGTCCGGTGATAAGGCGGAGGAACGAGAGACGGGCGCGTTCGCGTGGAAAACACTATTAATCGCGTCACCGGTTTCCGAACTCTGCTGAGCGCAGTTCGCCTTCACCCAATAATAATAATGATGACGATGACGATAATATTAAAAATAATAATAACACGCGCGTGTTCCGGGCCCCGCTCAGTAACGGAAAAACGCGTGCGGTGTTGAACGACGTATACGCGATATCATATCGATCCTGAGATATTTCATCAATCGCCGCCGCACCTGCAACACACAAATATTACGCCACTGTTGGTCCGTACTTTGGATCGCCCATTGTCAAAAGGGCATGGGTTTCAACCCGTCAAGTTTCGGGGAATGATATAATACTGCGTAATTTCTAAAACATGATAGTTATGTAAATAATTATTTTCAAGTGCATTACGTGCACGATACTGAGGTATTCGTACCGAATTTTGATTTTGTAAGAATATTTTATTCAAGTTTATACAAGTTTAAAGTTGCTTCAAGTGTGCCCTTTAAACAAAAATCAGGAAAATTGCGTATAAATAATAACAAATATTTTTAGTTTCCGTTTACTTTTAATTAATAAAAATTATATTTGGCTGTTAAAAAACTACACATTATCCTCGAGGTGACTATACTTTTGCCTATAATGTCAAAGCAATAGTAAGTTGAGTTGTGTTCCTCTGGAATATAGTCAAATGTCCTCTGGATGTCTTCCAGCTTGGTTGGTTTCATTGGGACTCCAACATTTGTGTTCAGTAGTGTTTGAAGAAGTTGGAATGGAGTTCGAGCTGTGTTTGCCAAGCAGAACGTGTTTACCACTAAACCGTTGATACAAGACCATTGCTTTATAAACAGCTTTTGCAGCTGAGTCATACTCAAAATGGTAATACGAGCTGATAACAAAAATAGTCTGCTCCTGCCTTGGTCTCCTTTTAGTCACTTGTGAAATAGGGGTTCTTTCGCAGTACTTACCCTACCATAACTGGAAGTCCAAAATCATATTCTCATATACTTCTACCACGAAGAACTTTCGATCTCCACTACTTGTGGTTATTGAGTGCCGTAAATGCATGGATGGTATACAAACGATTGCATTTTCCAATAAGCTTTTTTACCATCGCAAAATCTCTATCGCATGCAGTCATGCAGAGAAGCCGTGACCAACTTCGGGGAAAAAATGTTTTATTTCTCTAATAATAATAATAAAACGCACGTGTTCTTGATCGTCCAATAATAGAAGAATGCGCTCAGTATTATACAACAATATGACGTACACGTGGTATATGCCGTATTATATCGATCCTCAGATATTCATTAATCGCCGCCACATCTGCAACACACAGAAATTAAGGTACAATCCAGTTGCGCCAGAAATCACAGGTAAAAGGAAAAAATTATGGGATTCGAAATGGTTGTATGTACATCAATTGCACCGAACGATATATTGGAGAAATAACAATTTTATGATTTAATTAAGTGTATAAATTTAAAAATAAACGATACTTTATATTATGTTATTATTCAATATACTTGATTGAATTTAAGTCTTAATATTCAGATGTTATTCACAAGTTATTTTACGATATCTTTTCGTGACTTGGAAAGCAATAACGTTTACGTGCTATATATTATAGCGATTTATTTATTATTTTTATTTTTATGTATTTAATTAAATTATTGTGAATATTTTCGTTATAATATTTTCTTGATGCACTCGATGTGTACCTCTTTAGTTTTTGATAAGTCCGCCGGCGAAATAGATGTATAGATTTCAGCAGACTAGAAAATTCGATTGACATACTCCAAAATACTACGTCACTGTTAATCCGTACTTGGATTCATTATCGTCGGTGGTGCGCACAAAGAGTACCTACGGACATAAGGATCTTAAACTTTAATAATAATACACATTCGAGGATGGTTCAGGACTCGTAAGATTCGATTGCAAAATTAATTATTATCCACGTACACTCGTAGTGCAATACTGTACGTCGCGTTGTTAGCGCATCGTTTACAACAATTATCGCGATTAAGGGCGTTATTCGACTTTTGTCTGCGTCGAAAACTTGGTTTTTTTTCCTACTTGGCGCACATATAATTGCGTTTGTACACGCACGCTTCACACCGTCTTGGAGCTGTTTTTAATGAGTGCGTTTCACCTCCTAGTACTAATATAATAATATACAGCCTCGATCTACGCGGTGCATCCGTGTTGACGAGGACATTATGGCTTATCGCAAGTGTTCTTATAACGTACTAGTGTCACACTCGTGGTCGTAGACCGTTTCGTCGTCAGGAAAACGGTTTGTTTTGAAAATGCACTAGTAAGTTCTCGCAAATAAAGACGTACACGTCCGATCACCGATTTTGGAATTCCGGGGCGACTAGGGTGGGCTGAGTTCACAAATGGAAAAGAATTCCGGGTAAGGACCGAGGAGTGACCTGACAAATTTTGAAAACGACTCGAAAATCAGAACGCACACGTTTGGCATTCTTAGGGGGACTTGACTACGTGAAATTGGCCCGACTTTCTGTTTCTTAAACGTATCTCGCTACCGGCCAACTTTCAAGTTTTGAAAACGGGCTCGCGAACCGCCGCAAATAACGCGCAAAATACATTAGCTCGGGTTTCGAGTTGATTCTCCGGAGCGGGTGGGCCGAATTCACCGCGCACGTTCGTCTCTCACTCGTCTGCGTGTCGTGCGTGTTAGACGTGTCCGCCGCATGTGCCATTGCAACGTGGAAAACCCGTCGTCTGACCGAGTAAATGTGCACACACCGTACGTATGCATTACGTAAATACGTGTATTATCGATTTCGCGGGTGCGTGTGTTATATAATTTATGTGGTTTTACCGGGCCCGAGGAGTGGGGGGGTGGGGAAGGAGGAGACGAACGCGGGCCGCGGGGTTTTCGCGGTATTACGTTTCGCTCGTCCGCGGCGCGGCGGTGCGCTCGGGCACGGTATAAAAATCTCGCGCGCCGCGAGTTAATCGGATCCACGCGCGCGGGAAAAAGCGGCCGCCGTCGGTTTAATTATCGGCCGATTCCCTTTTTTCCCAGCGACCGTCCTCCTGGGAAATATTTCCGACACGCAATAGCGGCCCCGCTCCCGTCACGGCGGTGGATGAACGGGGCGGGGGGTAGGGATGGAAGGACGCGTGGAGGAAGAGCAAAAGACATAATCAACCTTTCTGCGTTGTTAAAGCTCTATTAAAAATAATGGAAAGAATTTCCCGAACGACTAATTTCTTTCCGTACACTCGTCTCCGTCCCGCCATCATCCTCTGCCGATCTATAAATATATACATACACATATATACACGTACAGAACACGGATCTCGTCGAAAACCTTTTTTTTTCCGCTCCTTATTTTCCCGTCATTCGAATTTAACGAGATTTGATCATCGGATTTTTACGGATCCACCCCGCGAACACGCTTCACCCGTTATTCCGGAGGAAAATTAATTTTCTTTGCCGCCCGTCGGGTGGGCCTCCTCTCCCGGGCAGAAAAACACTACGGGACGCAAAATTAAACTCCTTTGATGTGTAAGCTACTAGACACACACACACACACACACACACACGTGTAAGTATAGGTATAGGTATAGGTAACAGCCACTCGCAATCGGACTCCACCGTCCAGGCAAACAAATGCAGTACAATAGAAGGTACACCACGAAAGGATTTTTCGAAAGTCATATTTTTCAAGGCTCAAAACAGTTTTGGACCGGACGAATACATTTTTTCATTTTTCGGTTACATAGGAAATATTTGATTTTCATAATCACCGATCGGGGCTATAATATGTAAATTAATATGGTATAGGTAAATAAAAATAAATATCATTAGAAATATTCGATGAACGCGCGCTTTATTAGAACATTTTTGTTTTCCTACATCTAAATAGTGATTATTGCTCTGATCTAAAATAGTCAAACATCCACCGGGTGAGGCCGAGTAGTTCAACTAGTAATGGTATAAAAACGATAATTATCTGGTAAAAAAAAATTATCATACAATCGGTGCCGATTCTGATAAGATGAGAAGGAAAACGTTAGCGCATCGTTGTATAGCGCTTACCGAAAAGCATCCGAGACCCGACTAGTGCAGTACCATTTACGACCCGCTGGTGTTCGGGATCGAAATCAGATGCACCGAGTGCACCAAGACGCCGAGTGCAGCGTACACGGAATCCAAACCAGCGTATAACGTGCACACGTGTGCTGCACTATAGAATTACATAGGTGCGTAATGTCATTTGTTTCATCAAAAACGTTTTTCGCTACCATTTGGACAAGCAGGTGCCCGCCCATAGTAACGCGCGCGCTCGCGACTTTGGCGGTGTATACGCGTACGTACATGCGTGTGTGGCATGTGCAGCTGACGGTTTTTACGGCGGTCGTAGGCGAGT
This sequence comes from Periphyllus acericola, assembly GCA_949715065.1. Taxonomy (NCBI): domain Eukaryota; kingdom Metazoa; phylum Arthropoda; class Insecta; order Hemiptera; family Aphididae; genus Periphyllus; species Periphyllus acericola. Next base: position 1,704,118 of record OX454271.1, read on the forward strand.
ATAGAAAGGACAAAAAAAGAAAAAAAGAAACTACATATGGTTTTTTGACAGTCTTTTGTTAAAGTCCACGTGCACACTCGTCTTTTACTACAACACGATTACAGCTCCCTCGTCACCCTCGCCTCCCTCCCATCACGGTCCCGCGTTTTTTTTCGACGACAATAAAATTATATGGTATTCGCGTGCAAGCCGGCGAACTCGAAAATTCGCGTTTCCTAATGAAGGACTTCTGTACTTTTTCCTCTCTCTCTCCCTCTCTCTCTCTCACTCACTCTCTCTCTTCCACCCTCTCGCTCACCCATTCCCACTCAGCAACTGCACTGTACTCTGCAGCTCTCACTCTTTCTTCTCCAGCTGTACGCTCCAAACACGCACGCACGAAAAGCACACGATCTATGGCCGAAGAATCACCGACACATGATATACATTTTAATAGCTCTGCGTACACGCCCGTTTTATATATGTGTTTTCGTCGTCATTTCGGCTATTACCACTACGCACGTGTTCATTATAATATCGAGACGTGGACAGTATTGGCTGTACAACCTTTTTCGAAATCTTTAATATTCTCTGAAGTCTTTGCTTAGTTCTCCCGCTTAATATTATAGAAAATGGTCTGAGTTTAACTAAACACAATAAATTATGATTATGGTACCAAATTTAAAAAAAAAAAAAGTTGTTTTCTTTTGTGTTGCACTTCGATTTTGATTCGGACATTTACTACATTAATATGAACGCCTCATACGAGTGATCACTATATCAAATTTTTTCACCTTCATGGGCATTCATTGGGGGGGAGGGGGCAAGATTGGCCATTTTTCCTCACTCTACCCTGGAAATATCTTATATAAACTTGTAATTTAATCAATTTCTTCATAATTATTAATACTGTAGCGCTGAGGTCACCTAAAAAATCAAAATTTTCGGGGCCATCAAAATAGTCAAGCAAATATTTTTATCATATTATATTATAATACAAAAATAATAAATTGAAAAAACTAATATAAGATACAAATAAATAATAAATATAGTGTAAACAGAATACTAGGTAACAATTACTGGAAAAAATGGTAAGGCTCAACAAACTGCTTAAAATTTGGTGTATCTTTCGTGCACACTATCTTCATTATTATTTCAAGATGTTCGCTGGTGAGTCTGGATATCTGCACTCGTTCTTAATATAATATTTTTTTCCTTGTATGCGGGTCGGATAAAATTTGTTCACGGGCCGCCATTTGGTATCCACTGCAGTGTAGCGTACGAAACAAACAAATATAACGTTCTTTTGATTGTATTTTATTAACTTCAATATTTTTTCTGTCCTCATTAAAATTCATTAAAAAAACATACGTTTATTTCGTTTACATTTTGAGAATTTTTTTTTTTTGCCGCCCTTATACTTTTCCTCCGATCGCCCACTCTCACCTGTATAATAATGGACTGATAGAGACGTACAAACTGTTTATTTTTTTCAAAACCTTTTACTACAACACCAATTGCGTTACACATTTAATTATAGAGTAACTCAATCACTTGGCTGAAATCGATTAATCCGGATCGATACGTTTATGGTTTAACGGCAATAACAATTAGTCCCCCGAAACAAATCCGTTATCCGACCGTCGTGGCCTTATGCGGTCGTGTGCGGCCAGAACAATGATCCGATCAAAACGAATAAAGAGCAAACGAAGTGTGTGTGTGTATAGTGCTTCCGCGGCCGGAAAAAAAAAACCATTGTTTCACCATAGAACCGTCCGCTCGACTGTTTAACAGTTAATATTACACGGCGTGTATAAAATATTATTGCTTTATATTTGACATCGAATTAATTTAACTCTTCGCTAAGCTCCTTTGTTCGTTGGAAAAATAAAAAATAAAATCCTCTGATAAATAAATCTCACTCGGCGCGCACAGCCGACTAAAAACGCTCGTTTGCACATTATATAAGCTTTACATGCGTATTAAAACTTTTAAAGAGCATAAAAATTCATTATTCAAGAGATATTAGTCAGCAACGAGCGCGCGGGTACACGTACAACTATATTGCACGCGCAGCATTATAAATCTGTCCTCAACACTTTTACCCGTTTGGCGAACATTAAGCCGGCAAAGTTTTCGTCGAAACATTATACTATTGTCGTGAGATAATGTTTACGGACGGGGTGGAAAAAAAAGTAGAAGTAGAAGAATAAAACACGAATAATTATCACTCTAGAAGCTTTTAAGTTTCACGCGGTCCGCGCCGTGCGTCCGTCGCCTCGTCGCGGACACATTTACGACGCGCGTCCGGGTACGATATATTATTGTCACGAGTACTATTACGGTACGGTATGTGTTATAACTTTCTCTCTTGATATGATATATTATTACTATCGGCGTGCAGGTGCCCAGCGTCTGGGGTCGGTTGGTTAACGGAACGATATATACGTACGTACACGTATATGATATTATAATCCGAACGCGGCGGCGGCGGTAAAAGGGTCTTCTTAAGCGACGGCGGTCAGACGTATAAATGGCCGGTACTCGGGGACCGAACACGCGGGATAATGGGAATGCGAATATCGGATGATTATGAGGGACACAGGGACACAGGGATGGAGAGAGAGACAGAGCGAGTGGTTGAAATCGAGACGGTTTGAGAGTGCGTGTCTCGCGCGTCATGTATGCAGAGAAGGAGAGACAGGAACGATAATATATATTAAAAACAAACCGGCCCGACGACGACGACGACGACGGCGATCCCTGTAACGTATAATGCATATAAATTAATAAATAGGGGCAAATCGACCACGCGTAAACCGACAATTGATAAGGGTAAGCTTGTAGGTATATAGAACTTGGTATTACATTATTATACACGGCGAGATTGTGAAATGGAAATGATGCGCGCGCTACCCGGTTAGACGAACATTCGCGTAATTTCTATACTGAAATACAGTGCAGAAATTAGAAACCGCTTATGATGACATCGGATTGTGATGACTAAAAAATGTAATGTCCCGCCTATGCTCCTATATTGTATGTGCTAATTCGTATCGGTTATCGTGACGTAATGATTGATGAGTGTACGGTAGTTCTTTCTTCGTCATCCAACTATAATATTTATTATGAATGTATTACAGTTGTCGGAGGTAACACAAAATAACTGGTAATACTATTTTTTTTCGAGATGCTTCCTTTACTGCAAGACATTCAAATTTAAAATGTTCAGGTGATGAAATGTCTAAACAACGTCACTTACCGTCTTAGTTTCAGTAAGTATAGGGGTAAAAAAATGAAACCAATCGTAATTGAAAAAACCATTAAACCACGTACAAAAGTTCGTACTTACTTTTTATTTATTTGTATAAATCACATATACGTAGTACATATTGTTGCGTACGCGAAATGTTTTTATTTATATAATTGTATGTCAGATAAGATACGTCCGATACAGCGGTATTCGGTGACAAGCGATCGGCCGTTGTTCAGTCGCAGTAAAACCGTACCTATGTAAGTACGCATTGTAGCCGCTCGGTACGTGAAATATAGAATAAAACGAATATTAATGAAGTTTATTATTTAATAATTTAAATCCTGAGCTATCGGAAACACATATAAAATACAATATATTATGTTCCTATAAATGTATAATCGAATTTTAAATTGTTTTTAATATTTTGGTTACTATGACCAATTTTTATTGGTCCCTTTAATATAATTATAAACCGTTCCTGTAATATGTAAGTATCAATATACTACGGCGCTGATCCTGTGCTTACATAGATGTCAGGATTTTCCTGTCAAAGAAGTTCACGGGATTCGAGGATGTACGAAATGGTAAGAAGCAATAATTATATTCGAACTTTCAACGTTTACGACAGTAATGTAAATTTTATAACCGCTCTCGTCCATATCATATAATATATATCTAAACCTACCTACCGTTATTATACATGCGAATTATTGCATTCATATACGTTTGTGACCGCTCTTACGACCGTTACTGAGGCAGGTTGTAGAAAGTCATATGTTAGAATAACGGGTTTTATAATACCAAATTTTAGAAAATTAAACTTTTAGAATGCCGAATCGTATATATACACTTTATTGTATTAAATTGTATTTTAATTTATTAATTTTTCTGTCAAATCATCATCAAATATAAAATAAATAAAACAATTATCAATACTTAAGATTATTATCAGTAGCTCTCATGAATTCACCAAAATCATAATTAGAACTATCAACTATTCTTTTACAGATTAATTGCTACAAGTGACTAGTCTGTGTTTCGTTGTACTTTTTTTTTGAATACCCTATTTGAAATCAATGATTCGACACTTTATTTTATCTTTTCACACGTTCAACAATTTATGAATAACGGCACTGAACCAATATAACCGTTTTGACGACGATTCTCGTCTTCTCGATCAGACTTATTATACTGACCAGTGATAACAAATAGTATAGAACTATATCGAATTCTACACCAATAGTTGGTAATAATAATTTATATTCTATAAATCGCGGTTGCTTCTATAAAAAAATATTATTATAAAACACAGTTTTTTTCTAAAATATAGATTTTCTCAAACTCGGCATTCTAAAACATGCACCCAAACGGCCAAACCATACGACCTCCCGTAGATTCTTCTTTCTTTATCGACGTTTGCTAACTGCTCGAATACATCCGTTCAGCAGGAGATCACAACGGAACAGTCGATGTCGCAAACTCGCAGATGACGAAAAATAACAATTTCAAGCAATATTCGAGTAGGACTTGAAACGAACAAAACTACAATATATAATATACATATACGGTAACAAAACGGGAATACTTAAGCATACGTACTTCAACTAATGTCCGATGTACTTGAATCAGAACAGCTGGATTGGTTTTAAAAACGAATTTCAAATTAACGCTACTGTAACAGCGACATTTTCATTTAGTGTACACATAGTATCGACGATAAGTAATTATGCATTTAATCAAGTGTACAGACGACGAGGGAGGAATGGGACGTTGTCTGTGGATGATGAAATTGGGTGAAAACACCCCACGATTGTAAAAAGAGAAGACGCGTACAATGGGAATAATAACACCGAAGGGGCGAGCCTCGGGAGGCCTGGAAGAGGTGTGAGGGGGGGGGGGAGGGGGTGAAGGAGGGAGTAATATGGGTTGGTGTGTCGAATGGAGATATATATACGCGCGTCGCGAGGGTTGTTGCGGCGGCGGACGTTGCATAAGATTGTCATTCGGACAGACCGACCCCAATTATCGAGGAGGAAGGAAGTGCTGCAATATTGTTGCGCAACCTCGTGTACACACTGCGAGTCCTCCTGACGTGTACAGTAATTAAACTTGCATTGTTTATAAGATTACGGATCCCTCGTCATCGTCCGAGCAGGAAACTACCTATATACCATCACGATCGAAAGGCGGCGGTGCGTGAACCCACGATTTCGATTTCCCCCGTCTCCGCGTTAATTGCTTTACGAAAATAAACGTCATATAATATCTCCGGCAGACCTTTGTGCGATATTAATGGATTTTATTTATCCGAGGCACGCGTTTTCCGGTCACAGCGACGGCTTTGACACGAGTCCTGCACCACAACAAACACGTCTCATCGTTGGCTGCATGCACGCAGAGTCGAACGCGCGCAAGTATTACGTGTCGATACGACGTTCGCCCCGCGATATTGTACCACGACCAGAGTAATGTTATCGATTCGGTGAAGTGGACAAGAAACAAACGTTCCATCGAGTGGCGTGTTTCTCGAGGGAGTCGCGACCGACCAACGTACGTACGCGCGAATTATTACAATATACCGTTTTATTTTATGAACACGGGTGTATTGCATGTCTTTGCTACGAGCACAACCGAAAATTTTTTCCCACCGATTAGGTAGCGTTTCCTACGTAATTAAAAATTACATTTTATTTTATTTTTTTTCCAGCTTAGAAATTAAGGCTTCAACAGCAACGGTCATTAGCCTGAAATACGGTTTTACACCGTATTACATGCAGTATCAGATTTAAAAAAATTAAAGACGTTACGTTCAGAAATTGCAATTTATTCATATAATATCAGTGTTCGTTAGCAAGTCCATTGTCTGACAGTAATATTACTTTTTATGTTATAGTTATTGACCGGACTGATCCTTTTGAAACGTTTTACATATTACTACGTAATTACAATAACACCATGCGGATTGTTGGATTGAGCTTAAGTTAAGACTTGATAATTACGGTACAAATTAAATCATCACGGTGGATACATGAAAGTGTTAACAAATTATCATATTGACTGCCTACATAATATTATAAATGTACGTAATACGATCAAAACCCTAACGACTGCGCTGTCAATTGAAATGTTTTGCCCTAGAAATTTCCCGATACACAGACGACGTTCGTATAATAATTCAGGTTTGTTTTCTTTTCGATTTTTCACTAAACCATGTACATTGTACATAATGAACGCGTTTTATCAATAACAGCTGAGCAAGTATAAACAAATGCTTTATTTGGTTATAGCCGCATTATTATAAATAATTACATTTTGGAACCATATACTGCATAATAATACGCTGATGCGAATAACTATTCTCACAACATTGTTAAACAAACAAAATTGAGTACCTAATAAAACGAAATATTTTATTTCAGTTTTACATTATTAAGATTAAGATTATACACAATCTGTACACATAGTAGGCTCAATAAGTGTTATTCGATTTATGAATAACAAAAGTAAATAATTCGAGTAAGATGTCATCCATTATTATAGTTACTCCATACATAGTTGACTGGGAATCGAATAATTCATTTGTTCGTAGTCCTTTGTTTTTATTTTTGTTTTAGATATAGGTCATTGTGCGACAATAGTTCCTTGAGCCACGATTGAGCCACGTGGACAAAGTCATATGGGAAATGGGTTCTGGAAAATTATGGACATTTCAGAAAATACCACTTGCGGACGACTCTGTCTGTAATGCGTAGCCCGAGAACGACCACGGAATTTCGCTCACCGACGATGCGTTTTTTCGGGATAACTTCCGGTTGTTGTCTTATAAATGCCGATTCGTGACTCGTGGTTACGGGTTATACCGTTTCGGCGACAGACCGTACCGGATTATTGTGTACAGCTTGATTTGAACTGTATCCCGAAGACTCCGTGAAATTAAAACGCTTCCTTATCCGTCTGCACCGAACATAATTTTCCAATCGCTAAGTCCCCAAGACACTGCAGTGTAAACAAACCCATCAGCGCTGACATAGTGAAACGAAGCCAAGACTTCTCGAGCTCTACCGCTAGTCCCACAGGTGCGAGGCGTTCTTTCGACAGCAATACACTGTTGCAGTACCTATACACATATATCTTATCTTATATACGAGTATATATAAAAATTAATAGATGTTCGTTAGTCTCGCTAAAACTCGAGAACGGCTGAACCGATTTGGCTGATTATTTTTTTGTTGCATTTGTCATAATCGGGAGAAGGTTCATATGAAAGAAAATTTCTGGAAAATCTGGGAGGGACGTTCACGGGAGGTACAAAGACGAAAACGTTTTGATTCCACGGATTCCTTTGATTCCGAACAACTTGCCATTCGCCTTTAAACGGTTGCAATTTCCAGTGCGGCTAGCATTTGCAATGTCGGTAAATAAATCACAAGGGCAGTCGCTAAGTGTTTGTGGCATCAATCTAGAAAATCCATGTTTTTCACATGGCCAGAAATACGTCGCTTGTTCCCGTGTCGGAATACCAACAAAACTATTTATATACACGCAAGAAAAAAAACTAAGAATGTTGTATATCATAAGGCATTAGAATAATACTTTATTTTTGAAATATTTTTTTTATTAATTATACCAATTCGAATTCAATATTTATAATTAAGACAGGACAACGTCTGTTGGGTCAGCTAGTATATATATATAAATAAAAATGATATATTGTACGAGGTTATAATAATTTGGTAAGAAAATTTTTTTTTGTCGTGGTCGCGTTATTCTTTGCCGAAAAATAAAAAAATGATTTACTTCGACGCGTATAATACCTATGTACAACGATTTTATGTACACGCGTGTACATAGCGAGATTTACGTTGCAACAGTCGCTCGTTTTTATAACGTCATAAACACTTATCGCGAGAGACCGCGTGTTATTATAACCGCGTACTCGCCCGCGTATACGGTGTTATTATATTATACGTGCAGGAATACCCGTGAGAACACAATGGATAAGCCGAAAAACGCATAAAACAAAAAATACGATTTCTCAGGTCGGAGAAAAAAAAACTCGTTCCTAAAGCGGAACGACAATAGAAACGAATATAACAGCTCCCTGCGATAAAGAACAAAAAAACTTAAAGCCACGTATCGCTTGGAGAAAATAAATATCGTAGGTGCGCGCAACTGTTATACTTATATTAATACATTTATTATAATATATTCGTGTTTTGTAGTGTTATATGCCAGTAGTACACGGCGAAACCCGATGCATCCCCAGACGATAATGCGGAGACCAGCCGATCCGCACAACAGCGCGATCGATATTTTTCTTTTCGAGATCTGACGCAGAATACACCCTATGGATAATATATATTACCTGGGGTGCGCAAAAAAATTGAGTAATAGCGGAAAAAGTGAAATTTAATGTAACTAGTTTGCTATTAATGAAATATTTAATAATTTAATAATTGTGTACTAATTACAATATACAGTTAGAGATTTAATGTTATTATTGCGATAACAGCAGTTTTATCAGTCCGAAAAAAAGAAAAACAAATAGAACTGATAATTGATTATTCACTTGAGGCAACGTTTGAAAAGAAATCTACTATCACCATTATATATAGGCTAATGTGAAAGAAGAATATCCTGAGCTATCTTGCAAAGCATTCAATGTTCTGCAGCTACCGTTCACAAGCACTGTGATATTGGAAAGGGCCTTTTCTTCTTAAACGTTCATAAAAAATGAGTACCGTAATAGACTGTCTGTTCAGACTTACGGCTTTATTTATCATGTGTGGAGCCAGATTTCAATAAATAAAGTTCAAGCAAACAAGCTCAAGGTTCGTTATAATATTAAAATGTTAAGTTGATATTATTATTTTTATATAAATTTTATTGCGCAACCTAATTAAGATAAATAAATATTTCCAAATTTTCCTTTAAATTAATATTATTATTATTATTATTTTCCATTATTTATATTCCAAATTGATATTCGGAAGTACATGAAATAGTGGTGAGAGGTTGAGGGGTACGCGGATGAAAAAAAGGTTAAGAAACGCTTGTCCAGGCTTTGCCATTACATGTTCCGAAACTGTAGTTATTATAACCGACCGACTTGGAAACCTTATTATCGTCTAAAAGGGAATATTTCAGTTGGACGGTTTTCCACCTAGTCCGTTGTTCAAAACCAATGTAACGGTACTATAGAAATGACGAGTGAAAATTATAGACACGAATGTCTACGGCCGCGGCTGATAGTATAGTGATTTTATTCATTTATCACTAGTATAATATATTGTGATTTATGCAAATGTCACGATAAAAGAACCAACGACAGGAATTGTTTGTCTATCTATGCTCGTTCTACTGAAATAGAACCGTATTGGCCGGGAAACATGAGTATTGTCACAGGGGGCGCTATTTCAGTTTTTTTTTTTTTTTCGGCGGGGGGTGCAAACATTTTATGAGGCTCGGCCGATGTTAAACGATCAAAACGAAACATAGTGCGGAAAACGTGGTTTTGATTTTTCAAAAATGTAACGATATCCGTAACCGTAGAGATATAAACGCGGTTGCGAATAATTTTAACGGAAGAACACGTTGAATGGAAAGTTTAAGTATAGGGGCCAATACCAATGTCCAAAGTATCGATAAACGCTTAGGCCAATAACGAACAGATACAACTTGCGAGGGGGTGCGAGTGCGCGTCCTGCTCCCCCGAATGGCACCCCTGATAGTATGCTGATCTGAATTTATAACGTGCACGCGAAAATCATGAAGTATTTCTGTACCGCACTGCGGAAAAATAATTAGAGAAAATGAAAAAACAACACACGTGGATTCGATGACTTTCGCGTTGATCCGGACCGCGAAAACCTGCAGGGCCCGGAAAAAACATTTTTTTTTCCCAATCGTACGACTCTAGCGCCTCCTGTTTTCGCGCCCCGATTATTTCGCACAAAATAACTCGCACCCCGAAACGATTACGATGATCGCCGTCATCACGTGACTCCGCCGCGCAAACCCGCTCCAGATCCGCGGGACCGGACGGACAATGAAGTATTAATTGTCGAGACGTGTAGTTCGGACGGGCTCGCACGCGAGACGAAAACAAAAACTTTCTCCTCGTGTCCGCGGACTATTCGCACGGGGGCATATTACCTCCGGCCGCGGACTAATTAAAAAAAAGAGAAAAAGAATTCTACGCGGCGCGTCACGTGCATAATAATCGTAATAACAACAATAATTGTAATAATAATAATACACTTTTGAAGCCGCCGTGGGGTGAGACAATAGCTGATACGACGGTTCCCCGTGGGTTCCAAAAAGGCCGCGAGCACATAACACGTGTGTACATAGTACATAATATACAGTGGCGTAGATACGATTTTTTCTGGGGGGGGGGTTTTAAAATTTATTTATGATCAAATTTACAAGTTATCATGTATGCGTATCGTGTAAATGTGTAATTTTACTAATGTTTCAAATTCAAACAATCAAATGAAATATTATGTCGGTCGACTGACCGTAATATACTAATATCGTATATATTATCGACCAGCGTCGGCGTGCTGAACGTCGGAGGCCGTTATAGCTGTTTTCGTCGATTTTATAATTGGTTTTCTTAAAATAGAAGTGTAAACACTCGGATAATTTCTACAACTATATTATTATAAATAGTAATAATAATATACATGTTAATTTGTACTAGTATTATTTAGTATAACTGTTATTTAAAATTATAATCAATTTAAAAAAACATTTTGTTTTGATGATGGGGGGGGGGGTGGAAACCCCATACACCCCCCCCCCCCGTAACTACGCCACTGATAATATATACACGTAGGTACGAACGTACAATAGCCGTACGCTGGCTTCCGCGTACACGTGCACGGATAGCTCGAGCGGTGACTTTTCGCGCTTGACGGTTGAATTTGAACTTTAAATTTTTATTATTCGCACATAGGGGGCCCACATCGCTGGGCCGGCGATTTTTCGGTCGGCCCTGAGCTTTGAAACGCGCGAGCACGACGCAAACACGCTGAACCGTTTAAATCCGTCTATGGACACTGCGAAAGACGTTTTTTTTTTTTTAATTCAAAGTCGCATTACAGTGATATGTTAAGTGCACTCCGGTCATAGGACACATGTACGTGCATTGTTATCGTCTTAACCTGTGTCGTCTAGAAGTGTGTGTATAGAAATCTCCCCGAAACTGTTGACGAGTCGTATAAAGCGGCCCATACACGATACAATATATTCGTACAACAGATTGTACAACGGTTGTATGTACTAGTTGTACCAATTTGCAGTACGCGATATCCGACACACATTAATACGACTTATCGTACTTTAAGTTGTTCAACTCATCGTATATATTGATAGGAGCGTCATAATACTCATAATCATAATTAAAAACAAATATGAAAACACGTGTATAACATTATATTTAATAAATTAAACAATTTAATAGTGTATTCAATATTCATTTTCAATTTATTTGGTATGGCTCCCATGTCAAAAAAAACCAAAGCTAGTATTGTGGTTGAGTTGTTGTTGAATAGTGACGAAAAGAAGACAAAACGTAAAAGGAAATGGTGTAAAAAATGGTTACTAGAAAGAAATAGATATTCGCATGTTAATTTACTTCACGAATTGACTACTAACGAACCTAGAGACTTTCAAAATTTTTTGAGAATGGATGAAACTACTTTTCAATCTTTGTTAGAAATGATACGACCAAAGATTACTAAGCAAGATACAAATATATTTGAAGTTAATACAAAAAACAATATTTTGAAATATCAAATAACAACGAATTTAGTTTTCAAATCTTATCAGTTATAGTTCACACGTGCTTGGTGATTAAAAAATAACATAATATGATGGTTCAAACTTCGATCAAGCTTATTATACGCAGGTCCACACATGTTACGACTTGTCGCATTTCAGACTTGTCGTACGATAGATTTTATGCAAGTTCAAACTTCATCTCATCGTAGTTCGTACTACACGTTGTACAACAATACCATACACGTTATGATAATCATTTGTGAAATCGTATCAAAGTTGTACAATCTGTTGTACGATTAATTGTATCGTGTATGGGCCGCTTAACGCTAATGAATTTCTGTTTATCACCATCACCGTACCGAGTTACAAGAGTTACGGTAATAAACAGACGTAACGCAATTATTAGGTACTATTCCGATCGTGTTTCTACGAGGATGAGCGATTCATTTTTAAAACTGTTTTTTTTTTTTTACGATTCTATATAAGAATCGAGTCGAATTAAACTCTTTTTTTTAATTCGCTCACGTGAACCACTCCCGTGCACTCTGCAGTGCGCCGCATGAGACGCTTCGTGACCGGCAGTGAAACATCGCGAGTTTGTTTATAGATGCGTATGTATAGCACACCTATATAGCTATATGTATCGGACTCGGAAAACCTCCCCGTACTGTGGAAAAACTGGCGCCGAAACTCTGAGCGAAAAAAAAACGGAAAAAAGTACAGTCTCATGAATTATTTAATTATTGCGATTCGTATTATGTCGAGTTTATTTTTTCGAAAGTAAATTAATATCCTTTTTTTTGTCTCGTTGACATTTCGACTGCGGAACGCGCACGCCCCTATACTTGAAAGTTTTCGTATTAGGGGAAATATTTTTACTCTACTCCAAGACATGCATCCACGCAAGTGTGTTTTATTCTGTATATCATGTGTGTGTGTGTGTGTGAACGAGTTTTCGAGATTAACCGAAGCAATGTGACAAGTTAATTTCTGAATGGTCTTTTAAAAAAATTCCATATTCACCATTATTACAATACAGTAATCGCTTAAAACATATTGCAAATACAATTATGTTGATCAGTACAGGTGAGTATGGTGGGGTTATATCGTAGACATATTTTCAACGTCCGTACAAATACTCTAGTTATAAATGTACTTTGATACGTTTTTAACAGATTTTTTGTCATTTTTTTTCTTTTTTTATGATATTGTTTCTTATCTAATAATCGACTATGTTATGTTCAATGAAGCTTTTGGAGCATTCCAAGTTTAATTAAAATAACTACAGTAATTTATAGTCAACCATAAAATCCGTACAAATTTCAAATTGTTTAATATTTAAAAAATCATCAATTTTGTCTAAAAATATATATTCATGGTAATTCGTATTTTATAATTAAAGCACTAGATATGCAGCTATGCGCGCCGGCTATGAGGCGCATCAATTGTTTTTCCGATTTAATTATTTCCTTGTTAAATTAACTTACGAAATTGTGTTTTAATGTGTTCATTTTAAAGTTTAAAACAATGTAGTATTGAAAAAACATCTAGTATGTTGAAACCATCACAATTATTGTTAAACAGATTTAATATCGTTTTGAACAAAGTCTTGAGTCATGAGTCTCTCCTTCCTCGAAAACAATGAAAACCTAAATTTGTGAAACTCGCGAGTTTACTGACCGTGTATTTCATAAATATGTCCTTTGTCGGGCAAAACACCCAGATCCGTTGCACCCCCGAAAACCATATACGCCTTGCTCGTAAATCACAACGAGTTTAGATTGAACGCGAGCGGCTGATCTCGGGGATTGAATTATTTTTAAACGGGCGCGTTTGTCCGCGTACCTAGCGGTCGTCCCGAAATCCGAAGTGCCGAAACGCTGCGTGTAATAATAACAACGTTTCATAAACTGCTGATACTTTAATACCACATTTTATACGACCCCAACAGTCGGTTCACCGAATATTTTTACGACACAATCACAATAATCTTTCACCGACGTGAGCAGAATTTTCGTATTGCATTTATTTTATTTTCAATACATCATATTACTATTATTATTATATTATATTATGTTTACACGCCACACTTATCCACACGCCCGAGATCCGTATCGCGTTGCGTGGAAATCATTATTTCGTGTGAACCCCCCCCCCCTTTCCTCCTCCTCATTCGAACGCTCTAAACGTACGTTTTTCTACGTTTCTTCTTATATAATATTATATTTTATAATAAAGTAAAAAACCGATTTGACGGTGTTTTACAGGAGACGCGCTGTGAAAATATGTGAAAAAAAAAACGCGCTTCGTGTGATAATAAAAAATGTATTTACATAACTGCACCGTGCACTAGGCGCACGGTCCTACGACCTACCCCCCCCCCCACCTCCCCACACGAATGTTTGTTTTTCTTTCACGCGCGAGCGATATGATATCTATGCTACACTATCCCAATGATTCGATAATCGGTTCTTTTTGTCCGAATGTATTATAATGGCAACCCATTGATGCGGCTCTGATATTCATGACGACGGCCACGATTAAACTTTAACAAATACCACGTATAGCGTTGCGGTATGTCGATTCATGATAACGAAATATAATATATTAAATGTATTATACGTGTGTGTACAATAATAACACTTGTTCTTATTCGTTATAGCGCGTGTAGTATTTACAGTTGCACTTCCGAGAGCCGGCCGCATACCATGGTTATTATTTCATTCGAAAACAAACGTATTTACTGTGTCCACTTTTATACAGTACCGAGGGGTTAAAACGAAAAAATAATATTTTAACAACAGCACATCTTATCTCATATTATTAGGAAATAAATTTCAATAAATTATAACATGAGAGAATAAGATTTTTTTTCTATGTTTATTTCGAAAAAAAGTCTTTTTTAGTTTCTGAGTGAAACGTGGAATGTATTATATATTTTTTTTGTGCCTGTGTACACGATTTTAACCACAAGGATTGTTCTGATGTATTTTGATGTAATGATGCTCTTGTTTTTTTTTGTTTAAGTTTGAACATTACAAGTTTAACCTACTTTACTAAGACATTTTGTTCTAATGAAATATCGACCTTTAGAAATATAAACTGATCTTACTGACCTCTTTCGCTCAGAATATTTTTTTCGAGAACAATGGTATATTATAGTTTCCATTTTAAAAGACCCATCCCCATATCTCACCTGACAGTGAACTCTCCCCCGGCCTAAGTGTTTCATGCATTTTTTTTATAATGTCATACACTTTTTATTTAAATTATATTTAAATGTAATATACACACACACACACACACATATATATATATATATATATGTATATATGTGGAAAGGTATATGTATAATAGTAAAACAGTGAAGGGCTAATTAGAAATAATACAATTTACAACAGTAAAATAATGTTTTGAATAAATACAAAAATACAAAAATTAGCGTCTATCGCTGACAAAAAAAGTCAGTTATTTCTCACCGAACATTTTTTGGTCCATAATGCTCAGATGACGCTTGAGCGATAGCTGAAAATTTTAATAACTATACCTGATTAATTTTTGATAAAAATCTATCTTATTGTTAACTAACGATATTGTCAAATAATGACCCCGTTGACCGGGTACAGCGAGTGTAACGTGGACCAATTTTTTTTCTGCCTGTCAGTAGGTATATATTATAATACGTGTAAAACGGGACGTCCGGTTTTGAGCCCAGCGGGTGAATGAGTCACCGACCGCGAGTCCAATAAGCGACGACAACGAACGGTAATGATCGTGAACATTGACGGCAATACGTGTGTTTCTGTGGATTTCGTTTTACTACCGCTGTTATAAAAATCGGAGCGCTATATCGGCCAAATAATATATATAATGCCGCTGCGGGATTCGAAAAACTCACAACAGTATAACGCATTCGCGGCATACGCGTATTGTAAAATCTATATACTATGGTACTACGTAGTTCCACGCTGCACTGCGCCGAACGATCCGAAAACCATACGAGTAGATTTACGCGCGTGCGTATAATTATAATACTATGTTATAGGGCCGTTCAAATTTCACAATAGCAGTGGACATTTCACAACAATTGCACTGGAAATATCAAAACGTGAACGCACGCTGTTTCGTAACGAATATATAGAGCTGTTACACATGCACTCATTTTGTCCGCTTCTCTATTGACACATTATAGTCATGACGTTTACTCGTCGTATATTATAAAAACGGTATATAATCTGCTCAGTCTCAAACGATTCGATGACTGACGTATAGGTACCCATCATCAGTGCCGGATCTAAGGGGGGGGCAAGTGGGTATCATTGCCCCGGGCGCCGGCGGTATAAGGGCGCTCTTGAATTTATGAAAAATCAAAAAACCTTAGTATGGGTATATTAAAAATGTACGTAATATGTTTAAATTTTTTTTCATTTTAAATTTTTAAACTTGAAAATTAATATAATATTACATATTATTTAGGAATTTATATAACTATTTTTGTCTGATGTAGATATTTTTTAAAATTCATTCGTCAAACGTAGATATTATCTAATTTTTGTTTTCGGAGAAAAATCGACTGATGGGATTTGAAAATAACTGTTAGTTGTAATAATAATCTACGATTATGATATGACTATATTATATATAAGTTATATAATATAACCATTTATATATAAAATCATACATGCGATTTACTACAAAGCAAGCAATACTTAATAACTTATCATAAAATTGCAAGAAAGATTAATTATGATGAAATTATGAAAGATTTCGCTGCAAAAAGTAAACATTTTTTTTTAAACACAGTTATTTGTTTAATTAAAACAACCAAGTAATATATAAATTATGTTTGTTTTCTATGTTTTTATACGTGTAACATTTTAAAATATGATATTTTATATGAGTACAATGTATATTAAATGTTATTAATTTATATTAAAACACCCCCTCTTTCCCGCACTGCGGGGCCCTCGTGGCTCCACATATGGAGTGCACAGTTAAGGGCGCTGCATTTTTACTACCCCCGGGCGTCAAATGTCCTAGATCCGGCACTGCCCATCATACACACTCTTACATTCGTAGACCTACGTCTTTATGCTGCATAAAATAATATAATGTATTCCGTTTCGGCTTTTGAATTCCGCGCGAAGTTGCAGCTACTCGAGTATTATTAGGTTCTTAGAACCTCGACTGAAGAGGTGGGAACGCTCGAGATACATGCGAATGCAGCACATTTTTCACTCTCGTACAGTTTTTAGATTCAATGATACATACGTATAGAGTAGATCACTCGTCCTACCATCGATACGCATTTCGAGTGCAACCACAAAAGGTCCGTGCCCGAGAATTGGGCAATATTATTGGCCGATTTTATTTGCAGTCAAACTATGTGAAAATACGTTACCGCTTACTTATATACATTTTACCCGATGGTTGAACATTTCTGACCATTTCACAGTGTGAAGTTTTGAGTGTACGGGTTACTGATAAATAATGATTGATAAGTAACTTCATATAAATTAATAACTATAAATACAAATAATATTTCCACCAAAGGATTATTTAAATATAATATACATAATATATACATACACTAAACACGAAACATGGTGATGGTGAAATAGTGAGAAGAATTAAAAACTTAAAAAAAAATACTCAGGAAATACGTTTGTCAAAAAAAAGCAGAGAGCTAACATCGAGTTCATTACAACGAAAACCTCATACTTTCAATACCACTGAACCACAGTATCGGCTTACAGCGAGACGGACGGAAAAGACGCACGGTATTATCGGAAGTGTCACTGCAGTGATTTTTTTTTTCGTAAAAATACCAAAAATATTACAGATCTATTTTCCCTGGTAATAGATGATACAACATGTGAGCGTTGTCGTCGTTGTAACCCGTATACTGTCGAACGGAGAGTAAGATAATTACGGTAAGGACTGAGGACAAAACCTTAAAAAATCCACACAGAAAAATCGACTGAAAACTATGTGAAAAATATGTACTACCGTCGGGAAAATGTCCAGATGTATGGAACAACACACGCGCATCGGGCGGAATTCGATTTTCATAAACGATGTACACGTGCCTGAAGTCGCGTCCAAAAACCAAGTCGCGGCTAATCTCGGTTTTCGTCGCTGTTCGCGGGAGGAACGAAAAACTCTTTGGCTTTCAGACATTTCGAACGCCGCCGTTATCATCCTGGGGAACGATGATTGCGCGTCCTGCACACTCGGCCCCGGGAGCCAATTCACGTCGTTTATATCACGTCGGAACACGTGATCGGGTCTGCCGCGGATCGCAACGAAATGAACTCGTCGAAAGGGTTAAGCTCCTTTCTCGCCGACGACGTGTGCGGCACGCGTATACATAATATATTGTACCCATAGTGCATAATGGGGACTTAATTATTATCGGGACGCACTCGACCGAGCGCGCGGTATATACGTGTACGATTATGAGTAACAATCGGTGGCGGTGGTGGCCGTTGGAAAAACGAAAAGGGCCCGAAACTCGCGGGTAATGGATTACGACGATGATTATAATAGCAATAATAATAATAATAATAATTTCGAGAGTCCGGCAAATCCGGCAAGAGGCGGAAAGATCGAGGGACGGGGGAGGGGAGGGGATGAGGTATAAAAGGACGACTAACGCAGCGACGACGACGACAAATATACGACGACGAGCTGCGGTGGTATGGCAGAAATCCTCTTTATTGTTACGGCGTATTCGCGCCGGTGAAAGAGGGACCCGCGGAAAGGATGATAAAAACCGAATCTATTGTTAAACTTACGTATATATACTGCATACGCTCTCGTGGGCCCAGGACATTGGCCGCTGCCGACGCGAAATCCTGCTGCCCGCAGTATGTACCGTTGTTTTAACATAATGTCCCGGGGAACAAAAGAAATCCACTCACTATAAATGTATAGTATATTATACGCGTGGTACCTGTACGTTTACGTAGTGCGTGTGCGTGTGTGTGGGCGTGCGCACATCCTTTAAAAACAAATTAAAAGTAAGACATATATATTATAATGTCTCGCGTACCGTATCCGAACTGCTGTTCAGGAGTAATGTTTAAATAGGTATAAGGGGAAGCGGTTTTTTTTCTCCTCAGCTCCACTACTTTCTCACGTTCGAGAAGGTTTTCGAGTTTTTTTCAATACCACGGTACTATATAATTTCGGTTTTTATGACCTTTTTATTTCCACCGTTGTTTTTGTCTACGGGCTAATAGAAATCTATGAATACAATAGATAATTTTTGGATTGTACTTACAATGGCTACGGAATCACGTGATTGTTAATACCCTTGGTTGTTTTCCGCGAGTAGTTTTTGCACTATTTGTACTTCCGCGCGTATATGCCACGCTATCATAGGTGTATCGTGTATGGATTTTAGACTTTTCGGTCAGCAGCATAAGTATACTACTCATACAAAATGACTCCATGAATCTTAAATTGAATTCGGATCAGAGGGCACTTGCGGTCGGCCACTTTCATAATTTTAATTTAGTTTTTCTTTAAATAGGTGCGAAAAAAAATGTTCAAAACGAATACTGAAAATAACGACGTGACCTTTATCAAGTAATTCTTCTAGACTTCGGTAAATTGATTGAACTGGTTATAAAAAAGATTTTGTCGAAAAATCGGAACAAAAAATGTTTGAACAGTGAAAATTAAAATCACCTTGAATAATATGTGAACAGTTTTTCAAGTGGATGGAGGACACGCATAAGCGAAAAATTATGTTTATTTCACAGTTTCTATGCTTATTTCAAAACAAATTTCAAGTAGGTACGACGTTCTAATTAGAAATAAATAAACCATTGCAGTCCGTGTAAACGAAAGTTTGTCCATGAAAATATGTCGTCTCCGTGAGTATTAAACTAATATTTTAGCATTTATAAGATTGAATTTACTACATTATGTATATTGAATTCATGCTGTAAATGGTATTCTGAGTTAGTATTTATTTTGGTTTTAATCAATTAATATTTCAATGTATAATGTAAGAAGGGAATACATAAAATATACAGAAACCATTTTAAGTCTTTAAACACTCATTCCTATGTAAAAAACAAAAAACAAACAGCCCGCGGTCGACGTGCGGATAACTAAGCAGGACTAGATTGCGTTCGACCAAAATAACAATTTGTTCGTCAATACGGTTCGAGACGAGATGGATTTACCGAATACAACACCAGTGCTCGCCGTTCACGAAGCTGCACCAGACCCACACAGGTAGTACACGTGTAGGTAGTGGCGGTGACAACTATATCCGTTTTATCCTCAGCGCCCCGCTCTGCACGCGCTCCTTCCGTTTCCGTCGATCGCTCGCCCGCGGCACCGCCGTCGACATCCGAAATTAACGAACCGCCCCGCGATAAACGCGATGATTCGATTTCGCCGGCAAACGATTCGTTAGCAATCGGGCGCCAGGCGGGGAGGAAGCGG
This sequence comes from Periphyllus acericola, assembly GCA_949715065.1. Classification (NCBI taxonomy): domain Eukaryota; kingdom Metazoa; phylum Arthropoda; class Insecta; order Hemiptera; family Aphididae; genus Periphyllus; species Periphyllus acericola. Next base: position 1,724,603 of record OX454271.1, read on the forward strand.
GGAGGAAGCGCGTTTCCGGTTCGCGTGTCGGCGAATCGCCCGAGTCGGGGTGTCGACGACGGAACCGATTAGGAAACCCGAATTCATCACCGTACCCTCCCGGCCCTTATTTACTTGCCGGTGCGCTTCGACGGCAATCGAACGGTTGAGAAGAACTACAACTTAAGCAATACGATTTAGAAGTCGAAACCGATCGACAAGGATTGAGTTTTTTTCCCAACGTTGCCGTGTGAAACGATTTTTATCGAACGGCCGATCACCGTTCGGAAAGTCCTGGGTAACTTTTGCGGTTAATTAGTATGCGTGCAGTACACATTAGTTATTAAAATTCATAACATTATAAGACTACAAACGCAGCTGAAGGCTTTCGCAGAACATTCAACATTTTATAACCCTCATTCAGCAGTATAATATGTTGTTACAAATTATATAAATACTTATTGAAACTCAGTCAGTAACGGTTTTGAAAATCTCTACGGTGTAACAAAGTAGAAAAAAAAGAATTGCCGATAAATGAAAAAGACAAACTACTAGACACTTATATTTAATATATGTGGTGTGTGGAAAACCCAAATTCTTGTAATTTATTAAAATATTTAGTATTTTTTGGCTTACTACGCTATCTGAGAATTTATAAAATACAGCCATATAGGTAACACATTTTACTTATTTTATTTTAATTATTATAATTAAATTTATGACTATGATCAGAATATTTATATGACAAATATTATTTTTATAAGTTTATTGTTATTGACTAAAAAATACAAATTATATTATGACAACGTTGCACATCTCAATCATATTAGTTTCGCAAGTCGGCAGTAAGTACTTTGTGAATTTTAAGCATTCTCAATCGTTCAGTCAAAAAGTTAAAATGTTCTGAATCGTATTTTACCCATTTTGATGCCCTGGGCTCCGCTTGACAATTAGAGATATAAATTATAGGGTGTCTTTTTGAGGATTTGAATATCTTCATTATCTCAGGAGATATCGCAATGAGTAAATCCTCTTTACGCGCGCAAGTATGCATATATTCTGCGTTCATAGCGTAAAAACACAAAGTCCTTAGAAGTGCCCGACTAAAGTTCAATAATTGCAGTGCGGTGGTATCAATTGTCCTATTCCGAGCACGTTACGGATATTTTCTGTGGAATTGGTGGTACAATTTTTTCCGAAATCGGTGTTCAACGGGTCCTTCCTGCCCGGGACATGATTCTTAGTACGCACTCACATGTTTATATACACATATTATTATGGATATGTTTTTGTTACGCTAACGTACAAACGATGATTTAGTCTAACTAATTTATCGTTACCACCACGTAGCAGCTGATACCAGGTACAGTGAATAGAACATAATAAGAGTTACTTAGTATCCATATAATGATCATATGGTAACCAGTTAAACATATCCTGATTCGAAGTTCATCTGCGTGAAGCGGAATACCTTTTTGAATATAAATTATTTTAATACGCTTTTATAAGTGTAATAAGAAATTACAATTTTTTCAGATCTAACCCGTTACATTTTTCTCTTGATTATTTGTTTAACGATCGGGATGATATTATGTTGTCGGTAAGACGTGCGAAACGGCCGCTGACGCTTGTCAAACATCGATATAGATGTTCAAACCAATTATCAGTTACCAAGCGTTGTGCAAAATATTTCGGTCTCGACCGAAAACCGCAAGTTTGGTATCAAACCGTTGCGCACTACTCAATACTCCATAAGTTAGTTATTTTTTAATTATATAATCATACATACATACACGACATGCTACAATACACTGTGATAATTTTAAGAATAAAATATTAAGCTTTATAATAATAATATGTGTAAGGTTTTTCATTTTATGATATTTAATTTCACTATTTTTTATACCTGTGACTAGCGGTATTATATTTAAAGTCGCACCCCCACCACCAGCACCCTCGAGCCGCCACTGGCGAAACCCCGTGTGATCTTTGACGTAGATTTATCAATAACTCAGTTTCGAAAATGTCAACATCAAACTTCGAATTTATACAGGGTATACCGTATACGCACGTGTGCCGCTGTGCAGTCTTGGGCGGACAAGCCAAATACGTTTCCGAGACCGCTGCTGCCGAAGCTATAAACCATACTATCCGTGTACACATACATAAATATATATTTATAGTATAATTAACGGGTTCAGAACCGATGTCGGGCGAGGATATCGTAAAAAAAAAAAAAAAATATTATTATTTTACATGTTTGTTACTGCAAAAGTTCACGGTATATTTCCGTAACATTTTCGTCACAGCTATTTACGCGCAGTGCACCGTGAACGCGACGCGACGGGGCGAATGCCGGACGCGGTTACGATCATGTCGTTTAACGTTTCCCCCCCTCCCACCCCCCGACCGCAAACAATATAATAACGCATTTTCACGTAACGGCGCCGACCGCCGCCGCCCCGGAGCAAAAACGTTTTGAACGTTGGTATTATCCCACGGGCACGCGCTCCGGTATAAATAATTTTTATAGGACCGTGCGAGTTTCCCCAGCACCGTAGCTCGTTAGACGACGACAAACGTGCTTATCGCGAGAGCATGAGGCGTTACACGTGACGCGTTTTTTTTTTTTTTTTAACGTAGCGTTTCCGCGAAGGCTTGAACGCGGTAGAACGTCAACAAGTATGTTTCGCTAAAAAAAAACATACGGTATTACATCGGGATGGTCGAATATTGCGTTTAACATATTACGATGTAAGAAATGTGACGGGCGATGAAAATATGACGAGTACCGCACCGGAACCACTGTTATCAGACGACAGCGATGACGAAGAACAATATATTCACACCACAACTGCAGTGCTTAATGAATCATAAATCTTATCCCGTTGACTAATTTTTTTTTTTTTTATTTAAACTTTGTTTAATAATTAGTTTCGACAATTATGTGACATAAATACAAGATACTTGTTTGATATCTTACAAGATACTAGCTATTTATAATAAGAAAGTAATGAAAAAATAAAAGAAAAAATAAATAAAAAAGAAAGAAAAGAAAATCTGGTTATAATAAAAAGCCTGTATGATTGAAAAAAGGTAAAATATACAATATTATATTTTTTTGTTGGGTTGAAAGGATATTTTTGGTTTCGATAGGGATGTTCGAAAATTTTAAAAGGGAAAACTGTTGATCCCGTTGAGTTGATAGGCTGGGTCAGGAGAAAATTAGATGGCTAATATCAAAAACCATAGGGTCATTGTGGAGTGAGCAGAGAGGAGAATCATTCAAAGATAGTTTGAAAGAATGGGAAGGGAGTAGTGTGTGGCCAAAACGAAGACGGGAGAACGACGATATACTTTTAGAAATTAAGGTTGTGAAATCAACCGTTGACTAATTATAATCACATATTATAATATAAAATGTAAATACTTTAATATGACAGTCATGCTGAAACATTTTAAAATTAAAATCAAAAAAAAAAAAACTCATCGCGGTATGTACTTACTACAATTCTTATTTTAATACAGTATTTCGCCGATAAGATATTGCAGTGTACACGGTTAAACGACTTGATATTGTTCGAATATTATGATAATCACAAATATATTGAGTACGGAGCAATGTAGATCCTACTTAGGAAAATCGGCGCTTTACCGCAAACGATTACTATACGAACAAACATTTAACTATTACCTATTAATCATTATACACTCTTATATCAAGTACCGCGATTACAGCTTACAATTGCTATTCGTTAAACATATTGAAGTCGATATTAGGCCATAACCCAACCGTCTTAACCTTTTTATTATGTGTTTATAGCGTATATACGATCCGCAACCACCGGAACTGTTTCGGTCTTTTATCTCCAAAGTCGTCCAAAAGAAACGTTGTTTAGCGTATTTTTTCAATGCGAGGATTCATTCGATAATCTAAACGAGAAAAAAACGCGAAAACACTGTTTAAACTATTCTATTAGTATGTACGAAAAACACTGTGATTAAATGGTATTCGAAAAGAGTGAACGCTTTGAATAGACTAAAAATACTTTTAGGACAAAGTAACTATAAGTCATTGAAAGAAAAGGACAAACTGTGTCGTATAGGATTAAATATTTTCTGAACTAACACAAAATATTATACGTATAGGTCATAATACATGAATAACTTTTATTTTTATTAAAAGCAGCCAACATTTAAAATGAGTACGAGACTGATATAATTTATGAAGAAAATAAAAGTCACTTTATTTTCAAATGTTCATACATATTATTTGGTTTTATTTTTAAAATGTCAAGTATTATTTGCACCTACTTTATTTATAGATACGCTGGATGCTGGAATATGCGAAAAATATTGACATTATTTGACCTCGACTTCTGCAATCTAGTGAAACTACTATGTAGTATTAATCATTATTTATTACACGCGGACTACCTTGTACTACAGTATATTATAATTTCTGACGTGTACATGTATAGTGTAAGCTACGAACACTTCGCAGTCTCATTTTCGTTCGAAAATATTGAGTTTTTTATGTTATTAGATGTTTTTTTTTTGTAGATTAGTTACAATACACGGTTCAGCGTTTCGTTCAGCGTTTTATAGTTTTAGAAAATAATTTATGTAGCTGACACGAAGCTAATAAATTTCTACCTGTCCATTTGTAAAACATACGATATTATACCTCGTCGCGATAATTGTGTTTTAATAATTCATGATAATGGAATGACGATTGTAAGCGACCCGGAGTGGATATAATGAATTATAATAACGTGGCTTCTCCAGCAGCATTCCACCTGTAACAAAATTCCACGGTACTACTTTCCACGGCGCTGACAAACTGTTTCTGAACAAAAGCGAAATCGCTTATGTTGATATCTGTATGTATATCCTTTAACGAACGACGCGAAGAACGGAATTTCGGTGAAAATAATAATTACAATAACGATAACAAAATATGTATATATTATGACGTTACGGATGTTTATCACTTCATTGTTATAAGCTGTATACGAATAATGCAGTCAAAACGACCTTAGGAATATCGCTCGTGAACGCGTGCAGTAAAAGTGTTTAATGAAAAAGTCTTTCTTGTCACATTTGTGCAATGATTCGCACTCAATCAAAAAACATTGCACACGGGCATTTATACGAAACTATTAATTATGTATTGATACCTAGAGTGAATTTCGGTTGTAAACATTAAAAGGAAGAACAATAGCGAAATATAGAGTTCGCACTTTCGAACGACAAAACGTAAGGCCGCAAGCCGTCGAATGTACAGGGGCGGTGGAAAAAACGAGACGAGGTGTTTTTTTTTAATCATTACGATCTTGAATAAGCTGAAAAAAAATAATGCTTGACACTCAACATAGTCTGCCGAATCTTATGGTGCTGACTTCAGCGGTCCACAACTCCGTCGGCCCAAACACGTGACATCCGTCCCCCGTTTATTAGAGATGTTTCGCCGAAATCGATACGTCTTACATGACGTGATCGTATTTTTTTGATATCTTATCGTAAAACCCGAGGGATGCGTTTCCGAGAACCGAAATCACGCGTCACGAGGCTCACTGCGTGCCTAAACTATACTAGTACCGGACTATATTGCTACACAATAAAATATGTAATTCATCACCGCTTTCGATCGATACGCAGAACCCTGGAGCAACGACAACGATGTAAAAGGTGTTATGCCTTTATGACTATTGAGAGCTGCGCGTTACGAATTGCGTCCCGAAATTAAAAATCCGTTAAGCCACGAATTGCGTCCTGAGATTTCTAAGCGACTACACGAGTTGCGTCCGTATATTACCTTTACTATAATACTAATGTGACGTGTACAAATCTATACTAGTGTTTAAGTATGTTGCGTTGTACTCAGTTGTTGAGCAATAATATAGTTTTTACTGAAATCTCTGAAAAAAAAAATGAATGTTGACAATCATTTCACATTCGCAGTAAGAAGTACTGTTACAAGTACGAAACTGTAACGGTCCTAAAGTAAAATATTCAATGTGGCCAATGTACTCATGTTCGGACTACTAGGTTCGGACCACTCGGACTACGAATAGTTGTGAAGCCTTCTACTCCACGTTATCGGTATGTTTTATATCACACTCTAACACCTTTCAAAAAAAAAACATACATTTAAGAACGTGTAGTGTTCATGTAAAAAGAAATTTACGGTTGGTTCGGAAAAAAAAATATTAAGATCTTTCGAGACAAAATATGATATAATGGTCAGTTATCACGTCTCGATAATATAAAAAAAAGTATCCTTTGAATTTTTATCAATCTTTTATGATAATAACAATACATACATGGTACATACAACAATTACAGACTTATTTATGAAAAACGACATTTTAAACCCGCCAACAGTAACAAGTGGCCGTTGGCAGTCCTAAGTCTGTATAAGATGAGAATATCGCGGGAATGCGATTTCTGGACGTAATTCGACTTAAGAGCATGTGTTGTCACTATTTGCAGTTTACAACGAACAACAAAGCAGATACATTAGTGACTAGAGAACCAGTTCGGTGTTGGTATACCTCTAATGTTGCGGTAAACTGACCTATTATCAAACTTAAAGATAAGGACATTGACTGTGTACACTCGTCAGTTTTTTACGTTTTTGTTCATAAACTATTTAGCTAGCTCGGAGCGCTGCTGAATCGAAAGTCTGAAGACTTACAACGATGAAAAGCATTAGGGTGGGGGGAGTAGAGAGTTCGTAGCGCGGCGAGATAATATCGTACACACGCGCTCAAAATACATATATTAGCAGGACGAATATTAGCGTTTAACGACGGAATAATCGAGAGAAATTAATTAGGGATACACGGGCGCGCGTGCGCGTAATAAGCACTCCTTGTACGTGACATATATCTGAACGGCAATTAGTCTACTACGCGTACTGAAGTGTGTTGCCGCCACCATCGTCGTGGTTCAATTACATCCGTTTAGTGCATTATGCACATAATACGTACATATTATATGTATATATATATATACGTGGACGCGTATAAAATACGACGAGAAGCCCCTTGACGTGCACTTCAATTGGCTTAATCGCTAATTCCATAATGTCGTAATATGTATAATAGGTGTATTACAGATATACATACGAATATACATAATACGCTGGTTCACAATTGATTTCCAAAAACGTCCGTCCCATGTCGTACACAATATATAATAATATATAATATATGACGTATAAGTGTGTGTGTGTGTGAAGGAAACGACAAACGGCTTCGAGTATTTACGTTGACAGTATATTGTATAGAATCTCTATACAGCTCTAAGTCTAAGGGGGGAAATAATAATTTCAAATATCAAGGATTTCGATTTTCGAGTCGTTAAACTAATTGAACATGCAGCAGTAAGTATTACGTGAAAACTTTCAAGGATCATTTTTCCCCGGTAAACTTTCGAAAAAATTAGATTCATCGAACTTTGAGTTCCTGTATATTTTTACGTTATCCATCTATGCTGGAAATTACCGTGGCACGGCCTGTGCCTACACATAATATTATATTGGTTGCAATAAGTAAAGTGCCGGCTATAAGGTCACTACGTTTCAAAGGTGTTCTTAAATATTTATCGCAAAAAAATGATACTACCTGGCGTCATATTACTTTATGGAAGTATATACTTCCCTAGTCGCAGTATGATATAATGTATTATGTGTAATCAACCGGTATTACAGTCGTCAAACACCCTCTAAGAGATTTCAAGTGAGTACGATGCTCTTTTAATGTGCACGAAAAACCTTCGATATTTCATTCCGTACGAATGACGGTAGTTCTCCCACAAAAAATGTTGATTTCCATATTCTAACGCAAGAATATCAAAAAACTGAGTGCTAAAAAAAAAGTGTTTTCTTTACCGCACTTATAGAACGATTTGGCCATTTAAGTTCCGATTCGCGTTGCCCTGCAGCGAAAGTGCAGTCGTACCGGACCGGAGCAGTTAGGAAATCCGTTTCTCGCAGTCGCATGGCGATACATACGTGTAAACGTCACTCGAGTCATTGTCGTTGGACGCGGAATAATTCAATTGGCAAAACGACCGTATCGATTTCGCTCCCAAAGTTTTTCCGCGGGCGGGTAATCCCTTTATAAGCGACCCGGATGCAACTATACGCGTAGGTTAGGCGCGGCTATGCACCTCTTGGGACTTATGAGCTCCCCGCGTAAGGGTCGTGGTATAGGTACGCGCGTACGAGTCGTATGTTAATTCCGAGGCGAGACCGAACTTAATAAAACAGCAATACCGTGTATCCACGAAAAATAAACGACGTACACGTTATATTATGCATTTCAGCCGAATGAAAAGGTTAATTGTATCGATCAAACTCTGCTGCTGTTGCAGGCGGCTCTAAAAACTGCAACGTTTACCCAGTTCTCAGTCCACACACGTCATATATACACCCAACGTCTGTTGTGTACCCCGTGTCCGCCGGGGAGTTTTCTGAGCTTTATGATCTGTGTGTGTGTGTGCAGTAGCAAAAAAACGCCATTGTGTCCTCCGTGAAAATATGTTTGCACTCGTCGTTATTGTTGCACGGTACACGTGAGCCGACCGGTGGAAGCGATCGCATATAATATTACACAACGACTGCAGCGGGTGTGCACAACAATGCAATAATGCAATATTAATCGTCTCGCGGCGTAAAAATTGTACGGAAAAAACCCGTGTTCGTTTTGAATTCGGTCGATTACGGATTCAGCGCATCCCTGTGCCGGCCCACCTCACCGCACCGCGTATAATAATATATAAGGTGCGCCGAGACGGACAGCAAACACGTTTGTTATTATCGTTTAGCTGCACGTGGGAATTTCTAAATCAAATATAATGAGTTATTAACGAAGGTGCGTGTTTGCTTTTCGTTGTGCGCGCGTATTTTTTTTTTTTTTCGTTTCGAAATTGAAATAATACCTGCAACAACGGTGCACTGAGCCCGTATCCTTGGTGATGGGGAAAAAAAAAATCAAATTTACGACGAATTAAAATGAAACGATCTATACGTATACAGTCAACGCGTTGGACGGCTGAGATTTTTATTCATATCATAGTGGATCGTAATGAATAATATATATGAACTAATAAATCTGCAACGGTTATAAAAGTTGTAATTTGTTACACGTGACGTAACAATTATGCGTGTTTGCAGTGTAAATCGAAAGGTTTTTACACATCGAATCGGTCCTTCTGGTCGAAATCGTGTACACGTACTGTGTAAGCACACAACATGAAAAAATCAAAACATTCCTCGTTTTACTAAGAATCTATGAAACAATTGTTCGCGATGATATGAAAACAATCTCTGTCAAACTTTCCGTATATCGTTTTAGATCCTGTAGTGCTTAGTCCGGGAAATTAAAATGATCAGGATTGCTCATAATCGACCAGGAACAGAACTCTGCATCTCTATAATAGGATAGACCAGTGGTCTAAATCCGGACCACGTAAGGCAAAACTCTGGACCCCGTAAACACATTGTACTTGATTATGTTATACGATGTTTGGTTCGACATACATGGGTGAGGCATCATTATTAAAAATTAATTTTTTGAAAAAAAAAGTATCGGACAAAATGGACAGACTCTTACTTTGAAGACACAATGCGAATAAGCTCTTCCTTCTTCCCAATTTCAAAAACTGGCTAAGGAAAATAAATGCAATTTATCGCATTAAATTACTTTGTAAATTATTATCATTACTACATGATACTATTATTATTTACCTAATACTGTAATTTTTTAATATAAATAATTGTAATAACTAGATACGTTTTTTTTTATTTTCATACTGCCATTTTGAAAGTATAAAGATTTGACAGTGATTTTTTCCACTGGACCTCATTTATTTGTTATTTTAATCTTTAGGACCCCTGGGATAGATTATAGATACAGCGTCCACGAAATTCTACGACCAACCCCCACCCCTTTAATTATTTTAAATGACATAATTAAAAAGAAACCATGACTATAAGTTGCTTATTTTTAATGTAATACTTATTGGAGCTATCAGTATTGACAAATAATACCACGAAAATGAGAGTTAATTACTCGTCAACAACTCATCACGTTAAACGGTTAGAGTGAACATAGTTATATACGTAGATGTATAATGTACAGCTTTAAAAAATACCGAAACGCTGAATTTCTACTTGTTTTTCGAGAAAAATAGTTTACGACAAATATCTCGTTTCATGAGTATATTTTGTACACAGGTGAATCCTATGGAATGAAAATATCATGTTAACAACTCTTTGATTTTTCGGCCACCCATGTGCAGGTTGAGACGGGCTGGAACAAAAATGAGAGAAAGAGAAAACGGAAAAATCAAATGAAAGGAAGACGTGTCAAGTTCGCGGACTGGCCGTGATGTACAGTCTCGGAGACGAAGCGTGCGGACGGACGCGGAATAAGCGTTCTGTTAACGAACGCAGGAATCACCGTGCGGAAGTGCGTGTACACCGGAAGCTCGAGCGCGCAATAAAAACAGGCGCTGGGATTTGATTGCGCGTGTACACAAAGCGGAGCCGAAGGATATACGTAGAGAGAGAAGGACAGACGGACAGACAGACAGAGGGAGGGAGGACGTTTTTTATTTCATTCTTATTTTAGTATTCTTACGCAGCAGCCATCGGGCTCTTGCCCCGACGATATGCGAGACGGGCGACGGTGGTGGTGGCAGCGGTGGTACATAAAAACCGCTTTGCCCTCGTATAAATTGCACCGCCACCGCCTGCGGCCGGCATCAAAACTTTTAAAACATTCCTCTCTTTGTGCGACCCCGAAAAGTGCGCGGGGCACGGGGTAGTACGGGCCGAGCCGAGTCTTTTATGCCGTCGGAATTAATTCGGCAGCGAATTCGTACACGCCGACAGGTTTTATTCGCCGAATTATTGCACCTACCTCACTCCACCCCGCGGCCACCCCAACCCCCCCCCCACACGCCCTCTCTCTTTCTCGGCGGACTAAAAGTCGGGCTAACGCGCCACGCCATACTTTTACGCGTATATAATATAACGATACAAGTAAGTCCGCCGCCGGTCGCTCGTTAACGTCTTTTGCCCGAGTTCCGGCGACGCGCGTCAAAGTTTTCCCGTCGGTTTTACGATCCCCCGACGACCGCATCGTGCGGTGGTGCGCTCTCCCTCGTCACATTACGCCGAAATTCGGCGGCGCGGGCCTAGTCGTTTACGCAAATTGGCATGGTGCTCCGGGTGAGGACACGGCTCTCGTCACGCACCGCGACCAGGAGACGTTTGTTTTACGACTGTAAGACGTCATCAGGACGACCGGCGCGCGTGATATTACACGTCTCGCCCCCGCGACGAGAACGCGTATTAGTGCAAGAGTTGCTACGGAGAGAGACGGAGAAAATAATAAAACAAAATCAAAGCGGTTCGTTCGAATAAATGCGAGACCTGGAGGGACGGTGTGCATGTTACAGTGAACCAGCGCAGGAAATCGTTACGTGCCGTCACGTGTACGCGCCCGAGAGCGGTGTCACCGCGTGTTTTTACTATACGTTTAAGCGCTATTTTACATACGAAAAGAAATAAATCGCCCCCCCCCCTGGAGCAGCTCACCCGTGTGTGTGTGTGTGTGTGTGTGTCACTTTTGTTCGGAACCGCGAATGTGTCCTGCAATAGACCGCCGTACACGCGTGTTGTTGACCCCACAAACAGACGGAAACGCGTTTTATCGTTGCTCGACATTATAATAATAATGTATTATATCGGAAGACCAAAACAAACGTGTAAACGCCAGAGAGCTGTGACAAACGAACATAAAAAAGGAACGGAAAGAAAAAAAAGAAAAGAACAGTCCGACGGTATATGTGTACGCGATTTTCACGCGACCTCAGCACAAATACAGTCTGCTCCGACGGACTATCGCGTTGTATCATCGTTCATGCGTCCTAATGCAAGCTGCGACATTTTCAAGAACCGAAAAAACCACGTACGCACGTCTCGAAATGCACGTCCGCTCGACCCGATTCGGATTCCGAGTGAGACGAGGAATGTATTGGTTTTACCATGTCGTGTGTTTGTTTTTTTTTCGTATGTCTGTGTACGCGATTTCGACTAGAAGAAGTGCTCCGGTCATCACATCACGCTCATTGAAGCTTTAGAGGCGGTCATTTTTTACGTTTCTCGTCATTTTTCCGAATGCTTGAGATAAAAACGGAGGAAACATTGCAAATACCTTCATCCCGGGTACGGTCTTCCGAGCTCGGCCTAGTAATACTTGTCGCGTCCATTGAAAGTCCTCGATATTACTATATTAGAATGAGATGTGATTACCAATGTACGTATTTTATAAACATTTACGTGATTTTTTAAATGTTTTAATACAATTTTTGCTGCATTTTGGACACTTGAAACTGTCGATTAAAACTTAAACCTACGTCATTTCAGAAATTTGCTTCTACTACCATATCAACCATCCGCAGAAATACGAACTGACCCACCCGACTTCTTAATCACTCTGAATCGTTTTTCCAAGAGCAACCGTACGTTGATCTCAAGTTTAATCGAATAAGCAGTAAAATTACTAATTTAAAATCATCGAGAGGTGTTCATACACGAATAATGCGTTTCTTAGAAACTCAAACGAACCGATTGGTTTACCACCACGCATTAGTATTGCTTGTATTCATTTCCATTTCTCACGTGGCCTCAGGCGTCGATCGTCGACGACCATTATCGTGACACTTCTGCGCGTACCGTCTTCGGAATCAACGGAAGGCCTCGAACTCGAAATCGGAAAAAAACCATTATAATTCGGATGATTGTGTTTGCGGCACGTATCCGTCGAAAACTGCAGCTTTGTATCGATTATCGTCGTTCGTCGTTTCCGCAACGTTTTCGAAAACCGCTTAAATATTTGTACGTACAACGACAACAGACATAGCGCTGTACACACACGACGCGTACGCGGCAAACAACGGGGGAAAAAAAAAGCTGAATATATTATTACTATTATTATTATCATTATTGTTGTACACCGAGCAGCGGCGCGGCGGGTGGGGAGACGCGGATTTATATGGCTTTATAAAAACCCCGAAATGTGCTCGATAAAATATGCATTTACATGCGAAACGTCGTTATTATATGTGCACTTAAAATATGCTCTTTTAAATTTAAAATATTCATAGGATGGAGCCGTGTATATGTACCGGAGGAGAAGAAGAAAAAAAATGAAATAAAAAAAAAAATGCGATTATTTTTAAACGAATGCGGATAAGAAGACCGCGACGACGACGCGGGTCTGTATATAGACAATAAGTTTCGTCAGTGGTATTACAACGTAAATATATATATACATGTATATGTTTATTTATAAATATGATGGTAAGAGAAATGAAAAAAAAAAAAAAAACTGTATATGCATAAATCATTACTGGGGAAAAATGAGATCGCGTGTGTGCCGTGTATGTTGTTATAAAATGTTTTATTTGGCGAAAAGACAAAATGTGCGTACGCAAATTGCACGTGTGTGTGTGTGTCGTTGCTTAGAAATTGAAAAATAATGTTCGGCGTACGTCGTGATAGAATATAATGACTTCACACGTTAGGTATGCGTTTTATTTTGGTAAACTATGACTCAAATTAATAAATAGGTATTGTAATATGATTGCGTTGAACAACGATGATCGCGAAACAGTTCAATTGAGAAATGTCGCCGGTAGAAAGAAGAAATAATAAAAAAACACGGATAACGACTCCTAGGTCGGGTAAGACTCCGCGGTCAGGTGAGGTATCTCTTGCAGTAATGGGTCTTAAGAAAACACAGGCCTTATTACTGCAGGTTCAGATTTTTAAGTGGCTAATGTAAAATAGCAATTGTTTCAAATTTGAGTTTGAGTAGGCACTAAAAAAATTATCGGAAAACGTAAAGAATGGACTATTACGCAATAGGATGTAGAATATGTAGAATATGAATCAATCAGATTTCATAAAATATTTACTAGGAAAACATGAAATATTGCACCCTGCAGGTGGTAGACGCGAATCCAATTCGTTAACCTAACCGGCCATAATTTTATAATTTGCAACGGTAAAATTTTTTATTTTTTTTTAAACACACACCAAATACATTATAATTCCTAATAAAAATTAGTACATATTGGTTTTTGTAAATGAAACGTGAGTCGCGAGTTGGCCACCTCTGCTGAACCCATAGCATCAACACGAGTTTTCCTCGAAGGAGATGCGCGCAACCTATTTCGTAGACGTTCACCCTGTGCGGACGGTCTCGCAAAGACGAATACGAGTACAAAATATATACAAGACACACACAAATCGGTATATTTTATGGATAATGCACAGCGCGTGGAGCTATTCAATTTTTTTTCGCTTTTATCGTGTTTTCCTAACTTAGTTCTAAGACATTGAAAAAACAATAAGATATACTGAATGCAGGGCATCACACACAGCGAAGAATCGGTGATATTCGGTGAATACTCATTACTAGGGAACGGATTTGAATACAAATTGCATTTTTTTCTGAATGTCCGAAAACATTGGTTTCCAAGCAAAAAGTTCATTTCATACATCAAGGAATTAAAAAATGTAACTTTTATTTTGCATTTTTTTGCATTTTTAAAGACTTTATTACATTTTTAGAGCATTTTTTGACATTTTTAGTGCATTTTTATGGTTTTTAAGTCATTTTTTCAACATCTTTTCAACATTCATACTAAAAAAAATAAAAATGCCTAAATATGTTTTATGTTACGAAATTACCAAATTATTGTTGACACGTGTAGACACAAAATATATACATACAAGTTACAACAGATTATTACCAGCATTAAGGTAAAGATAAGATAAGCTATTTATCTAAATTGTACAGAAGATAATTGAGAGTTCATTTATTAAAGTTTTATTGTATTTAAATATTTTTTATCAGATTTTTCATAGTAATGTGTTTTTTTTATAAGTTTTAAAATCAAAATTGTGTTTTTATTGAATATAAATACATTTTTAAAGTTTTTTAGGGTATTTTTTTAGTGCATATTTTGATGTTAAAGCATTTTTTTAAGGCATTAAATCGTATTTTTTTAAGGCATTTTTCTTGTTTTTTAGAGCATTTAAATCCGTTCCCTACTCATTACACTCACTGACGAATGTCGAGTAAAAGTAGCACCGGCTACTTCGAGTCTCATCTTCCCCTCTCAAAACGAAAACCGAAAATTTCATATTTCAAGTGTCTCGTCCGTCTCTCGAAAATTCCAACAGCAATAATAACAAGATAAGAGACACGAGTCTCGTGCGGGTCGACCGTTTTGAACGACTCAGCACGAGTCGTTTCGGAGTAATAATATAATTTTCACTTAATGCGAATGTCACGTAAAATCTCCTATAAACCATCGAGCGCGCGCATATTACTACACACATATATATACATATAGTACTCGCTCTCGGCGAAATAAGGGTGTGCGGCCGCGGAGCACTTATAACCTCGGTTCGCGTGCATCGTGAAATTTCTCGACGACCGGAGGGTGGGAGTGCGTAGGAATATACGTAGGCGGCTGACTCGGGATAAGGGTCGGTCGGCGGAGCAAGGTCAAGCGCGCGGGTGTTTACCAACCCGAACGTGCGTCACGACGGTCATACAGTGAAGTACTTAGTCGTCGTAGTCCGTCGCATTCGTACACGCGTACGACTCGTATAGATATACATCGGCCTACGTATTATTATAATAAATATAATAAGGAGAAACGCGGGATGGAGAAAGGAAAAAGGAAATACAAAAAAATAAAAAATATGTATATAAAATTCCACTTGAGGAATGCTACGAACGACCGACGACGAAGTTTTGTTTTCGATTTCGATATAATTGGACTTATTTTGCGCGCTGCACGTAACACGCGTGTACAAAAAAAAAAAAAAAATTACATACTTACCGATCGCGTGTATCTTATTATAACAATGTTTCAATATTCGTTGAGTACGTGATATTAAAATATACTGTCGGCGCGTACATACAATACGATATTCAAAGGTTTATATGGAATATTTTATTTTATTTTATTTTATTAAGATATACGGGCGAGGCCCTTTTTTCAAAAAATACATAAAATAGGTACAATGTTATAGAATATTATACAATTTTATAGAATAGAGAAATTTTACAATAGTATTTACAAATACAGGATACTTTTTAAATTTCATGAACAGACATAAGAAAAGGTGGATCCGCATTGGCGCGAGACATTAACCGTCTAATAGGCTCGTTACCCATGTAGTTGGTGGTCGAATGAGGTATAAAGAAGGGGATAGCTGACCTAGATATGCGCTGAGGAACCTTAAATTGAAGTAAAGATAAGAGGATAGCTGAATCAACTTTATTACTCAACATACCTTTAATGAATTTTATACCCGCTAGTCTTCTACGCTCAGCCAACAAAGTTAAATTGAGTAAACTAGATACAGGCCCTGGGGTATAAACATGTGGTTCACATGGGATTTTCAGCAAATAACTGACGAACATTAAAAATCGACGTTGAACCCTTTCAAGCTGTAGCTTATAAATTGTCAATAGTATAGGGAATACGCATTTTGTTTTCACGGTTACAGTTAATAATTTAATATGTACACGTACTGGGATGATACTGCGAAATTAGTTTCAAACAGAACACCTTGTCATTTATTTGGTCCAGCATACGTTTCCGCCTCGAACAGCTACCCTGTGTAGTGTTTATATGCATTTACATGCCACATCATGATTTTTCTCTTATTTACCATTCCGACGGTAAAATGTTTCAGCACACCCGGTGCAATTACAAGTATTTTGTTACAACGATAACAAAAAAAGAAAATAAAATTACAATTTTTAGATAATTAATAACAGGTAGGTTAGGTTACGTCGAGACAGCAGTCGTCCGTTGGGTGATTTTTTTTCTCGAGATCGAAGTGGCGGGCTCCGTCTGAGTCTTTAAGCTTGACATGGAAGTTTTTTAGTTGGGCTTTAATCCATGTATTTATGCCGCATCGAGATAATAGCATTCAATGCATACGCGTTGTAAACACGTGAATTATCGGTTACACCGCCGGAATAGAGCTGAGATCGGTCGTTCGAACCATAAACTTTCTCGTGTATAGAAATACGAAATAATATGCTCATCGCGTAATGCTGCGGTTCACGCGCAATAGATCGAAAATCATAGAAGTGCAGTTATTACATATTATTAGCATCAGTCGCATTCATTTAATTTTAGTAGAGATTGGTACCATGTCGAACAAGACGATCGCACGACGATAAATGTAATAAATAAATATTTAAATCAAAGCTATACAATATTATATCGTTAATATCGAAAAGTATGAAGTGCCTTTACAACCTATACAACAGTTTTATAGCACGAGACTTCAAGTACAGGATCTACCCGAGAGAAAATGTAATATAATGATGGACCGGAAAAAAATGTCGACTCGATGAAGACAGTCATGATGGTAAAAATTGATGTGAAAATTCCGAGAGAAATTCCAGTGAATAATGGATAACCAGTGTCAGAGCCCCTGGGACAGATGAAATAAATAACGGAATGTATTCGGCATGTGGCATTGAGGGTGAAATTTAAAAGACAGGTACGAGTGCACAAATTGCGGTTTAAGCCTTTTGAAAACTGTCGATCGCATACGACACGGGATCTATGTGTAGGGTTCGTTATATGCGGCTTCAGCCAACGATTTTCTTCGCAACGAGAGCGTCGTCGTCGTCGTCGGAGGGTGGAAATTCGTCATTTTTCTATTTCGCCCAGAGATTGAAGATTGAAAAGTTGAAATCCCTCGCGTGCTTTACGGGGTGCGGGTATTTATATATTTATACAAACGATGCATGCCGTACAGCGCACATACGCATTTACGGCATATACGATTGAAGGATTGGACGTGGATATTGGAAGCGCAGGTGCGAGTGATGGAGACGACGATATTTTCCGAAGCGTACGCCACCATAGTAATCAAACCGTTTTCAAGCGCTGCACGATGTTGTTATTATCATTATTATTATTGCGCCGAACGTATATTTCGCAGTTTCGGATAGAACTCTCGCGCGCACCGCCGGAGCAATTAAAAACATACCTGTGTAACGAGACGTATACGTGATTAAATCGTTTCGTTCTGCTCGCAAGCGCAGCCGCTGACTTGGCACATTCCGTTAATACGCTTTCAAAAACGACCGCCTCGTGTCTTCACCTCAGCCCGTCCGATCATCCCTCTTTTCTCGTCCCCAGGGCGGTTACCGTAAATTACGTCGTGTTCTCGACGTTCCACCCGCGATCGGCCTTTATCGCGTAATCAATGTCGCAACGTGTACAACAACGTGTTATTGTTTCGTATTTTCTTGTGTCACGCACATTATGTACTTGACCGAACTTGGTACAGCTGCACAACATCTCGCAAGTTGTTACGCTCCACGAGAACACCGCGGATCGCCTTCCGGAATGACGACATGTACGTATAGTACGTAAAAAAATATTTTTGCTTTTAACGTAAACACTCACTACTCTTAGATAATTAAGGACATAAAATATACGTACACAAAAAAACAATTTATAGAACAAAGCAACCGGTTTTATGACACATTTTCGTTGTACATTGAAAGGCGGGTAAGTTCTTTTGAAGAGTTAAAAATATTCCGTTAGACACAACTAATGAGTTGTGTCCATCGTGGAATGATATTCGAAAAAAGTTTAATTTTCATTTCGCGAAATATAGTAAAAAACCAAAGCGAAAGGAACGTGGATGAAGATAATATTGTTTTCGGTGAATATAAAACCGTGTAGTTGATGTTTTGAAATGACAATGTATAAGAACGTCATCCAAAAACTATCGTTAGTCCCGTTTTTTTTTTTTTTATAAAAATGGTCACCTATCTAATAAAAACTGAAAGTTGAGCCGTCAACATTTTGAGAAAAATAAGATCTATAAAATGCCTATCTTCGAAATCTATAATTTGTAACTTATTTAATAATACACTTATATTTACCACCAACAAAATTGTACGTCTTCACCCAGAAATGTTCAAAAAAAGAGAATTTGATTATCTCTATTAACACGGGTGATATCGCTCTGTATTAATCCCGGAGGGATTTCCTGTATAAAAGTATATAATAGTGTTTCACCGAGTTTCGTGTAGCTGTACTTTACCCTCTAATCAGTCACGTATTTCGGGTGATTTTTCGGAGGGTGTCCAACACCTTATGAACCTCATGAACCCGTTTTTAGAATTGTTTATTGATAAAAAAAGATATTGAACTTGATTTTTTTTTCTGTAGTATAACACTTGGTGAGCACAAGTAACTTTACATTTGAAACTCTAGTACACGGTAAAACTGACAAGTTGAATATGGTTATTACGTCCTCATACTCATGCCGAGCGCTAATAATTACTTTAAAAATTACCAACCACTGGAAACGAATTTCCTACGTTGTATGACGACGATCTAAAAAGACATGCGTATGCACCAGCCAACAATATAAAACAAACCTATGCTACACGGTACGTCTAGAAAATTCGATAAGGTTCTAAACGTATTGAAACCCGAAGTAGAAACAACCGTTTACGAAACTTTCCAGATAAACTTTGTTTAAATAATATGATGTATAGTACGAGTTAATTTATATGTACATATTATAAAAAAAAAAAACGAAAAATCACCGCAATCTCGTGCGGAGGACAACCCTCCCATATCCAGCACTACGGTCAGGATTCGGGAGACCGTGCATCGTGTCGTCTGTCGACCAAATGGCCGTAAGTTCGCATACTTGTTGGATGGGTACTTCGAGTAGTCCACCGCGGAGAGTTTAGATCAGTGGTTCCCAACTCAACAATAGGCACGGACCAGTTTTATACATTTTTCACCATCACGGACCACTATCTGATTTCAATGCCCCCCCCCCTCTTTATATTATTTATTTTTTATACTTTTTTAGTTTTAAAGTTTTATAGTTTCTAATTTCTATTTCTATTTTTTCATTCACTGACCACTTGAGACGAGTCCACGGACCACCAGTTGGGAACCACTGGTTTAGATAGTTGTATAACTCGCGAATGCTGACCAAAAGTATATTCTATCTGCACGCCAGTACGCTCGAGACGTGTGTGTTACTGTGCGCGGAACGACGACCCCTACGCTCGCGTTATACATGTATACGTAAGCACCTAGTTTCCTCTCCTCGCGAATCTCCTCGGCGAGCAGTCGGTTTCCCCGGACGCGTACCTTTTGTACGGCGGCGCGGCGTGTCCGACCGCAAACCGCGTCTCCGAAAAGGACGCGCATAACTCCATTCGCACGGACACGCATACACGTGCAGCACACATATTATTATGCGAAGAAGCCATTAGAAGTTTTCCCGTGATTCGGTAATTCGTCTCGGATCCGAAAAGTTTTGCGGTCGTTATACGTCGGGGGCACTGCGCGACGCGAGTCCCCTCGCACAAAAGGACGCGGCGGTGGGCCGAGCGAAAAGGTCAGAGGGGGATGAAAAAAAAAGGAAAATGGGCCAAAGTTATTACGGCATTATACGGTTTCCGGTCCGTTCTTATATATATTATTGCAAATATATTATAATAGGTCCAGTCGCCGCCACTGCCGCCCGCCGCCGTGCACTCACTACTGCGGGGGATGGAATGTGTGTATGTGCGCGAGTGTCAGAGTGAGAGAGAGAGAGAGAGGCAGAAGGATAAAGAGAAAACTTTTACCCCGTCCCCCGCTGCTTATACAGCGAGCGCGCATCAAACTTGCAAACACACGCGATATTATTATTTTTGTTTGGCCGTTTCGGATTTAAAATTTACGATCGAGAGGGAGCCCAGATGATGGTGTAGCGGTCAAATCCGAACGACGACACTATTTACTATATAAAGCTCTGGGTTTTTTTTTTCTCCGGTTCCTCGTCCTGCGATATAGTTTACTAGTGGTCCAACATGCGCATGGTGTACGTACAGAGGGGATCTTTCAAATTCTATGTGACAAGTTATAATGTTCAACCAGTACATCGATCACGGTTTGCACGGATGTACAGCTGTTTCAGTTCAAACTTCATTAGGTACCGACCATACGTGTCTACGATTTTTAATAGCAAAAAATAAAATGAACCATAAATGCATCTAGTTCATTCTTTCGTATTGTATAGTTTTCGCGATTTTCCGATTTAAACATTTCACCCAGATCTCTATTCATAGTGTCACAATAAAATAAATTGGCATATAATTTCTGTGCAATATATAACGCCGCTGAAATCGCATTGCACTTGCGACAATAATGGATGCAATATTTTATGATCTGTAACAATCATTAGTCATTACTGTTTGTGCACGTGCGGTGGGTATAGGTATATAGACGGTATGGTACGTGTGTTTAAAAGTGTCGTCGAACACAACTGCAGCAATACAAACGGTGCGCGTGAGACCGAAAGCAGTATATTATAATACATTTATACACTGCGACTGCAACGAGCTGCATTCGGGTGCAGCGCACCGTGCACGTGTAATAAATGCGTGTGCAAGAGTCCGCATCTATAATAGTGTACCATGTGTCTAACACAGTATTATACGCAACAACAATAATATAATTTTTTTTATAACGCCGTTGTAATGCATAAAAAATTACACCAATTTCACTATTAGGAACGATGAGCGAACAACGCAAATAGCCCGCTTGGCCGGTCGCCAGCACAACGTGGCGGCCCATTGTTTCGGACTTTTGCATTGTACAGTAGCGGCAGTTACATTATAGATAAATAATAATGGCAATAAAAGGCGTGGGAACTCCGGATCGGAGTGTACGATGTAAATGGGAAAAAATGTTGAAGAAGGGCCAATTTCATGGTAATAATATAATATCTCTTCCCCTCCAGCGCCCCGCGCGCCCAACAGATATTCGAATGTATTACATTATGTAATGGAAATATATGTATTGTATTATACATATATTTCCATTATACATGTACACATTGTATATATCATTTTACTGCTGCTCGTGCACAAGCGTATTATCTCGTCTTCGATACCGAGTCGAAGCGAAGATTTTTAGTACGATTTCAACTAGTGTTACACCGTACACAGTCCACTGTTTTTTCATAAACCTAGATTCTACTTGCAAATGACTATAATCGAACATATTAATTATTATACACAATCGTATTACGGTTTTTCACAAATGTTCTCGCGCTTATAATTAGGTCTTGGATAAGACTACGACAGTTACACGTATTATGATTGTTCCTCACCATTCGTTTAAACTTTCACTAAATTCCCCTCACCCCTATGCACCCCGGTACACGTCTTCATGGTTAGCCAACGATTTTAATCATATAGTTTTCAAATGCCCCCCGTATGGTAGACTACTTTTTCTAGGGATATCTCACTCCCTGTTCAAATAGTATCGTTAAAACTCGGTCCACTTCTATATAACTCACTATATTATTAATTATATTATCAAATCTGATTGTCTCGTAATATCTTAATCTGAAAACGTTTTACACAATACGTATGTGTATCAATAAATGTGTTAATAAATTTGTAACCATCATTCATCAACATGAACAAATGTAATAAAAGACTATATTTTTCTATACTTACATTTTTTATGCTTCTTTATGAGTATCCTGGAAGAAGTCGATTTTTTTTCAATAGGAACCACCATTTTTTTACGATTTCGACATTGAAAATCTTGATGACCACGATCATAATTCTCGGACATTATAAAAAAAATTATTTTCATCCAGTCTTTTATAATTAAATTGTCATCACTTCCAAGGTTCCGTTTCAAAATTTAAAATGATAACTCTAATACTAACAAAAATTCCACATTAATCAACCGAAAAATAACCCTATTCGGGTAAAAGAAAAAATTATATTCCCATTTGAAAAACAAAAGTTGATAACGCCACAGGACACTCCAAGAGGTTAAAAATATATGTGTTGGTTAGTATACTTTTTTAGTGCACTTACATTTTTCAAAAATCAGAATTTAAAAAAATGCATAATTTAAGCTGCATAAAAAAAGAGGTGAGCATACTTAAAGAATCATTCTGTATATATACGTATATCATAATTAAATGTAAAAATACTTTGTTTTAAACGACAATATTATGTAAATTAAAATGGAAAAAATTTTATGACGCATTTATTACGGTGCACGCAGAAATTATTTAAATATTTTGTACCTCGTTTATTATGCCGTATATTGTTATTCCAAGTATTGAAGTACATTATAATACACTAAATACACAGGGTTGAGCATGTTTTATTCAAATTGTACGTCATATCTTATAGAAACGGCGCGTCCGGTATTTAATAGTTCTCAGACATAATCCCTATCGTTTTAGTTCGCTGGAAGTTAAATATTTTTTACACGGAATAACTATATAAGTATCGTTTTACAGAAATAATGTTTCGCTAATCGGCCCACCGTTGTCTCACTGTCTTATTCCAACGATCCTGACGCCCGACCGAAACGCCACCGCGGTGTAAAAACATTATTCCGTTTTTTCCTGCGCGGTCGAGTCGAAAAAAAATAACGAACAGAATTCCAAGATTTTTTTACATCGTCCTCAGCGCATGATAATAAATATTTATATAATATATCATACACCAGACGGACGATAACTACGTCTCTTTCAAGCATTTTTATAATAAAACTCTTTTAGGCCACGGCGTGACAAAGCTGTCGACTCCGGGTTCAGTCACTCCTCCGGTAACCATTGTACTCGGATGGATGACCATTCATGTATTTACCGATTTCGAGGGTGTACATCGATACTTACGGTGTATTATTATACAGAAAAAGGAAATATGTGTCGAGTCTCACTCTCGGTGGCCTTAGTCTAAGAATCTAATACTAAGTCAATATGGTTTTCGGCGTTTGAGACGCCTAGTGTCTTGAGAGATTAGTGCGTCGACCCAGGCTTATCTCATGTTTGCGGTAAAATTTGGCCATCTCGTCCTGAACGGAAGTGATCATCATATTTCGGTGGTTAGTGTCGTTTCTGTCATACCGATGAGCTGCGACCGATGTTCTGGCAGCGTTGAATAAGCTCAATGTTGGACTTGCTGGCACAACCCTACAGTTGTATTCCATAAGTCCGCATAGGCCTAATGATCACAACGACGACAAGTGTTATCATATTATGGTGAGTAGGTAAACGTAAGTTAAGACTGCAGCAAAGTGAACAAATACCGATCGTTTATCGTTTGCTGTAGAAAAGCCATCGCTCTAATACAGCAATACGTGCTGTAATTCGTATTCACCGTACGTACAATTAATTATGCGTTTGTCGGTTGATAATGAGGCGAGACCGAGATCGCCGTCTTTGGCTTGTGAGTATAAGACGAATAAAAGTTATTTCGGGAGTTCTCAATATGGCGTGCATAAATTATGTATACGTACATCCAATCCCCGCGGTACAAAAATCGTCCCGGTACGTTTTAACCGTAGAACCGTAATTGGGTACGCGTGAACACCGCCAGATTGGAGGAAAGTGAAAAAAAAAAAAAAAAACCAATATGTCACTGGAAGTTATGATTGTCATAACGGCGAGCGGTTCCCGAGCAATACGGTGTACGCGCACATCATTTTCCCGTTAAAAATTGTCGCCGGGCAACATTAGATTTTTCGTGGAGCCGCACGATGCACACGACACGTGAAAGATGTATTTCATAAACTCGTCTGCCGGCGAACACTATGATTACCGGCGGTTACTCGAAATCGGTGCGCGGCCCGGCGGACATAAATTAATCGGGTACGACGCGACGGTAATATCCGTACACTTCCGTTTTGATTGCGAGTCGACGGCGTTTCTCCGGGAGTCCTCTAGGATAGTTTTACGTATATCGCGTGCCTACCAGCCGGACCGTTTCGATGCACGCGTATATACATAATTCATTTGGTCGCAATAACTGTAATGCATCGGTGACCGTAGGAACACATGACCAACAGTCGTTTAATCATTGTGCGCGCGTATAAATGTTTTACAAAATATAACGTAATAAAATATTACGACGCGCGTAGTGGCTACGAGAGCTGTATAATATATCGTACGATTTATCTGGATTAAAATATACGGAAATTGAAAAAAAAAAACCGACATTAATATGTATTGTGACATCACGAGAAGGAATAGAGAGATAGAGAGAGATCTGGTTGTGCGATTGTTACACGTAGACATTTTATTAATTGCATTTGATGCAGTATCGATAAAATATAAGAGGTTTTTTTTTCACCGTAAAATAAAAATAATAATATATTACCAAATGTTTTACTGGCGAATGTAAATTGTATCTCATATGAAATCATCGAATGTTATAATATAGTTCGAAAATGACGTTTTTGTATTTTGTTTTTCAATATTCGTTATAAAACCGGTAAAGGACTCATTCACGATTTCGGTTTAACTCCAAGGTAAAAATGACGTCACGTCATATCGTATTTTTAATTTATTTTTGTTATTTTAGTAGGTATTATAAATTTTATAGCATTATAGAATATCACTTCAGATGAGAATAAATATGAATATCATACCATACGAGGTTCGCCTAGCGGTTCTATCCTGATTGTTGACACAGCCGATATTAATCTTACGTGATAACACTGAAAAAGTGAAAACTATTAGCTGCAGAGAAAGTATTCGAAAATATTGTTCAAGGGCTGTTTAAAGCACACCCCTGCAAATGACGACAACGTTCCCTCTGGTCACCTCTCCTAGGTGTCCACGCCTCCGGGTCCGCTACTGATGCGTACAACACCGCCCGGGTGAAAACCCCGAATGTCCGTGAACGGCGGCGCGATTACCGTTTCGAAACGATTTTATTGTGCGCCGACGACGTCGGCTGAATACGCCGAAAGACCGCAGCAGCAGCGGTTGGGGTCGCGCACGCACGTCGTAAAAACAGTCGTTCGCGTTGTCGCCGAGACAAAAGAAAACTTTTCGGCAGGTCGTAAAACCGCACACGAACACACGTATACGTGTAAATAACGTGCAAGTGTGCGCGCGTGTTTTCCCATGATTGGCCGCGGCAGCGAATAATACATTACACGTATACGTATTGACTGTTAGGTTTATACGCGGCTGCACGTCGAAACGTGTCGGCGACGTGGCGTAGGGATTGTACCCTGGCCCTGTACGGGAGATTGCAGGAGTGTACGCGGTGGACCGGCCGACGACGGCTGGGCTTACCTACGCGTGTATATATACACATATATGTCATTATCGCGATGGTCGGTTTTACGATTTTGCGCGTGTACACACGCATACTGTTTTCCGGGCGAGCGGGTAGGGGCACTCCGGCGGGTACGTCCTCCGTTGTATAGCTGCCGAATATCCGAGAGAGGGAGCGGGAGAGAGATTTTTACTGCCCGTCGTCGTCGTACATATTATACGTTCATGATATAAATGCGTGCGCTCGTCGAAGCCTCTCGGACGGTTAGGTGGTTAATAATACGACGTGGGGTCGTAAAAACGGCGTATATTCGGCGGCGCGCGCGTAATGTTATGCCCGGACCGTTTCCTCCCGCACCGCAAAGTCTTAACCGAACGAGAGAGAGAGAGAGAGAGAGAGAGAGAGAGAGATTATGGCGACGTCTCGAAACACAATGCGGTCCGATTTTTTTTCCTTCATTTTTTTTCTACTCCTGACAGTACGATTTTTCATAAACGACATTTATATACCTGCCGACGTTATATTATTATTATCGTTGTTCGCGGCGATAATAAACAATGCGCTTTCTACTTTCTACATATTATTATTATGCGTACGTATTGTAATGCGCTCGTGGTGCTTGTACATGGGTATGCACGGTATAACGCGACGGCTGACCGCGGTAGGCGGACAGTATGATGCGACCTGTGATGTGGTCTCGTCGGCCAGGCGTGTCTTCTTCTCGATGACCGGATTACGTACGGTACACACCGCCGGGCTGTAATGAGAAAAAAACAAATTCCCAACGGTACCACTATACCGAAAGACCGAAGGACGTACGTTTGGAGAAAATAAAAACGCCATCAACTCTGCTCGGGTACGGGATAGAGACGTGCGTAATTTCAGACGTCTTCCTAAATTATCGTCGGAACACCGTTAAACGTACGACGATGTTTTATAATATTCTCGTGGAAATAAGAACGCGACAATCCGCGTGCGTAGTACACCTACTGTAAATATACACGCGCGCTTAAAAGAAATAGTTAACATAACGAAAACCGATTGCAACGGCCGCAAAACAGATCGTAAATCTTCACAGTGCCGCACTTAATCCAAACACGAATCTCGGCCCGTAGCAGTTTATACTGCTATTATTATAGTGCAATCCTCTATTACACAGATTACTCGTAAATCTACATTTGTTGTTACAATCATTAACATCATTATTATTATTCTTATTAATACATGTAAGTGTGTGTGTGATAATATGGTAAGATGTGACGTTTTAGGATCCTGATTATATTTTACTACTCAAACAATGATCTGAATTGCATCGTTTAAGTCATTTAATTTAATTTGATTTCTGGTGTAAATATTATAGATTTGATCGAACATTTTTACTCTTAATGAAAAATTAAATATTGTGATGATGTTAAAAAAAATTATAATTATAGAGTTCGGTAAATATAAATAAACAGTTTTCGAAAAAATTTCATTCTAACGTTACTCTTAAAAATTAATCGATTTTAAACTAATTAACCTTATTAATTTGCGCTACCATTAGACTATTAGAGTATACACTATACTTAAATGGTTATTTCGATTTCAGTGTGGAATTTTACTATTGTTATACTATCAAATATTTAGGTAAACCTAAACGTAAAATGTTTTATGTTCCAGCAGAATAAACCCGTAGGTCGCACAGGTGTATATTTATATATAAATATTCTCATGGTGTATAGGTATAAAAAAATAATGTTTTAAAAATATAGTTTACGGTAAGTAATTAAAATTAAAGTTTATAAGTACTTAAAATTAAATTAATTTGTAAAAATTCTTTAAAATAAACACAAGAATAATTAAAACGTATCAATATAATTTATTTATTTATTTATTTGAATAAACGCCTTGTAGGCTCAAGTACAGATTAATAATAAAGTTTACAGAATTTTGAATTACAAAAATGATTTGTGTGATAAGTACATATAATGTGGTACATATGATCAAAAAGAAAAAGAAAAACATAAATAAGTGAATATAATTATTAACATTTTGGACTGAATTAATGATTTAAATAATGACGTTTTAGATTTGACAGATTATTAAAAAAGAAATCGAAATTTGATGTATTTCCTTATGTTAGGAGTCTATTAAGTGGATTATTTTGTCCATAGTTAGTGCGGTGTGTTTTGATATGGAATGTTGGACATGAGCGGGTATTGTATTGCGGTTCGTGAAACGAAATACATTCCAAAAGAGGAGGGCAAGAGATTATACCATTAATTAATTTATATAAGAAGGATATATCTGACATATTACGACGGGCTGAAAGTGTATCAAGTTTTAAATTAAATTGTAGGTTTTGAGCTGAAATATCATCAATATTATTCATTAACCTTTTTTTATAACCTATAAAACGAATAAATTTTCTTTGTAATCGTTCAAGTTTTTGTACATGAGAGATCGTAGTGGGATTCCATATAATGGACCCATATTCCAAAATAGGCCGTACTAGGGCACAAAAAAGAACTTTAAGACAGTTTATGTCATCAAACGATTTGGTAGACATAAATAAAAATCCTAGAGTTTTATTAGCCTTAAGACTGATCTGATCGATATGGGTAGAAAATTGGAGGTTTGTTTGAAACGTGACACCGAGATCCTTTATATTATCATATTCTGGCAGAGTATTGTTATTGATAAAATAATTAAATGCAATTTTTGATTTATTTCTATGGAATGATACTTTAGAGCATTTGTTTGCATTTAGGTTTAAACAATTTTTGGTACACCAAGTGGATATTTAATTGTATAATAATATGTCAATAATATGTCTATAGTTATAAAAGTATCATAACTCAGTAGGTTTATAATGCGTTATACTAAATATAATTACTGTAGGTAATACTAAATTATACTTAATTTATTATGTGCAAAGTCCGAGGTCGAAATAAAAAAATATATAAATAGTATTCAATTATATAACTGCAATCAATGATTTTTTATCGGTTTTTACTCCATTCGTCCATACCACATTATTATTGTTCAACTTTCATCGACACGTGGACTTATTTTGAATACTCGTATATTTATGACGCGAAAAAATGACATTTTAAAAAGCTATACATACTTCGCACATATAACACGTATATACTAAATGGAATATCAAATGTAGTTAAACGCGTATTGTTGTGTCGGCTGTTATAATTAGCGCGTGTATTTGTACGATGTGATTGTGTAAACGCGTTGTAGCTACGTTTACAGACATTATTAACTTGAACAAAGCAATCGTCGCACGAAAAAAAAAATTGGTAATAAATTGCACGCGCATGTATACGTAATATTATAACAATACGTGAACGTGTGTATGTATAGATAACTCTTCTTTTGCGGGTTGAAATAAACGAGGGAGGAAAATCGTTTTGCTCTACACGACTTGTTGTGGCGTTAGAAAAAGATAGATGGATAGATAGATGGATAAAGAAGGAGTGATGGAGAATGAAAAGCGAGTCGGAGAGAAAAGCTCATAAATACCGCGAGGACGGTCCGGAAATAAAAGAAATCTGTCCCCGAAAAAAAGTATGGGAATTGTTTAACTCTAGGGGCAAGTTCAAAGGAGCGGCTGTTCGGGCACCAAACTTTTTTCCCCACACGATATAAAGCAGCAGCAGCAGCAGCAGTAGTGTAATGTATTCTTTGAAATTAGAATAGCGCGCGACATGGGGACCCGAAAAAGCAATACAATATATTACGCGTATACATGTTTACTGTATAACATAGTATTAATAGAAGGCAGTGTAATATATGTATACGCGCGCACACACACGAGCGCGAACGAGATGCACACGTGGCGCAAATATCTGCGGTCACACACATATTCTAAATACTTTGGTACGGCGGTGGCGGTGTGGGAAATAGTAAAATTAAATTTACAAGTTTCGTATCGAACGGAATAGCGACGGCGACGATGGCAGCCGAGTCATACGCGCGCGCGCGCGCGCACCGTATACGCCGTATATTATAATAATATATTGTTTTGTAGACCACCGAAACGGGACTAACTGCTTTTCAATGGTTTCTTCACTGTTTTTTTTTTTTTCACATATTATTGTTTCTTCCTATTTTATTTATTTTTTTTTCGTTTCTCATACAAGACCGGTTTTTTTTTTATATTATATATGTTTTGTTGTGCTCGCGCGCGCATGCGTGTGAGCGGAGTTGAGCAATCCTCTTCCTTCTTCTCCTCCTCATATTTTCCCTCCTCTTCTGTGCGCGTGTGTGTATCGCCCCTTCGACGAACGTTGGAATAAAAATGACTAGGAAAAAAAAAATCATAGTATAATGCCTTTTCTGCCAAGGCCGTAAAATCCGAGCTTGTGTGTGTGAGTACGAGTGTATGAATATAGAGAGGGTCGCAACGGGATTTGGCAAAGTGTTACAACATGCCATCGTTCACGTACAGTACATGTTATATACACACACACACACACACACGCATACATATACAAAAGATATGCCTTGCGGGGGGTAGTAAAGGAGACGGTGTGGCGGCGACGACGACGATGACGACCGCGTATACGCACTGCCCACACGGCCTACATAAGGATGAGAGAAGCATAAACTGATGCGCGTAATGGGCGCACTGTTTCCTAATAGCAAAAGGATTATGATCAGAGGTGAGCCGCGACGTGACATTTTTCCGATATCCGATAGACCGATAACCAATTCAATATTTTAAATTGAAAACTATTAGCCGACGTTAGAAATAATTATTATACCGGTTGAAAATCTAATGGCCGACATTGTTCTATTAATAAATATGTATCTCAGAACATACAGTTTTCGAGAAGTTGTTAGCCATGGCACAATTTATTTACGAATTATCACTATTATAGCATTGCTAATTTCGGATTGATCACACAATATTTTAGTGGTAACATCAATAGTTAACAACACGTAGTTACGCATTTTTCATGCTCCATGTGTACTAGACGTTCTTCTCCGAGAATATCGGGTGCAATATCTAATCACCTCTTAACATATTATACACTATTTATGTGTATCTTCCTACACTGTTATTCGGCTGCAGATGCGGTATCTGCGTTCTGTACCATGTTTGGCGAGTCACTAGGGACGAACTACGACGTGATGATATAATAGAATCCAAAACGATTGGACGAAAATGCATCCATCCTGTAAACCAACATTTTCTTTAACAATACGAATCCAATAATTCGCATTTCGATTGCGATTCGCGTTACATTGAAATGTTCATAACACTTGCACGTGCAACTATTATACCTACTGTGATCTTATAGAAATGAAAAATTCAAAAGCCATCATTCCCAGTCGGTTAAGTGATGAAAACACAAATTTAACCACTTCCGTGTGGCACCCTTCTATGTTCAACTGTACTGTAATGAAAAAAAATTAACACCTGCACGCGCCACGAGTATACTTCCATCGAGTCATTACGGTGGACCATCGTGCAGTACCCATTTGTAATACATCATAACGACCGATTAGACATTTCAACAGCACATACACGTAAGGCGACGGGTTGGCTCGCCGAAACTACGACGATCGTATACAGACACGTCTTAGGGCTTCGGTATCAGTTCCGATCCGATGCCGTTCTCCTTATCACGATAAACGTAGTGTGATATATTATGCTGCAATATCCGATGCGCGTGCGATGATTCTTTTCGTACGCACGTGCGTGCACACGTATAGCGTATTATTATGTGCATTTCCCGTTTCGTGGAGATCCATTTTTCTTTTTTGCCTTCTAAATTTCTCATTTTTTTTTTTTTTTCTTTTCTTCTTCTTATTCTCCACATCGATCGCCAGTATGTGTTGGCCGGCGTTCAAGAGCCGAAGCGAACGCGCGCGCGTGTATAACAAATTATGCCGTACATCCGTTGTTGCAGTGCGTTGCGCGCTCGGGCCCGCGCGCGCTCCGAAGGGCTCGTGATAAATCGCCTATGCGGCAAATCCGATATCCGCATGTACGAACGCCGCCACCGCCTTTGCCACCCGTGGGAAGGGGGCGACTGAGGAAGCTGCATATCGTCGGTCTTCGACAAAAGGATAATCTGTCCGTGGAATCGCTGCCATACAGAAACGGCTGCTTCTGCTGCTCCTGCAGCTCCTAGCCGCTGTCGGTGTTCCGGGAGGGATTATGTTTTCAGTTTTCGAGACGTCTTGTTGTACACTAATAATAATAAAACCTCATTCATTATTATTATTATTATTATATTTTTATTATAAATGCGCGAGCGTGTGTGTGTGTGTGCGTGTTAGTGATAGATGATTTTTAAATCTCGCAAATCCGAATTCCAATCAGCATATATGCCGAACGAAAATCCCAACGTTGCAGTATAATATTCGTATCATGAATTATTACATGTCCCTCCTCCGGAACGCGAGTGTCGGTCTCTTTCGATGTGTAATCTATGTGTACGAGTGAATATATTGCTGACGTGGAACATTTTTCTTGCTCTTACGTTTCGCAAATAATCCGGACGGTATGTACGCACTTAGAAATCGCACTGATAGTAACAGAAAATGTACATGAATGTTCGATCAAACCTCAAAGAGCATCAGTGATGACGAAATTGTTCGAAAAAACTTACAAAACAGCGCGAACACGCAACAAATATGTTAGGTTGAGTAAGGTATAAATTAAAAAAATACGCTAACGTTAAAAAATAATCACGTATTTAAGTACAGTAGGTATATCAAAAACATAATACAAAACCACAAAAAAACTATATTTTCTCTATACGTTTTAACTGAATAAGTATTATTTGATATAGTTCTTATTAGACAGTCGTAAAAATATGTTATTTGTGAAAATGTATTGAGACTTACGATAAGACTAGAGCCGCATGAGTCTATGACGCTAGCCACAATTTTGCGACCCCTGCTATAGATTGTACTACGTGAACTATGTATCCATATTGCACTTAAGTGAATACAAACAGTGTATCGTCCGTATAAATATTATTGTTTTGCTAGATATGCATTGATTGCTGTCAGAGGAATTCGATGCGTTTAGCGTATCATAAGTGTGTCGTCTAAGAATCACGATTTTAATATTTTTATTAATCCCTTATCTTAAGGTTGCTTCGGCCACTCGTTACTTTTGTGCTGTACCATATAGGTATCAGTTGCAACTACTGTGTTCAAACATTTGGATTTTGACGGTATGAGTGGGGGTTGAAGGATTGTTGACGGCGATGGTGCCGCCCGGAAAGCGAAACCGCCGGTGACCCGGTTCTAACCGGCGACTATTATTTGCGTTTTAGTATATGGCCGCCCCGCGCCGCTCGGCATAGACACCCCCTACGTACAACACAGCAATCTTAATTGTTATCCATCCGCAAAGCGAGTAACACGTACCATACGACAATACGTTTTTTGTCAGTACGCGCACTACACTCGCACCTTTTATCTGGAAAACTGCCGTACATTTGAATACGAACTATAATGTATGCGCGTGGTATTGCCGTGTAAAGAGTCTTTGGCAAACACGTGTGTATCGTAGAGCGCGTGGGTTTATGTAAAACCGTTAAACACTCGCCACATAATCAAAAACAAAGCGTTCGAGTGTATATTTTAGCGTGCGTAGTCGGTAATCCGTATACGAGAGAACATGTTTAATGTTATATATAATCATACATGTATGCAATATACATTATAGGTGCACGTGCACAGCAGAAGTAGTGCGTGCGTGTACAAATTGTCTTCGGGCAAGAATTTGCGTGGTGCGAAAAAAAAAAAATGAAATATAAACAAGCGAAAATAAAAGAAAGACGAGGAAACGTGCACAAAAGGCGCTCAAGAGATTTCGACCACGGCTTTTTGCACACCGTCCGGGTGTATTAACGTCTCCGAGAGGTTTTCGCATAAGCCGATTTATGTTTGCTGCGCGTTAAGTGACGTTTACATAAGTCGGCAACAGATCGGACAGTTGACGACATTTTCAGCGGCCAGAAGCTATGATTTTATTGCACATCGTACGACGACGAATTTATTTTGAAAACATTTCGATACGAAAAATATATAATATATATCCTTTGAAGAAAATGCGCTTGATGTACACATTTTAAATTATGTATACAGGGTCATTCGAATAATTCGTAGAGCGTTACGGTTTTTAATGCGTATACCCGAGCGCCATTAAGTTCGTAACGTTAAATTCGAATGACCCTGTATACGCGCACATGAGCGTATAGTGCACATATGTTATTGTATTTGAGTGTTTCATGTGAATTTTTTAACGACATGAAGGGAAACTCATGAGTGTGTGTGTGTGTGCGTATGCGTATGATATAGCAAGACTACGCAATAAACGATGATTGACGATGTACGAAAAAGCTTATCTGTTTCTAAAAGGGAACGTAGTAAATGTAAGCAGTAATGCAGTATATACGTACGCATATTACAGTGAAGAAGTTTACATGTTAATAATACAAAAGACTGACTTTGCCTCTCCCCAAATCTCCAAAGCTCCTTTTTTTCCTTTTTTATACTTTTTCGAGTACATTTTAATCAAAACGTACACTGGTCAGACAATCCGCGAGCGCCGAAAGGTCCTGATATTAATGGATTTGAGACATAATATTTTCGGCTTTTTTCCTTTTCTTTTTCGCATATACCTATACTGTACATACCATATATTATGAGACTGCACCTCACTTTGCCTAAGTAGTTTTTTAGAAGGTCCTACGAATTCTCCGCGTTTTTCTCCTTTCCGTGGTACATTATTACGTGCACGCATAACACCGACTAAAATTTGAAAAATTTATATCGGACAGCCTTGGATAATACGCGCCTCTTCGCGAAAAATCCGTTTAGTCGACCTCCGATAAAAGTGACAAAAGAATTCAAGCTGTTTTCGCGAACACCCAAAACTATTAAAATGATGGATTATATTCAGGGAAACATAAATGTGAAAATAAAATAAAACTTCAAAATTCGGAACGTGATGATAGAACTTTTATTGGTTGGTACGATTAGTTCAGTTTTTTTTTTTTTGTTTTCAGGTACGTCTAAAAAATGAACAATTTCTAAGAACCATAAAGTAAACCTGTCGTGTTAAACAGAAAAACACAGCCGATTATAAAATATAAGTCAAAGATACAAAATGTCGAAATCTGACCACAGAAGATGATCGCTATTATCAGAAAATTCGGTAACACCAATGACAACAACGTGCGAAGTGAAACAATTACAAGTTACATTTGGTAAACTACTGGGTTGTGTAGTGGAAATATTTGGTTTACGTTATTATTGACACTTAGCATATACCAAAACAGATAATTGGTACAGCTATGTATTTTTGTGTACCTCATTTACTTGTTTTGTAGCTACATCTAGATTTCTATGCTATAGATTACTAAAAGTTTTATCCAAACTTACATTTCATTGTTTTGTCTACAATAAATACGATAGTGTTTATTACAGTTCTGTTCTAAGCCATAACAATAATATTTTAATTATTTTAATTTGTTGTGCTGTCGTATCTAACGATTTATATTTCGTAAGTTTAATCATATCATTTAAATTATAGTAAAAATGGTTTTACCAACCACTGCCAATATGGCCACGTTACTAAGCGTTTTGTTTATGTAATTGTTGAGTTTGGTGGATAAGTACTTGAATAACTGTTAAATTGTTGTCCGTGAATATAAAATAATATAATAATAATAATAATAATAATAATAATAATAATAATTAATAATAATAATAATAATATAATATTATGATAAATATAATAATAAAAAATGTAATATTTCTTAAATATAAACAAAAATCTTAAAATAAACCTATTGCGTATGATTCAATTTTTTTTTTGTAGATTACCGACTATACGTATGTATGTGTATTATTTGTTACTACGTTCAATAAACCGTTTACGGAAAAAAATTAATCCGTCATAATCATAAAATTTTTTGTTACAATAATATTGACCGCTACTAATAACAGTCTGATATAAATTTCAGTTTGGACAAGCGATAAATCACCAAATCGACAACTATACCTATTACCTAATATCTAATATAATATTATGTAGTTACATCTGATATCACACTATAAGATCACACCGCCACCGTAGAGGACGTTTAAAAGTCAAAAGAAGGATTTTTTAAAGGATAAGAGAAATCCTACGAGTGAAAACCGTTACGTCCTTTTCTTATGTTATAAATAATAAGGATAAGATACTTTAATCGTATAGAGTTTCACTTTCACTGAAAACACGCACACGTACATACGAGATTAATCGTTCGACTTGATAATTATAATAATTATAGTTTACATTTCCAAGATGTACGTGTCTACCGTAAACGGTTTATTATCCGATGTATTTCTCAAAAGCGTTGCGAATACGTCACAATATTGAAATCAGTAGTTATTAGTCACTTACAGTGATCATAAATATGTATAAATATAAATATATTGTTGTTCTTGCCCGATCGAAAATTCGTTTTACACTTACCAATGATTAATCTCTCGTGTTTTATCGTCGGTGCGCGTGCGCGCGCATATATTATGTGGTTGCCAAATTAAATTTTTGTCATCTGATAGTTACCAGACTACCATCAATTATAAATAGTAGGTATGCGCACGGTACACGCGACGTGCAGTATGGGTCAGCCGAACATGCTTTGACGACATTAATTTCGAGTCGTGTATTACTTTGAAGTCATCCACTCGTTTTAATTGGAATATAAATAGACGAATATCCGAACAATGTAGATGTGCGCGTCGGCCGGACGCAAATACCATTATTGTCATATACGCCGTTCCATCTTCTGCGCAAATGATGATACGTGTAGTGGGTACCTGTACGTTCGGATTTCGAGTATCGTACTCAGGACTGAGTAAAAAATGACCGCGTACATTCCGGACTCGATGAGTCGCAATACGTCCGAGTGCGTACCTATTATCGTTACCGTTATTGACAAAAAACTGGCAACAAAGGTCCGCGATCGATACAAGCGCGCGAGTTCGGTAAATTCGACCGATATTTTTTATTTACATTGAACAATTTTTTTTAGGACTGCGTTGTGTTTGCAAAGGAGTGCGTCGTTATTGCACTCGGTTCACCGGCCGCCTTTAGAACATTTATTTGAATAAAAAATGCACGGGGGACACGTACATATAATACGCGCTCGCACAAACGTGGGCGTTTGTACAACGTGTATACGCAAAAATTGCGTTTTTCTTAGAAAACAATTGCGTTTGTTTGCGCGCGTATCCGAAAAAAAAAACCCGTTTACGGTCTGTTGCACGTTTTTCACGTGATTTGCATTTAACATTATTGCGTTCGATTGTTCGGCGAGAGGACCTTATTATTTAGGTGCAAACGACCAGAACGGTTGGTCGGCGGCGGCGGCGGCGGCGGCGGCGGCGGAAAAACGACGTTTTGTCAGAAAACGAATACAATGATCGTCTAAAACAACTATGGGAGCACCGGATGACGTGATAGGGCCAAATATACCGGAAGCTAACCGTAAATCCACACCCCCGAAAAACCTTCTACCTGTTATGGCCGAAATTCAATAGCCCGGTGACAGGCGTGCGTGTGCGTGTGCGTGCGTCCGTGTGTGGTTTTACGAGTTGAGAAAGTATAGTGTTCGAGGAATTAATAGCTGCTCTGCTCGGTTTGCATATAATTCATCAGCGCTCTTTTCGCGTGTTATTATTTGCTTTAGGTTTTTTCGTCCATTGTTTTCGGCAAACACGCGATGCACGTACGGTTTTCGCAAATGATTCAAATAAGACTACTATTGCTCACAATCACAATAATCGGTCTATTACTCGAATCGCTGCGCATAACCGCCATAGGTTATAAACTATAATGTTATATTAAGTACGGATAAAAAAGAAAAATACCGCGATTTGTTGTTCCTGCGAAATATTATTATTTCGTTATTTTACTATACTTTTTGCAACCGACTTAACCCGCGGGTGAAAAACTAGTGATTTGTGACAACAACGCATTGCCGCAGTTTAACAATCGTTATGTACAATTTTATGGATACCGGATTTTTCATTTTTTTTATTATTATTCTACACGATACGGATGCAGTGAACCATCAAGATAATACGCACTTGACAATACTCAGAAAATATGATTACTATTAAAATCGTTAGGCTTTTTGAACTGTACCTACTGCAGTACGACTCGTATCCGTACGCGAGCAAAATATTCCAACTCCAATATGTTTATTTATGTGTAGGGAAATAGTTTTAACTTTGAAATAAATTCTATATACATGTACTCGTATATTGAAATTTTACTTTTATATACGAAAGTTTTCCTCGCGGACTTTTTATGCAGAATCGTAAATCCAATAACCTTATAACTAGTAAAAAAGTTTTTGTTTTTTTATTTTTTTTTTTTAGTTCATCTTAAAAGTTTACCCTATTTACACCCAGGCTTTTTACTTGTTTTTTTCGCGTATAATATTAATTTTGATGTGCCGTCATAATGGAATGAAATCATTTGCAAGATGATCCGCAAAATCAGTATTAAATGAATTAAAATAAACTGCAGGAGCGAGAAGATTCACTTTTATGATTTGAAGAATAAAACACTTTATATTGACACTTAATCTTATTTAGTTGCGTTTTTATCGCGCTATTGCAGTATATCGATTATTTGAAACGAACAAACGACACACCCGTCGTATAATATTTATAAATTATTACTTACAATATATGTATATAATAGCACGATAAAAACAACTAAATAATAAGTGTGAACATAAAGTGTCTTATTCCTCAAATCACAGGGCTCGGAAGTTATAGGAGCAAAGAAGGCAAAATTTGAACGAAAAAATTATAAAAAAGAGATGAATAAATTTTAAATACGCATAACATCTTTTCAAGATTACAAAAAAAATATCTTACGTAGTTATTAATATGCTCAAAAACAAGTGTAAAATATAGTAAAATTAATGTATACTATTTAAAACACCAAAAGGCAATCGTATACAACGTTTTCGGTAAATTAACAGTGGACTGCGACGATAGCATTTAAATTCCTACGTTAAATATTATTGAGTTGTAGAAAATGTACATAAAATATATAGGTTAAGAAAGAAAATGTTTTTTAGAAATTAAGTATGTATACTCGTATAATATGCGCGTATAAAAAAAATTATGAAATATGCACTTTTTCCCAAAATAATCGATGAAATATGCAAAAACTGCTTTTTAAACTTTGGATTCTTAAAATCACCATTGCACAGCTCGGCGGAACTGTGTAATGTATTCAAGTATAACATAATATAATAGCGTAACTTCGGTGTACGTTTTACATTTTTTTTCAAGTGCACACGAATAAAACGCGGAGCACACGCACACCTAACATTTAATAACACGCACCAATGCAAAGCGCGAATCGTAGTCCGACGACGAAGGGTACGATGGCGGTGAAAAGAAGTAACTGAAAGACTGTGAAAGTGCTCGTGGGGTCTTTTTAATATCTGTCAAATATATATTGATGAATTGCTGATTTCGCGAGAACCGTTTGTGTAAGGGTCAATCTTTAAACCTCGTGGCGTATACGACTTCGAGTATTTAGCATTCTCAGACACGCACGCTCTACGACGGCATAAATTATTAACCCAAATACCAATACATACTATTATCATTATGTAAATACCTAAGACGTACGCAACCCGTATGCGGGGACACGATAAAAAAAAGTATGATTATCGGAAGTCGATTTGCACGTAATTC
The DNA here is from genome assembly GCA_949715065.1 of Periphyllus acericola. NCBI lineage: Eukaryota > Metazoa > Arthropoda > Insecta > Hemiptera > Aphididae > Periphyllus > Periphyllus acericola. The sequence continues at coordinate 1,764,520 of OX454271.1, forward strand.
ATGATACTATCACGGTGTACCCATAATATTATTAATATTCTATCCGTATTACATAGTTTACAATATTATATCCGCGTCAGGACACTACGGAGAAATGAGTCGAATATACTAGGTACATATTGGTAGGTCTTATGTAAGGGATGTACCAGGAATGAGCCGCAGCAGCCCTACGCCCTTAAAAAATTGTGCCACCCCTTCAATAGTAATTTTATTTTGAGTTTAATTTGTAATTCTTATGCTGGTTTTGAACAAATATGGAGTCCCAGTTAGACTCATTGCAGAATCAATAAAATAATAAACTTATATAATTAAAGTTTAAATAATATAAAAAAAAAAACAAGTCCAAATTGTATATTAAATATTTAACAACAGTAAATACAAATTATTTCGATGGCTTCATCCATGATGGTCCCGGAGAAAAAAGTGGCACACGCTGAAAAATGCGCTGATGACACCACTCTACCATGATAAAACTACTTCGAATTAAACCGTATGTATACTACAGTATGTTTTTTTTTTAAATCAATCTACCAACTGGGTAAGTGTACGATTTTCGTCAAATCTATCTTACTGTATACAGAATTTGGTCCAAAACATGTGACTGATTTATGTGACACAACCGTTTTTATTTTTATGTACCTAAAACATATTTTACTGCCAGTATATTTTCCGTCGGTGACAATCTATTACACATTATTTAATGTTGTTTTATTGCTTATTGTAAACTATAAAATATAATTCTCAATTCAAATTATAATATTATATTTATACGGAGGAACGAATCTGAATATAATTTCGTTTCACCAATGGTATTTCAAATTAACAATGAGAATACTTAAAGTGAATAACTATTCATAATCGTAATTGTTGAATTATCGTATACGGTTCATAATTCATTCGACTTATATTTTTACATGTATACTGTAAAGGTTATTTCCAAATATCTATATTTATTAGTAGTTATTATACCTACATTAATTTTAATGAAAATTAAAAAAAGAAATATTTGTCACGAAAAACATATTTTTTTAAGTATATAATGAGTATATTATTAATTGAAGGGGTTTTAAGTCATAAGTTTTAAATATAAAATCAAAGTTCTAGTCTGGAGTGCTGTTGTACAATATATGCAAATATATTTAGGTACTTACGACCGTTTTCGATTGAAAAATTCGTCAACAGCTATAAAATACGCACTGAATACTAAAAAAATCAAATTAAAATGTACAATACTTAGCATAATAATACTCCGGGCGAGAACTTTCATTTTTATATCCTATATATTTTATTTATATTGACATAATAAGAAATTTTTTTTTTAAATAATTTATTCAACATTTCATAACGCTTTGTTAATATTTTGAGAGTATTAACCCAGAAAACCATTTTATTTTGTTTTGTTAAACACGTCATGTTGGTTGCAAAACTTCTGTACATATATATGCGTTATAAATCGTATTTCGTAATAAAGAAGTTGATATTTCAGACAAAAGACTTGACGGTGTATTGCATTTAAGCACGATATATTATTATGCGCCGGACAACAATCCGAAACTCGGGTTAAATTTTTCAAATTATTTGTTTTCACCAAAATGAAATAACTCACGAAACTTGCGTGACGTTTCGAAACATGTATGCGATGATAGATTGTAATATTGCCCACCCGTATGGTGTATTTTAATGACGCGCGTTCGGCGATGACATTTCGGGAACGAAACGAATCCGACCGTTCGTCACGAAACTACGAAATTATATGCGCATAATGCAGTTGGCGGTCGCGATAACGACGATGGCTGCAGTTTACGAGGACACTCGGAAGTTTCTAGTCCTCCAGGAACTCGCACACACACGCTTGTCTAATTAAGACGCTTTTCGATACCCTAACCCGTTTCGCGTCCAAATAAAATCCAATAATTGAACCTATGCCAGTTTCGGTGAACGTAATAACTCCATGCCGCCGCCACGTGATTTACGCTCCCTTTCCTCCCGCCCTGTATGTGTACGTATATTATGTACACACGCACAAGCGCACACACACACACACGGATGTGAAATTATACATTTTAATATTAGTGTCCCGAAATGCAGGACGGCCGCCGCCGATTTTTAACGATTTCCATACCGACGCCTATACGGTAATTTATGTTTCCCGTTCTATTCTTACGACGGAGACCGACACGACTGTACGCGATCATAACTCGACGTCCTCGGTTTTCGGCCTAAGAACATATTGTTATTATTACGATTATTATTATTTTTTTTTTTTACCGTATATCTGTGCTTGTTCTTTGGCGGAAGCTTCGTTTCTTGCCACTTGATACCGCGCGTGCCGAAGAAAAAAACTGTTTGCGATTTCCGCCCGACCACCGTCTTTGTATATATGTACGTACGCGTATTATACTCACAAGGGACGCCCGCCGTAAATACGTTCTCGTTCAAAAGACTCGGAATATTGTCGGCGTGACAGTGCAAACGCACGTTAATTTTATTGTATTTCGTAGTCATACATGGTGATGTGTGCATTGTTACAATTTTGAATACGTTTAAAACGAGAGTTGTTCGTTTGAATATTGTTTTCATAGAATTATTCATGATTTTTCGAACTTAATTTCCCAGCATTAGCTGCAGTTTAGTTTTCTAATCTCGGTATTTAATTTTGTGCCAATCGATTCTATCCGATTCTTAAACACGTTTAGTTAATAGGTCAAATCGCCTTTTAGACTCAAACCGGTGGCCTCGGAGTGTTTGAAATATACCATTACCGTCAAAGAGGCCCCTCTCCCCGTCCATTATTTTATTATTTTCAATTTAACAATTGGATGCAAATCAAAGCACCCACATGATGTGGATGAACGAATGTAAAACCCATTTAATTTCATTTTAGCTTCATAGTAATTAAATTAATTTTTCGCTACGATCCAATTGGAAATAGGTAAGCTGCGACACTGACCTGCAGTTTTCTACAAACAACGTTAAATCGAGTATTAGTCAGTATATTATTTTAAAATATCCGTAAGACAAAATAGCAAAGCGTAATAATTACCGAAGTACAACATGGACATTTATATTCATAATTCTCGAACAGACCTCCTACCTACAGAATTTACTGTGACCTCTGTCATAGATGAATTAAATAAATAATAATCGGCCCCGCTATAGTGAAAACTGTATAAAATCCACGTTCTGTGAAACATAGTATACTTGCTCGACCCGCAATAATAAAATACTTCATTATTTATACGTCCGGGATCGCTCTTCAGGAACTGCCCGACTTGTCCTCCGCAGGATATTGTCCAACGCGTCGTTTTGATCTCCGATTTATAAACATTATCTAAGCAAGATATTGTTGTATTTTATCGCAAACGCAATTTCATTATTTTAATGCGCACTTCTGTGTATACGCCCCGAGTGTTGTTTTTAACACACCGATCGTAATATATGCGCGCGCACATCTACAGCACAACGGGATGAAACGTCCGACGAGATTACATTTTTATTATTCTTTTGATGGAAATTAAAAATACACACCATCAATTGATTACATTATACATGTACAATATTATCGACGCGGTACGCGGTTACAGCTTCGCATCGAACAAACGGGAATCACGCTCCACGTGTATTAAAAAACTTTTTTTAGTAATATAAAAAAAACACATATCCGTTATAATAGCATTTTCAGTGCGGCGGCGGCGACACTACAATAATATAATGATATTATCGCCATCACGGTCATGCAGTCGCGATTGTCGTTCATTAAAAAAAATTCACTGCAACGTCGAAACCTCTTTTGAAGTAAACACAATTTAAAAAACACAGTGTTAAACCGTAGTGCGTACTCAGCGGTTCGAGTGCCTGCAGAGATGATTCTTTATAAATATAAATTAAAAACGAAAAAAAAATGAAAAATATTACTGTCTTCGACACAATAATGTAATATATGGCAAACGCGTTATTATATAAATGGACGAGTTGATGTGGATCAAAATCGATGTTTAATAAAAAAAAACTCGATACGTAATATTGCTGTAGTATAACTGTGTATTGTTGTATATAACTATTGTTATCACACTAGTTTAGAAGATTTTACTATGAGTTATTTAAGTCAGTGTCTCTTAAAGTGGTCAATAAGGAGACTGAATTAATTAAATAATATATTATTCATACTGCACGTCAGACCCGGTTTTTGTGTGCACGACTGACGCACGGTGTGCACTACGAATGCAATATTGTGTATTTCGATTTGCCCGTGTGCGCATCACGGTCTACCAAACAATATATAAAATAAATAATAACTAACTAACAGGAATATTTTTCAAATGTTTTACCATTTAAAGTTAAGATTATTTCAGCATAATATTTTGTAGTATATATTACACCTTATTTTATTTTTCCTATCTATTTCCACGAACTATATCGGATTTTAAAGAATTGAAAACTTGTAAAAGATCTTCTCTGTTACGAGAAACGAACAAAAACGCAATGTATATAAAAATTAATACGCCTACCAAAACTAAATTATATCCACACCTTATTATTATTATTAGTATTAAAATGGTTAAACAATAATATAAAAAAAGGCTATCAAAAGATCTTACTGTCTTCCCGATTGATGCATTGGGAAGACAGTAAGAATAATAGTACGAAGGTGTTTTTCCTGAAGCTAAACTCCAGAGTGATGATTCATCGGTGCTCAGCAATATTATTTCGTTTCAACAATAGTTCATAATAAACTCCTACTGCTATAGTTATAGTTTTTAAAAATTTAAACGTATGTTATTATTTTCTGCAGTACAAACCAAATTCTACTAAAAAGTAAAAGTTGTCCTTTTTTATTACGATAAAAAAATTATGATATCCATTGCATACAAGTATTTTGTAGGGTCTGGTGAAACTATACTTCGAGCGAAGCGATAACAATTTTTTGCCGTTCAAATAATATTTGTGGTATTAATTAAGTGTGCAGTCGGAAATTTTATAAATAATAACGTCTGCTACACGTGCACGTATGAGATAAATATAGTATAATATTATGCGCATTATATATTTTATGTATAGTTAATATGTAAATGCTTTCGGACTTTCGGTGTTTTCTCGATCCGGCGCTCGCTTTAGAAAAAAAAATATTAAACAATTTCGAATGCCACCTGCGAATAATATGAACCAGATCAGAGTTCAGGGTCGAACGTTCAAGATTTACGTCCAACCAGCGTAATCTGTGTGTATTGTAATATATATACTTGCGCCGCGGACTCCAAATGTATGGATAAGCATTATGCCTGCGCAGCACTGTGGTCTACAAATGATGTACCGTACGTAACATATACGCGTTTATTTAGAAGAAAAAAAAAACGAATGTAATTTCGGTATATATCGGTCCGAAACTCGAACATGTTTTCGTTAAATAATGTTAATACGCGTTTATAAATACAAGCAAAAGTATTGGTACGCGTATTGATATATTATTACGCATATATGCATATTATACTCTCCAGCTGCGTGCGGTGATACAACACGAGTCCGATGACCTTATTCATTTTCATTTTTTTTCCATATCGAACACCGCTTTTTGTGTGGAAATAAGATTTCTTCAAATACGCACCACAGACAAGAAAAGAAAATAATTACAATTTCATACGATCGACCGTATGATGTACCTACTCGCAACCGTTTTCTCACTATGTGCATACAATATTAGATCGAAATTATATTTTTAATCGATCACCGTACAAAGAGTCATCGTATAGTTATAATTATTCTCGAAACACTTACCTATATACACATGCATATTTACCCTGTATACGTTTATTGCGGTTCCGAGGTTTAATGGCCAATTACTTTACCCGGGGGAAGTTTTTGAGGTGGACTTTTATTTTTTTTTTTTACGATTCTTGCCGGGGATTTCTATTTTGTTTTTTTGATGGTCTCATAATAAAATTGCGTACACCAAAAAACACATATTTAAGTTTTATGGCACGGCGCGCATTGTCGAGTGAAACGAAATAAAAACAAAATAACAGATTAAACAGAAACGCATAATACACACACACACACGCAATACTAAATGTTTGTTCCGTCCGTATTGCACATAACCCGAAAGAGCTGTGCACAAAAGCAAAACGGCGTGAATCGACTCGAACCCGTACTACACTTGGTACTTTTTGGTCAACGCAGACTCGTTGTTTCGCAACGTCATAAGACGTGTACCTAAACGTTTTCAAAACAAGTGTTTCGTGTAGGTACAACACACACCCGTTGAAGAATTCCGTTACACGACGTTGAAACGATTTTAGATTTGAACCCAACCGGTGCGGGATATCGAACCATATAATATATTGAATACTATTGATGTTCTGCGCTCGATTTAAAGTCGAGATGTATGCGCCACCGCGAAACCGTGTTGTGTTTCGTGCACAATAAACTGCAGCGTGGTGCGCACAAATCCACGTGTACCTTCAGGGACGTAAGTTATGTTCGTTTGCCGTGTATGAAGCACAACGTACAACAGTACCGTCTACGCGGCGACGTCCCGCGGTGATGTACAATATTGTGTTAATTGCCCGTATCGTGTATAAGGCTAAACGTCGCAACAACAATGAAAATAATAATATTCGCTTCGAGTCGTCCGAATGAACGGGGGACGGGTAGAAGGCCAAAGGACACCGAGAACACAGTGTTAGAGCGCGCGCCGCCCTCGCACGTATAGCCCTTGAGTGGCCCGGTGACGGGTGGTTTCGTGTACGCAGTCGTACTTGGTTAACTCGAAGTTCCAGGGACCAGAAAAAAAGTTCGAGTTATCCAAATAAAATTTCAAAATATGTATTCATTCAAAGCAGTACGTTACACCGATTCCTGTGTATTTATTTTAAAAAGGTTTGTGTAAACAAAAATTAGGATAGAAAGTTAATAGAGGTATTTATTTTTGTTTGAGTTTGGATGTTGATCGCAACAATTTGCAGTGAATCGGTCTATTTTATTCATAGCTTCCAAAAGTAGTTGGATAAACCACTTATAGATTAACACTAATGATTCATTAGTAATGACTAATGACTATTTTCGATGGTAAATGTACGTGCATGAGGAAAACATCATAATTTTTATGATTATAAAAATCGAAACTTCGAGTTAAACAAGTTTTTTCGCTTTGTTTAAACTGAAAATTCTAGGGGCTGGTAAATAATTTCGATGTATCGAAGATTTCGAATAAAAGAAGATCGAGTTAATCAAGTTCGACTATTTAACGTTATTTTCCTTCGCCAGCGCAGATGTACATCCGCTTTGAATCTCGAAAACTCGAGTGCAGCGTGTGCAACGTGCGCGGGGAGGTGGAAAATAACAATGATTAACCCCCTCCCCCTACCACTCTCGACATGGCCGGACGGGGGGAAATGAAATTGCGCATTAAAGATTTGGGTATCGAGCAGGACGCGACAATTTTAGTGAGATTAAGATTGTGCGTAATAACCGCACGGTTTCAGGTAAATCTCTCGTTCTCAATCGAGGTGCAGTAATCACAGATCAGACCACGCGGTGTAATGTCGTTATCGTTGGGAAAACTGAATGTTATGTACTTGTATAGAGTATTGATGTATTGATCGTTTTCAATCGAATAAAAAATATGTGTTCTCGATTAAAGACGATTTTTGTTAGCCGGTATTGTAGTAAAATTAATGTATTATACCGTGTCTGTTGTTGGTGTACAGAAGTCAATCGTACAAATGTATGTTTGCTCAAACGGAAAGATAAGATAATATCAAGACGTTGCTGCAGACCTTGTTGTTTTAGTTACTGCACACGATAATATTATGCAGTTTCATCGCCGCCCCCTACAAGATTATCCTGAACACGCCACAGCGACTACTCCGTACGCGTGCGGAGACGCGCCGAGCATAGCATAGAGAGGTACCTGTACTATGGTTCGTACATGTTACATATTATTGCATAATATTATAATATTTAACCGACCGAACACACTGCAATTGCAGCAGATATTAAATATCTTGCAATCTCGCAGAAAGTTATAATGCACCGTTATAGTTGTTACGTTTGCATATTGTGCCGAGTCTGAGATGAAATTACCATTTCACAATTATACGCGCGCTCGACGACAAATCGCCGTATGAATATTACAATATTACGATTTGTGTACACGCGCGGGTACACCGCGTAACCCATGCGATGGCTTGAATTAAAATGTGGTGGGAACCGCAGCCTATACGAGTCGCGTGTAACGGGTTGAGAGAGTAATACAGGATGATTTTTTAGACGCGCTCGTCCCCTTTTTGGCCGTAAGAATGCTTTAAATTTAAATGTATTTATTTCGCTGTTCAAATCACCGTGAAAACAATGTTTGCCACGATGATTTTTTTTTCACCGCACAACACGTCTAAAACATCACCCTGTATCCATAGTTATTAGTGAGCACAATAGGCGTGCGCACGTGGCGTACCTATATACATCATCTCGCAAATATACACGTTTTTTAGAATAAATACTGATTTTATCATGCGTATAATATTATACTTTTCCAGATTTCCTAGTCCCGAAAAAATAATTTCAAACAGGCTGAATATAATATAGGTGACATAATATCAACTCGATCACTTACTCAAAACAAAAGACCCTTCCGTGTAGAATATAATAAATTGCGTGCATAATATTGGCTCTAGAATTAGTAGCATTAAATACATGAAATAACTTAATATCGACACCTAAGAACCATCTTGGTCTTCTAATGATTAGAATCATCTTATGCTATAAGCATTTTAAATGTTAGTTCTTACATTTTAGTTGGTTTTGACAGCGAACTTGTCGACATAACTTTAAAACTAATAACAATCGGTTTTTGTGCGTCTAGTGAACACGAATTTTTTGAAATATTATTATATTACGTACAATCGAATTCTTTGAGAATTATGATCTTAGGTGGCGGATATGTATAATCTAAAGATTTATCTACGATAAAACGTTGACATTAGGAAAATCTATTGTAACAATACATTATAGTGTTCGATGCGTTTACATTTATAATTTAGAAAAACATCCAGCCGATGTTTTTACAACCACTAAAAATATTATCAATTGAAAATAGTAATGACTAATAATGGAGAGCATATCAATAGATGATGTAGCTGACATAATGATTATAGTTGTTGCATTATCTTTATAATGAAAACAGAGAATTATACTGTCCTACGAATTGCTTGTGCTCATTGGATGTGAAAAATATGTGATCGTGGTGTTGGCACCCGTAGTATGATTATATACGTACTATTATATATGAATTGTAACTAGAGTAAAGTCACTCCTGATGTCTTGTATTATAGCATCGATGTTCGGAAGAGTTAAAAGTTGTAATTCAATATAAATATAACTAATTACTACAAGAAGAAAATGTTGGACAATTTATTTTGTCAGGTATTTTGTATTTAATGCGTGAGTGGCACTTGAGAAACGTGTTATAATAAAGGACTATTAATTCACGATGCATATTAATGTATTATAACTTATAAGTTATTTACGCTTTACGCCGGTAATTTAGGAAGTTTTAAATGCTCAAAATTAAACTCTAATAACGAATCCCCGTGCGGCCCGTGTTTATTTAAATATTTAAAAATGTCGTGTTAGGTTATACTGTCGGCATTAATTAATCAAATTAAGCAAATCTACTTTATACGAACTCCGACGATATTTTATTTACGATTTTAATTCGACGTACACCCACGGCTTATGCGAACGAATACAAAGGGCGAATTGTATAATATAAATCAAATAGCTTAGGATTCAGATCACCCTACACGAAATATTAGCATTGTTTATAGTACATATTTTTATAATTATTAATTATTAATAATGGACGGTGACGTGTTCAAATAATGTTCGCGGACTTGCCACGCAATCAAAACGGTTTTCATATTTTTTATACGCCCACACATTATATAATATATGTATATATTATGTTCTTTCCATAAAGTATAATACACGCATTATAATAATTATGCTGTATAGTTTCAAGATTGCTTTGATTTGAAAACCATGGGTATTATCGTTCGAACCCACTGCACAATAGAAATTCTAAAATATTCATAAGTTCTTAACACACTTAATGTTCATAATAGTATTATTAAAATCATTAATATGAGGTATGTGAAGGGTAAGTTAGTTGAAATACAAGTAAGCGACATCTTGATGATTGCACCGAGTTTTGTGTTATCTTAATATCAAGCGCCGTTTATACTTCCCCGTACAAGTTACTATTATGTCGTTAACGTGTTTATGTTTTTAACTTACGTCATTAAACTGGTGGATGTAAAATGTATACGTTATTTATTTGTATACCAATTCGTTCTTCGGTAGTTTGGTGCAATTTGGCCAGTTTGACACATTTTCCGAAGTTGGAAGAGCTGCAAGAGTACTTGAAAATCGATTTTTGGACATGGACGGGGATTTTAATATAATATCTATAGTTACTATAAGTAATCATTTATGATTTATGACCTAAATTATTATGTATACATAAACTATACAATAATATTATAATTTTATAATTTAATATCTATATTTTCAATAGCAAATAATAAGTATATTCACTTGTACGCTATTGTCCGTACAATTTTCTAAAAATTATGCGAGAATAAATAAAACACGTCTACGAATAATATAACTACTAACTTATACAATAACTAACGATTGAACTTATAACAATGATCAGTGAGTTCAAAATTGTGGTACACTGGTTTCTTGTAAATACAAAGTAGGAAATAAAAAAGTGTATCAATATTATTTTATAGATACAATAACTCACTAATACGATTAATTCCACTTATGGCTCTTCCAAATTCAAAATTTCTAATCTTTCTTGGAGTGCAGTCCCAGCCGTTGTTTTTGTATTAGCACCACCGCTGAATGAAAAATCAGCTAAGTAAATATACACCAACAATTGAATAAACTTTGGAAACAAAATTAACATTTAAATATCGTAATCATTTCTCATTAAGCATACGTATTTTGTGTAGGTCTAAATAAAAAATACTAATTATAAATGGGGCCCGATTCGCTCAAAAAAATAATACACACCAAATTTCAAAGTGAATTAATGCCATGGCCGGCGGTCACGTGTAGTTGTCGAAATTACACTTTCATTATTCTTATTATTATTATTATTATCATCATTTATATTATTAATATTATTATTATTATTATTATCATCATTTATATTATTAATATTATTATTATTATTATTATTATCATCATTTATATTATTAATATTATTATTATTATTATTATTATTATTATTATTATTGGCACGGAGCACACCTCGACGGTTGCACCTCATATGAACAGGTGTGACAAAAATGCGGCACGTTATCACGGTATTATATTGGAAAATTCCAACAAAAAAAATAAATAAATAAGGGAGGGTAAAAGGTAAATAAAAACACATCCCTTCGCGCAATATATAATATATATGTATATACATATATCGATGTATATACAATGATATAATAATAATAATACACGGGGCGCGTGCACGTAATAATATCGTCCGGACGAAAATCCTTTCGCAGGTGACTGATTCCATTTCGCTTTTTGCTTATATTGTGTAGACTGTAGACACACACACATACACACACACACACACACACACACTTATATATTTTATATGTATACACGGGGGAGAGATGTATGACGGCGATGACGAAGACTAGTGCGATGGGGAGAAAGGATCGCAATAATAATAATTAATCCGAATCGAGAAGCCGAAAGTCCGTGGCCCATGAACGAACAAACAACGCGCGATACTATATATTATAATGTATATATACATGTACTGCAGCGGGTTCTTCTTCTCAGTCCCCTTTTGACATGCGTCCCCGAAAAGCTTTTACAATCAACCGTGTTTACATTACAATATTCGTCCGATTTCAATATATATAATACATTATACCAACGCGGGTCTTACATTTAAAGCGAACGTCTTCCGCGATGATGAGCGACAAAGATTTCGTAAACTATAAAGTATAAATGATATTACTATACATGTAGCATGTACCCATCCGACATCGCAAAGTACACATTATGTTTTATTACACCCAAAATCAAATGCGAATTCTTTTGAAAAAAATAAAATAAACGGTGCATTATGCGTTGTCGCTCGATCGATTGAACTATTCGGTTGCAGTAATCCGTATTTTACTTTAACAAAACGAATCAAACACTCCAGTTGCGTATCATTTCTGTGACTGATTTTAGAGAAGTACATTTAACATTTATTGTATTAACGAGTAAAGCATTTGGTACTTGTGAGATATAGATTTATGCAAGTTATGATATCTTAATAAATAGGGCCCGGATTGAAATGCCCTATAAACCATCGATAGATTCTCTAAAAAATAGCCAAATATGCACATAAAAAATTCAACATTTTTTTTTTTTTTAAATTTATAGTTTTATTACTTTTTTAGGTACCCGCTCCATACAAGTATTCATGCTAATTAATAACTAAATATCAAGAAAACAAATCGATAAATTATATCTTCAGAAAATATAGTATTTTAGTTCTATAACTATTATGCAGAACCTATTTTGAACAAATAAGCGTTAAAACTAACAAAACGACCAAAAAATGTTCTAAGATTAAAAAAAAAAATCTAAAATATGAGTATTTTCTTCTTTTCTATTTTCTTCACGGAGCAAAACAATTTACTTATAAAGAACCACGATAACGACTGGTCATTCAGTGTAACAAAATGTACCTTAAAAAGACCGAGTAAATTGCAAGAATTCTTATCGCTATACATAAACAAACGTATCGTACATTTTGGTGACTAAGAGAGAACATTTTTGACACGTCCAGTCGTAAGAACATATTATTGCAACGACGCTAACATCCCGTTGGTCAATCACATCGTCGGAATACAAATGAAATATGAATAAAACAGAGTGGAATACGTATCCATCAAACAGCGGCGATTTATTGCGAGTCCCTACAAATATTCCGATTCACGCCGCGAAAACGACCGCGATCGGGGCCTGAAATGTATGTGTCGTCGTCGTTCGTCCGGACCCGGGTGACGAACGCGCGCGAATACGTTTGTGGGGAAATGAACGATGTGTTATTGTGAAGCTATTGCGCGCGCACGAGTTTTTGGCCAACGTTCATTCACCGTGACGGCGAGGTATTATGCCCCGTGTGCACGCGGACGGATCGCGGTGCTGTTACGGTACGAAGAGGGCGGGCTCTGGCGATTAGGTTCTTTTTTTCATTTTTTTTTTCGTTTTTTTCGTTTTTTTAATATTCCATTTGTTTTTGGGGCTGCACGTGTACGCGGCGAACGCTTAACGGAGCCGTTTCCGACGTTCCCGCCGTATCCCGGGACGACCCGGTGCCACAACAATGAGCGAAAAGAGACCACCGCGGCAATACATTTTACAGGTACACGCCCGTCCGGTCTGTACACCCGACATATTATGTGTAATACATGTAATAACAATGATAAACGATAATCCGACGTTACACAACATACACATTAGTCATGTGACATTTCACGCGTGCGCTGCAGTGTCATATTTAAGGGGAGGGTTCGCGTGTGGGTGATCACCCCCCCCATGGACCAAATCATATGCTTGAATCGCGGCTGTAGATAGTATTACTAGACGGTACAGCCGTGTTTTGAATATATTCATTTACGATGAGACAAAACTCTGGGAAGGTGATGCTTAATTATAAATACATGTACTGACCATAATAAAATGCCTCAGCTTTAGCAATTTTTATTAGGTTCTACAGCAATGAATCGTAACAATTTTGAAAAAAATTTTAACATTTTCTTTGTACAAAAAAATCATAAATTAAATTTTCTGAAATTCTGTTCCATAACAGTTGAATAGTTTCTTGTTTTTATAAAACTATAGGTAATTTATTTGCCATAAATACGTATAACTTATATTTGCATTTTCATTGTTTTCATTGTTTCATGTATTCAAGAGTATTCAATTGTCTACGCCATTTTAAAATCAAGCGTGTACCGAAGTAATGCATATGCATACACATGAAAAAAACGTTTAATAATTATAAATTAAGAATTTAGTATCGTCCCCACCCCCCATAGACAATCATATACGCCACTACGCGTACGTTACAAAATGCGCGTATTGTCTGTGCGTGCGCAGTAGATCAGGGTTTCCCGGCCTGGGGTCGCCCACCCCCATCCTCTCTAGGGGGCACAAGCGTCAAGTCGCAGCGGAGTGTATAAATAACAGATATTTATGAGAAAACGAAATAACAGGCATTACGTATAAATGCATGTATTATAATAAACATTATAATAACATTTTTATTCGCAAAACATACAACAAAAAGATTGTCGAATTTTTCAACTTTTCGAGGAGAGCCGTGAGACTTTTAATAACCTACAAGTGGGGTGTAGAGTAAAAAAAGGTTGAGAACCGCGGTTGTATAGACCAGTGTTTCCCAATTGGTGTTCCGTGGAACCCAAAGGTTCCATGACCCCGCACCAAAGGTTCCTTCAGAAGTATGGGTAAAATAAATTGGTATAACATTAAAAAAATTTTCGATTTCAACTATACTATACGAACTATGAACAAGAAGGAGACCTCTTATCTTTGATACCAGCTTCTTCTCTAATCTTATTAAGTATTTGTTGTATAATACAGAAAATATGACTTGGTTACTATGTTAATGGGGGTTCCACAAAATGTTCAAGTTCCTGCAAAGGTTCCGTGAGTAAAATAATTTGGGAAACACTGGTATAGACTACTGTAAAGGCAATATACATGTACGACTCACGTCTCTCGGTATATACAGATCCGTATATATTATTAATCAAAATGCTTCTTTCGCGCTTCAGCGTATCGCGATCTATACGAACTCGGAGGTAAAGACGAATTTCATACGTTATATTACGGGGTGATTTTTTCACCACTAATATCTTGACGATTTCATTAGTATTTCTGTTCTTGGTTGACGGAGTCCTATAGTTTTTCCCCAAAATATTTACGAACAAACGTGTATCTGTTCACTACTTTCAAACGTGATGGTTATTGTTACACATAAAATGTATATTGCGCATGTTTTTATTCATTTTTCCAATCAATTGTCCGGTTCATCTTTTTACACGGCACCGTGATAACCGGACCACTTCACAACTTCCAAAAGTTCTACTGACTTGGGACCTGTGGCCCGGCCGTATGCACACGACGTAAAACAATGTACGTGCGTAACTATACGGTGATCGTGGCTTAGCTGCTCCAGAGCACTGTACGAACGTTAATTAATCGTAATCCGCGTATTTGGCTACAAGTCACGCTTTTAATTTATACGTCGACGCGTCGTTTCGTCCGTTATTACGCACTTATGCGGGTGTCTCTCTCGCAATAATTTTCCTCTACACAGTGCCCGTTATGATTATAAATTATAATGCAGTTGCATTCCGCCACGACGGTTTATCACGCATTTACGCACATCGTTATTGTTATTATTATTATCGTAGTACCGCACACATCCAATATACGCATATATTTGTGTGTGTGTGTGTGTATATCGTTGTACCCACGTATCGGTTTCCTGCTGTTGCAGTGCATGTGTGCGTGCGTGTGTCGATGTCGGCCATTTATTACGCGCGATACGGTCCGATGGACGTTAGCCGCGCGTGGGAGAGGATTCGCCCGAATATCGGGTCCGGGCGTGTAGTCTCCTCGTCGAGCGACCACCCTAATCACGCGTTTATGTGCTCTACATACTTGTACCGAAGTCTCTGTACTGTCCAGATGATATAATATATACGCATGTGAATCGCATTGAATCCGTTTTTTTTTTTTTGTACCGCACCGACGGTGGTCTTCCGCGGAAGTGTTCTTCCACGCCGAAAAAAATGTTTGATCTTGTACTCGATTTTATTAATGGCATCTTTACACATTATCGCGTGGTACGCGTGTAATAATATTTATCACGTGTGCAAGTTGTAAATCGATGGTGTACAAAGTGATCAGAATTTCATGTTACAGCGGTTTTATCCGTTCACGAAAAGAAGCGAACCGCGGAAAAGAAATGGAATTTTTTTGAAACCGGACGGTCTAAAAATATTCATTTCTGTGTTTTCACTTACATTTTGCAACCAGAAATTCTGATCATCTCGTACACGGGTTCTTTATAGCCATTAGGTGCACTCTGACTAGACAGCTAGCAAATGGTACGTTATGTGAACAGACTATCCGACTAATTATGTGTTGTAAATCTAACGCAGTAAAATACTATCATATTATAATAACGAGGTTCTTTTTACCCTTCCATCTCTACCATAATCTCCTTTTTGTTTGGAACTTTATAATTATGTTTTCGAATTCGAGTTATGTGAAAAGTCATAACATGGGGAATAAAAAGTAATAAAACTAAATTTAGTAGCAATTAAACGGTGTTATGCATTTGTAAACAACTATACACGCGCAAACGGGCGGCCCTGATTATCAGTTTTCACTTTTTAGGCAGCTTGATTTAACAGCACGAGGCATTATGTTTCGTGCAAACTTTTTTGCTAATTTTGAAAAGTTTAAACCAATTATTTTTTTTTTGTACCTAGTACGAAACGATTAAATGATTATTATTTTTTTTTTATTCATATTATAATCGTTTTATCGTACATATATAATTGCTCGAGAGTTGAAAGTTATGAGGAGTTTGGAAAACTAATATATTACGTATAATACACTTGTATTCATAATACAAATTCTTATTTTTTTAAAGAATTCTTAAAACAAATAAACTTTTTGAGCAGAACGTTTTTTTTTTAAGTTACACAATATTATTATTTCCTCAGTCAATTAATGTTTTTTGAAAAGAAAGGTTTTTTTATCAATTTAAGTCATTGCAACATGATACACGTTATGATTACCGTGTTTAATTTGTTTTCAAATGGCTTTACATATCGTTTCACATCATTATCTGACAGGGGGCAGAGTTCAATTTGTAAATTTTTTTTTAGCCACGTTAAATCTGGAAAATAATTATTTTACAACAAGTACGAGTACTAGACGATACCAAATAAAAATAATTAAAATATTAAAATTTAATTTATATTTTTCATCAAGGCTAAAATCTTAGATGAGTCTGTAGATGGAACTTTATGACGTGGGGAAATTAATAAATTTCAAAAAAATATTTACACGATGATCTTGTTGTATTAACACTGTTTCACAATATTTTTAGTGTCATTTTTGCAACTCAGCTCTTGTTGGAATTCGTTTCTAATCACAGATATCACAGCTTTATTTTTTGATCTAAAAGTGTTCGTACTTATAATTAATAATCAACCAAATAATCAACATTTGATTTTTTTTTAAATCTACATTCTGAAAAAATATATATAATACATATTGTTTCCTTTAAACATGTTTCGATATAAAATAGTAAAACCAATTGGTTGAACCACTATAAAAGAATGTCTTAACATACACGGAGATTAGAAATTCGTGTTACAGCAGTTTTCTCATAAAAATATGCAAACCATAGAAAAAAAAAGTAAGATGGGATATTTTTTAAACGAGATAATCAAAATTTATTATTTTCTTTGTTTCCACATATATTTTCTAGTATGAAATTCTGATCACCTTGCATACATAATCATGTTAGGAAATAGGTGAAAATTATTGTTTTCCAATTACTTCGTTTAGAATACGGTTATGTAATAAGTAAGGCTTACAAGTCACAATGCTCACATGTTCGTATGCATATACCTTATATGTTTCTCTTTGGATGCGTACCTATTGAGCTGCTCCTTCTTCGCGTTTAAGGTGGATTCCCCGTCCATGGTTATATTATCGTGTTCTTTGGTTTATTACGCAGTAATATTTCTGTCCTATATGGGCTATATCATCGAATGGAGAGTGTGTGATGATCGTGTGTTCGTGCGCATGACGCACGTGCAATACTAAATTTATACGAGTCGAGGGCGTGAACGATTTAATTAATTTCGCGCGCCTTTATATAATATATATATGTATGAACACAGTATACATACGTAATATTATATGTAGGTGTGTACAATGCACGGGTCTGTTCTAGATGTGGAATGTGTGACCGTGTACGTTATTGTCTGAATATTTATGTGTATTTAATTCGGGGGTATGTATGGATCATATAGAACGCCTTATAAAAAAAAAAAAAAAATAATGAAAATCGTATTAAGTCCGGCCGAGCATTGCGAACGGAATTATCTCGCGCGAGCGGCGAAATCCTATTTTAACCTCACGAAATCTCATTAAAAAAAAACAAAAAACCAGAGACTTAGTCGTCTCGGCAACCGCTTTTTTTGTCGTCCATTTATGCAATGTGTAGATATTTTTTTACATATTATAATATATGCGTGTGCAGTCATTTCGTAGACTAATTGCACGAACGATGCAGTATAATGCAATCATGAGACGGCCGCATAAGCCGACGGATATAGCATTTTATCGTTGTAATGCAGGATAATTCGATTGCACTTTTCGATCGCACGCATTATTGTAACAATAAATATTATGCACTTCACATTGTTGCAGCGTCTGCCTCCGCCGTAGATGTGATTTTTTTTTTACTGTATACTTTTCAGCAGAGGTCTAAATCATGTTGTTCGACTGTACGTGTGATGTACGTATAACCACGGTACAATATTTTTGTATAATTATTATTCATCATTATCGATACCAAAAATTTACAGTGGTCTACGGTGAAGGGATCGGGGAGTTGAAACCCTTACAAAAACCGTTTTCATTATAATCTTATTAAATCTATTAATACTATTTATAAGCTCAAGAAAGCCCGAGCCCCAAGATACTTCAATGTAGGTACAGATCTTGTCGACGTGTAAGTTGTAACTACAGGTATGCAAAAAACATATATTGTTCGTCATTGGAAAGTTTCCATGCGTCCGTTCAGTAAAACAAGTTAGGATCAAGAAATAAAGACGAGAAGTTATATTATAAACGCTTCAAAATAGCGTAATAGACGGTATAGTGCGGTATGGTGCGGTTATAATATGGAATTCTGCACTTACGACTGTTTTTTGTAATCTACATTTTGGTTGGTGACGGAATCTGATAAGATAATATTCATCTTTGATGTTCATATAATTTTAAGTAAATTATATTTATAAATATACGCGACCCTAAGCTTTTTACGATTTTTTAAATGATTTCAGAAACGAATGCAATTTGATAGTTAATGAAACTGTATGTATTACTATGTAATGTTGTTTTGCTGTCGTAGTTCATAGGATCTATATATCATACATTTTAATACGTAGGTACACTTTCACTTGTACAAAAAAATAAAATGTGTTCAGACATTTATTGATTTTGATTTAAAATGTTTTTTTATGGAAGACAACCAAACCGAAAGCCCCTACCCCTCTCCTCAAACGTCACTTTTGAAATTGTATGGCTGGTGATTTTTATACACTTTATGTGACCAGACTACATTTAAAAACTATATCAGCCGCACTAAAATAGATATATAATATATTATTAAGTGATGTTACGCTGTTTGGTGCAGCGTGGTAAAAAGTAAAAATAAATAAAACTATAGAAGTAATTTTAACGCCCGCTATTGGTGCTATTCTATTCTCCCCGTAGCTACGCGAACAAATACATTTTAACGCGGCCGAAACGATAAAAAGTCCGTTTTCTCATCGAATGAAATGCTGTAAATTATTTTTATTCTTCGTGTATTCGTGCCTCGTAGTATATGCTTTTTAGTTGAATTGAACGCTGGTAGACCGATTTAAAATTTAATAAAAAAAAAAAAAAACCTTATCGGCGACATTAGCGAGATGTGTATTATAATATAGAAGAGAAACATCACTCGCAACACGCAAATTTAGAAATTAAATAACTGGAGCGTGAGGGTTGAAATCTCGGTCGTATCATTATAATTATTATTATTATTATTATTATTATTATTATTATTATTATTATTATTATTATTATTATTATATTTTTTTACGTTTACATTTTAACCGACTGCAATAATAACCCCGATAAAACGTTTTTATTGTTGAGCGCTCGAGGAATTATTATTTCCACCACGTGACATTTTCCAAAACAAATATTCTTATCGTCAACTGTTATGTGCGTTCTTATTATACGCGTAATCTATGAAATTACATTCAACAGCTATATAATAATACGTAAACGCTTTTAAAAATATTTTTATTCAATTTTTTTCTTTTTCTACATCGTTGCCGCCCGTGCCGGTGACTTTATAGTGTTCTCTGATAAAGTTAATGTAAACGAACAAAAAACCAACATAAATAGGTTATCGCCGTCCGTCCATCATCTAGTGATCACCGTGGAAAAACATCACACTCTAATTCCTATGTTACACATTATGCATAATATACGGTTATACGAGTGCAATTATAACAGTCATAATCTTAATAATTATCTCAATAACTTATTTTATGTACCTACGCAATTAATAAATTAATAACTATTAATAAGTACATAATATATACATATATACATATATATATATACAATATATACATAAATACGTAGCGTGTTTAGACGGCAGACGACGATCACAAATGACGTACAATTTTATATAACAACGCATAATGGGGTTTAATAACACAATCGTGTTTACGAGTTCATAACAATAAAATTAATCTATTCATTTATCTATAAATAAGAACGATTTTTGTTTAATATTAAGTTTTTTTCGGCGAATATTAAAACTACGCATTCGTATGCGTTAGTAAAACGGTGCAAGTTTCCTCACCGCCATAATAGCTATAATAATTATTTTGGAGACGAGACTGAATAAGTCTATCACGTCGTTCAGAAGCATGAGGTATTACACGTTTCTTTTCTTTTTTTTTTGTCGTAATACGCCCGCAAAGGCTTAATCCACAAACGACACAGCGTCAATATTTCACGTCATTGTTTTTATTGAGTTTCGTAGCTTGTAAAAATTAAATGATCTTTTTTTGATTAAGCGACGTTCTTAAATATTGTGACTGGGTCTGTAAATATTTCAATATTATAACGACGAGTTTCAGCATTATTCCACACGCTCGTCGATAAAACTATAATAGTAAATCGCAAATTGTTGTTCATTATTCGTGCCTATAATTATATAGGTAATAGGTCCTATGAGTTAGGGCGATTGACGCTCTATTGCAAGCCTAATGGGTAACTACTGATTATATAGCACAGGCGGAACATTGGTAGTACCGAGGAAAAGGGACTGAAATTGTTCACATGCCACTCGTCGATCATGCGCATATAATAATTAAATGGGTACCTATCAAAAAAATCGATTCAAGGGGGCAACTTAAGTATTGAGGGGAGGGCAATAAAAGGGACCCTTATTTCCGCTTATGTTGCGATTTTTAAATATACTGACGGACATAATATCATACATATTAGATAATACACTATATATTTGCTGTACTAAGACTAATAAATTTAACTAATTAAACCTTATACTCAACTTTATATCTAATCTTATCTTAATTAATCATAACTAATATTTAAACACGGTGCTACGGAACATAAATAAGGTTATAGTATTATAGCTTGTATCATTATCAACATTTTGTTTCAAAACGATTTGGATCAACAACCATAAAATAAACAGTACCCGAGAAACGTCTGAATTGGAAAATTTCGATTTGGACGTGGAAGGGAAGTCGGAAAAATTTCTCGAATGGACTTACGAATTCGTATAAATTGAATAGATACTTGATTTTTAGCACACATTTTTAAGTACATAAATATAATATTAAGTACTTATAGTTTAACTTATTTGAAGTGTATACCTATTTAATCAACACTCGTTATTTATTAATTATATAGCTGTATAGCAATTTATTTTCGATAGTATTAAAATTGAATTATTACTTATTTCAAAACATAAAAATAACTTTATTAGAATTGTTGTTTTAAATGCCGAAATAACACATGCGCAACCCTAAAAACAAATAAGTTATAACGCATTCGGGACAGTGAGCCCGCCCAAGAAGTGACAAGTATAGCTACCATATGCGAAATAAAACCGTTTTTCAAATTTATTTTTATAGTATAAATTTCTTAATTTTTTTTCTGTCTAGAGTTAATTATAAGTATAGACGATTAACATTTCAGTATCCTAAAAACATTAAAAAATACTATTTTAAATCTTATTTTTAATTTTATGCCTCACACTTGTAATCTATATAGTTATATAAATGCATTCAAATAAATGCAATTGTAATACAATGGCAATTTATTATGATGTACGACTAAAAAAAAAAATAGTTTTCGATAAAACGACTAGGATACAGTTGTTTGATATACCATTATACTATTATGTAACTCAATTAGGTATATTATATGTGTAATGTCATTCGACGTACACATCGATCGCTTCATATTAATTGGTGTACAACATTTGTGGTGTTTATTTTAATACTCATTGTTCCGCAAATGCTAGTAAATTATCTATAATTAAGAGTCAGCTTTGCTTTAAAGTCTATATATACTTATTAAAAAAAGACAACAGATACCGATAACGGTCCTAAGCATATTCAGACCAAGTGGTAATTTTTCCGTGTCATAGTTGTATCATTCGCATCTATTTGATAGAAATGCGATGCATCTTTGGATTATAATTAAACGATTGCTGAGCCAAGTATGGTGTTAAATATATTAGTATCGTATCTATTATCTTAGTTATTTTTAATAATAATATTATTTTTAATTCCAACACCGATTTAATTCAAAATAAAGGAGTTTCATGTGTACATTTAGATTTACTTGCGAAGTAGATAATTAGAGCTTACGTGTACCTATACTACCGCTGGAAAATTACCTTTGAAATGGCCTTTTAAAAATATATTAAATAATTGAATAACGGTCAAAAATAATTGTACATTTTTTCAATATTTAAGTCTGCACTCCGACTGTAGCTCATAATGGTGTCCACGAAATTCACCCTCAGAACACATATTCTTAAAATTCCTTTCATTTTTCCATAGCTCAAGAATTCATTACGATATGAATACACATATCGCATCACGGTAAGTCTGACAAGACAAATGTTCTTCTCGGGTGACTTGCTTTGCCGCGTGGTGAACCTACATATTATGTTACAACAATATATTTTTTAATCCGTACATCCAACGCTACATTTTCGCATTTGGTTCAGCCATTTTATTTTTCTAGACTTCACATATTGTTGAGTTTTGATAAATGATAATAATAATCATTATAACTATGAAAATAGCATATATAAAGAGAATAATCATAAACACGTCGTCGCGGTGAGTGAACCGGAGCAGGAAGAGGGGATCCGCGCGTCGCGAAATGTTTAATTAAACACGACTTTAACGCGGGTGGTTTTCCGGAAAACGAAAACGTCCGAGGAATATTACTACCGGCGGTTATGGGGAGGCGGGTGAGGGGGGCTCGGTAAACGATTTTCGATTGTCCGTTTCGCAGTATACGTGTCTACCGTGCATTTGGGTGTGCAACTATACAGACATTTATTTTTTTCTTTTTTTCGCGCGGGGAATTTTCAAACCGGCTGCCGGCTGCGGCGTTCGACGTTGCCCGGTCGTCGTCGTAAACGCGCAACGGATCGCGTCGTAAAAAAGGCTTTTATCGCCCAACCGACGACGACGTGGTGTGGAGATATGAATTTTTCACGAGCGACTAAACGGGCCCCGACAACGCCGTGTAGCGAACGGAAACGGAAGGAAAAAAAATCGTAAAAAACAAACGAAAAAACCTCTCGTTTTTATTATTCACGCGCGTAATAAAAATGAGCACAACAGAAGAAAGAAAAAAAAAACGAATACCGAACGAACCGTCGCGAAAGGGGGAAAGGACCGCGAAGATTGCGTATACGCGCGAGTTTCCGTGCGAATCGCGGCCGAAGTATGGGTGCCGTTCGATTTTATTCGTTTTCCAATGAGACGGGCGCGCGCCCAAACCCGTTTTTTGACGTCAGCCCGTACGTGAAGTTAGCCCCTTCATTTCGAATTTGCCACACCAGACCTTCGCAGGGATTTCGCGGTTAATTTGCTACGGATTTTTCAGAACTTGCATTCCCGTGGTTTTCCCGCCTGCCGGAACGCCACACAACGCGACCGGACGCGTTTCGTTTGCCTACGGCGGCAAATCTTATGCGGCCCGCGCACGCGGAGAAAACCATTATGGTGAAACCAAGTTCATACCCGAGAGCCCGTCGACGAACCTAGTGAAGATAGCGTGCACGAGTCGAGCACCAAATTTCAAGCAAATCAGTCGAGAGCAAGGCTCACCACTTTTCCCGCGAATCGTAAACTGATTTTACACTCATATTATTAGTTCGTATTTGGTTTTTTTTTTTTTTTTAAATTTACTACCTTTCTTCTACGTTACTCTCATATTATAATGATATGTATTGAAAAAAAATTTTTCTCGGCTATTTCTACGGCCCCCGAAAATGTTCAAAATTCCCGATTCGACCCTCCGAAAATGATTAATCAATTGGTGACCCCTGGCCTACGGCATCCGTCGCGACGCGCGTGCACTTTCGTTGTTTTGGTCATTTTCCACCGGAGAAAGACGGCTGAAAAGCGTTAACGAAATGGAAAAGCGCCACCGGGTCATGCGCAGTCGCAACCCGACCCGAGGTTATCACAAGGAAACTCCGTCGCGTCATCGAAAAATACGTATTACAATAATGATGATGATGATGATGATAATAGCAATAACAATGTAAAACGGGCGTTCGACAGGTTTTTATTTTTCCCGCGACGAACGTTTTCCGTCTGTCGTAAAAAACAAATGACAACAACACGTCGCACAATATCGCAGCAATAGTAATATAATAATAACGTCAAGTCGATCCGATCGCGGGACTGCATCGTAACCAGGTACATCGATAGACGAGAGGCCTTACGTGTAACGGGGCAGTCTGTTAACATTTGTACAAAGTCGACGTGCGGCTTGGCCGATGTGCAATTTTTCGTTTATGAACGCCAAACATCAACTCTATTCGGATAATGATGGAAAAAAAACTTGACGACGACCGTTCATTTCCGGATGATTGATCGGTTTGACTGCGAGGCCTATTAGATGACGGTTTTGTTCGACAAGGTCCGTAGAATTTTCGGAACATAAGTGCAACTTCTTGAGTCAAATTTATGTGCTTTTTTTCATTTCTGCGATCATCATTCGACGCTTGCAAACATGACCAGTAGTAATGCGTATTTCATTCAATATTTATATTATATAATTCGTCATATTTTACGTATGATAGGATTCTACATCCTTCGACGGGAGCATATATGTAATATTTTTAAAAAAATGCATAATATGCTTATATATAAAAAATAATGTACTAATTATTAATATTGTATCTTACTCTTTATTACTTTGAATATTACAGAATTCCAACAAACACTCTTGTGTCTGAGTTCTTTTCTTTTTTTTAACATTATCTGGATGGAGTTAAACGAAAATTTACACATCTTGGTATGCATAAATTCTGTTTATTTGTTAAATCCCTGGGCAAAGGCAATTTTGCTGACACTAGTTTGGTAAATATAAGTGTATCATTAAAGAATTAAAAAAATTAACTTTTTTATATTATTACTTATATACACTCCGAAGTTTTTTGACGTTTCAATTTTCAATAACTTCTTGATTTCTAATAATTTTTCTAGTTTATGAAAAAATGGTGTAGGTACTATTTACACAATTTGAAATTATAATAACATTATCAGCAAACCTCATCTGAAAATGGACGAGGTGATAATAATTAACATTATTTCTTTGTAAACTAAAAAAGTTATTAAAAATCACGGATCTAATGAAAACTGAAAGTTGAATCGTCAACATTTTCAGAATAGCTCATCTATATAATAGCTATCTTTTAATTTCACAAACATTTTAAAATAAAAAATTAATCTTCTAAATTTTTTTTAAAAAAAAAAACACAAGTCGTATTTTGTAATCGCAGTTTTCGAGAGAAGACGTCACAACGCCCAGAAATTGTATGTGCAATACGGCGCACTTTGTGCAGTACAAAAATAATTAAGGTATGCACTGCGAAATCTAAAATGCGGTGTAATAAGATCGTATTCACAGGAGTCACAAAAACGGTTGTTTACATAAACAAAATGTATACTGCCGTGTTAATCGCGGCTTATGCTAAGTACAGAAAAAATTACATAAATTCCATTGCGTTTTCAGACTAACTTCCCGGGATGCAGACATTTGTTGAAAATTTTTTTTCGTGCGTTGTACGAAAAATTGAAAATTTTAGGCCCTGTGAGACGAATATATGTATGACGAGGAGACCTCGTTCTTATGCGTATTCGAATACGTTTATTACGCCGAACGAGAATCGAATATCATTTATAAATGCGCAATTAAACTTCAACACACAGACGTGTACATAATATTATACGCGCGTATTGTAGTAATAATAATGTCATACGCGCACGTTTTTTCGTTTGTTTTTTTTTTTACGCATTGACGTGTGGTTCGTTGTTTGTGTACCTATGTGCACGCGGGTGTGCATTAAATGCATTCAATGGTATGTATAATATTCATATGCATATGAAATAATACAATGATAACATGCACCGGTCTCTCGTGACCGCACGTCTACACCGGTGCAGTGGGCCTCGACATAAAGGGGTGGAAAAAATTCGCACAACTATTTTTATTATTATTATTATTGTAAGAAACCGTGCAAACTGGCCGCCGCCGAGGGTATATTATTTCGTTTCGGCGTGAAAGGTATAATACGTGCGCGGGCTCCGGGGCGTCTGCGCGAAAACACGCAGTTTGGCTGTGTGCAAAAAACGAACGAACCGGAAATAATATCCCATTCTAATATATAACGACGCAGTCGTTGCATAAGTAACCAGAAGAGAACGGGAAGAAGAAGAAGAAAAAAACTATAGCTAAAATAAACGGGTGCACCCTCCCCGCTGCCCTTTTTTTTTATTTTTCAAAGAGACTGCAGCAGCGTACGTTATAGGTTTTAAATCCGCATTGTGTGCTTCATATACCGCCTCCACCCCGCGAAAGAGTTTCCGCGCGTTTCCCATGCCGAGTCGTCGTCGTCGTCGTCGTTGTCGTCCTTCTCCTATCGTCCTCGTCGTCCTGCGCGACGACACGCGGATTATACATCCGGTCCGCAACGGTCGGAGATCAAAGGAGAACCGCGCATATTATGGTATATAATATGTAAAACCGCGGCCTGCAGTGTTCCATTTGACGAGAAAATACACAATTCTCGGGTGAGCGGTGCGATGACTATTCATATAATAGGCACGTTAACCGTGTATATATATAGAGCGTTTTACGAATATATAAACAAGCAGGCAATTGTACACTATGTAATGTACTCGCGAACGGAAGTCGGGATGTGTGGGATGATTTTCATTTTCGGGAGGTGGACGTTCCGTGTGCCGGAAAAAATTATTTTTAAAACGACCGCGAATCTTGCGGACTCTGCGCACGGCGCTTCAGAACGATGACACATGTATAACGTGCACGCATCTATAGACGAGTGATTAAAGTGGAAATAAATCCATTCGGTGGTATACCAAGGTATAGAACATCAATCGGAAATTAAACAACATTTTATTTTTTCGGCAAATTTACGTTCACTTTTCCCAAGTGTCCCCGAAATAGTCAACATAGTTCCCTCCCAAACACTCTGAAAAACATTAATACGACGACCGAATAAGTAATATTTAGATTTTCATTTATATAATATAACAACTATTGGTCTTCTACAGTTGTGTCTACTGCAGATGTTTTCTCTAATTAACTCGGACTCCGCCAGCTCAACCTTACATTATCCAAACGCTATTTGCGACTATTTATAAGTATACGTGTATCATGAAAGTTCAGCCAAAGCTCAACATCGAATTTCTGTTTTCTTCTTGATGAACTTCGTCAATGCGGTCAACGGTCCACCACTATATTATAATATGTTACACGACGTTAGTCTTTAAACCGCACCGCCGCGCCGCCCGTGGGCTTTGGTCTTGGAACCAGTTGTTCGGTATAAATACATTACCCGAGAGCATTATTATTTTTAAAGAAAAAAAAAAACAATAATCATACGAGTAATAAGCCTATTTTCAAAATGTTTATTCATTTTTGTTATTTTTTATTTTTATTTTTTTTTACTTTTACTCGGTCTACTTTGTTCGGGGACATGCACGCGTGCGACCGCGTGGAATTCGCGGCACCTTTGTTCGGGAACTCGTTTGCCGGAGTGTAGCGCCGTGGCTTCGATGTTTGGTCCGATGGCAATACGCTGCACTTGCTAGCATCTGACCGTTTCGCAGCGTCTGGTGTCTTATGGGATTGTTGGTTTTTGTATTGACCAACTTCAGAAGTCATGTGTATTATAATGTAAGTAATCATAAGTATAACGTAGGCGTATGTATCAAGAAAATGGGGTCAAATTGATTTGGTTCAAACGTAGTTTCTGTTTTTTTTTCATACACAACGACCTGAAAATCGGTAAAAAAAAAAAAAATGTTTTCCTTTTTGATATTTAATATGCGTATTGCATTTGTATACTTCCGATGACACGTATAAAATATAAACTCGTTGAATTTTATCGCGGGTTTTCGCGTGAGTTCTGAATCGGAAAAAAAATGTATCTTACCGTGCTCGGAGGTAGGCCCACACACGAACTCCTCAATGTTCCTGCAAGCGTTCACGCTGCTACAAATATTATAATCGGTATAGTTTCTCCGTTCTCGGTCGACACGGGCAATCGTTGAAGAAAAGTTCGTCTCCTTCTTGTACACAAAATATTATGCGATACGATACTATTAAATGTTCGTTTCTTATAGAAATACCAGTTGCTGCCATCTACCTATTTTCTCATAAATATCCAACAACAATGTGTAGTCTACTGTTTTTTTTTTTCGACAAGGAGCTCAACTCTAAATTTTTATAGATAGCAAGTGGTCTTTTTTTTTTTTACAATACACTCGTTTTAAATAAGGACATAAATTGAGAACAAGAACCGGTACTCAAAAATTTCATTGTACATACTTATACTCGACATATTATTATTATACTGGCACGCACAGGTCTAGACCAAATAGGTTTATTCTATTACCATTATTTCTATACTATGAATAAAACATCAAGAACGCGAAACGAAAGACTAGTTTCTAGATTTTTTTTTTCAAATTCCTCTCGACATTAAATACTCGCATTGTTTGTTTGTTTGTTATAGTTATATTCTGGCATTCTTCTTAAATGTATTTTTTAATTATTTTTATTCGTAAAAAAACATTTGGTTTCTATTCATACATGTATATACGTATATAATTCTATATTCCTATACTACAGGTGCCCGGTGAATTTTAGAAGTCAAACTGAAAAATACAGTCCTTGAAGGGAGACATTATTTAAAAAATTTTTACTTCAAGACTATATCGACATATATTTTGATCGAACCTTTAGAGAAATATTTTTCACGTTACGTTTTACAACAGTCAACGATTTTTATCGAATTTTTTGCCGCCTTCGACTTGATTTTTTTCTAACTAATGTTCAGAACAAGAATATAGTGAATTTAATCGAACTAATGTAGTACTCTTCTGCAATCATCCTCGTGGCGTGGTTTTTTTTTTTTTGTTTTTCAATCCGGAGATTGGTTTTTAACAAATGATTTACAATAAATGACTTCTCCATTTTTCTCTATCATTCGCCATATTCTTAAGCTCCTTGTAGGAAGTGACTCCTGCGTCCTGCATTATTTGACTGATGTATCTCGTCCTAGGTCTTCCTCTTGATCTTGTACCCTCTATCATACCTTCGATTATTATACTATGCAGTTCATCTCCATGCCTCAACGTGTGTCCTATCATCTGCCATCTCCTTCTCTTTATGTTGTCTATCAATGTTCGTTTTTCATCTATTGTTCTCAGGATGTCTTCATTTGATCTTCTATCAGTCCAGCTTATTCTCTGCATTTTTCTCCAACACCACATCTCTAGAGCTTCTAACATATCTTTTTCTTTCTTATTAATTGTCCAGGTCTCACTTCCGTATAATGCCACACTCCAGACGTATGTTTTTATGAGTCGTTTCTTCGTTGCTATGTTCATATTTTTAGATGTTAGTATTTTTTTATTTTTAAGGAATGTATTCTTTGCTTGACCTATCCTGTTTCTGATTTCTTTAATTGATTTTCCGTCGTCTGTTATAATGCTGCCTAAGTATTTGAAATAGTCTACCTGGTTAATTTCTTTGTTTTCTAATGTTATATTTATAGACGGTATGTTTTTCTTGTAGCATACTAAAGTTTTGGTCTTGGCTGCATTTATTTTCAGACTATATTCTTTAAATGTAATATTCATTACATTTAATGCTGCTTGTAAGTCTTCCTCAGATGTTGCGAGAACGACTATATCGTCAGCAAAGCGAAGCATTGTTATTAGTACTCCTCCTATTTTCACTCCGATTCCTTTTTGTTCTAACCAAAGCTTTATGACATTTATTGCTTTTTCAATAAATACATTGAACAATGCAGGTGAGAGTGGGCACCCTTGTCTCACACCTTTTTGGATTTTAGCAATTACTGTTGTTGCATTAATGTTGATAATGGTTTCTTGTTCTTTATAAATCTTATAGAGAATACGTCTGTCTTTAAAATCTATCTCTGTTTCTTCCAAAATTTTAAAGAGACTTGTCCAATTTATGCTATCGAATGCCTTTTCTAGGTTTATAAAAGCCATATAAGTGATTTTTTGTCTCTCAATTTGTTTTTCAAGTATTACTCTAAGACCCAGAATAGCCTCCCTGGTTACGCAATGTTAAAATAAATTTAAGTTTATTATGATTTTCCTTTCTATTGGGAAATTAATAATAATGATATTATTATTTTGTACGCAGGTACGCTATGTAATGCAGTTTGAGACTTGAAGTACGATGATTTATTTTCACTCGTAATATTTCAGATAATAATTGAGGAAAATATCGGTTTAGATGTAATCATGCGTATACTGGATAATTTTCGGTAAGCCCAACAAGACGTGTTGAAGTCTCTGTGCTTATTTGACGTTATCTGACGTCGAGTAGTCGCGTCGATCCGAATGTTCTTTAAATAATGACGACGTATTCCGTCTATGTACGTCTTCTGCAGTGATTGATTTTTGACAAAACACAATTGTATTCAAAACTTATACAATTTATGAGCAGACAAAAATTATTTATCAAAATTCGACGCGTTTCTCGAATAATATTTATAATAATTTGTCGACAAAGAATTAATTTTTTCGAGCAATATAACACATACTTTTATGAATCGTAATTTTACTACCAATTCATATATAACATATATATATATTACTTTATACAATAGCTTTAAGTCGCATTGGGCGTGTAAAAGTTTATATTGTAAATTGTTTCGCGGAATCATAAGAATTATTACAATCGTATTATTTTTTTTTAAATTTTTTATTTAAACTTTGTTTTACAATTAGTTTCGACAATTATGTGACACAAATACAAGATACTTAATAGCTATTTATAATAAGAAAGTAATGAAAAAAGAAAAGAAAACATAAATAAATAAATAAAAAAGAAAATAAAATCTGATTATAATAAAAAGCCTGTATGATTGAAAAAAAATAAAATCTAAAATATTATATTTTTTTGTTGGGTTGAAAGGATGTTTTTGGTTTCGATAGGAATGTTGGAAAATTTTTAAAGGGAAAACAGTTGATCCCGTTGAATTGAGAGGCTGGGACAGGAGAAAATTAGATGGCTAATATCACAAACCGAAGGGTCGCTGTGGAGTGAGCAGAGAGGAGAATCATTTAAAGATAGTTTGAAAGAATGGGAAGGGAGTAGTGTTAGTCCAAAACAATCGTATTTTAATGTACCGCAATGTATACCATTTCCGAGGAGAAAACATGACGGATTGGCCGGTGGTTGTAAATACACAGTGGCATACGTAAGGCTGCGGTTACAAAACGGTGGTGCACCGCGAGCCCATTCAAGAGGGGTGGCCGCGGCCTGTATGAAAATAAGACTATACTGTTAGCCCGGTTAGGTGAGCTAATGTTAATTTATTATGCACGCTCCTCGCGCGATGCTCACAGCAGGGCGCACGGTGGCCGAAATTGGTCCATAAAAGAGCGCCGCCGGGTAAAAAGTTCGGGTACAAGGTATTAACATAAATTTAAAGATTCACTACATCTCGGTAAATACGCCGCGGCACAATAGGAGTACCATAATAATATATACGCGTGCGCGCGCGTGCGAGGGACACGTTTATGGTTTTCGGTCAGTCCGCCGGGGTCGACTGGCTCGGGAAAATAAGTGAGAAATGTTTTGAAAAGAAACACATTTGTATGCGTACATACGTTATAACGACTCTTCCGGAGCGTAAAAATCGCTTTGGGAGACATTTCGGCCAAAGAGTTATCGTCGCTTTCAATTTCGTAAGTTCAAAACATCCATAAACTATATGCGCCGTAGGACACGCACATTAATTTATCCGCCGCCCCTCGGTCATTTTTTAATCACTGACCCTTTTAATTGGGCAGAGCGAATTTTAACGGAAACAAAAAAATCGTCCCCGGGGTCCACCTTATTTACCTCGCCGTTAATACACGTTAGCTCATGCTCGGGAAACGCGTTAAACGAAAAATTATTATTAACGTCCACACATAATTTTAATCACGACACGAGCTCGTTTCCAGGTACACTGCACATCGTTCAAAATGTTTAATTATAATTATTATTATTTTTTTATTAATTTATATTTTAAAAGTCTCAACGCATGGTGATCATTGTAATATGACATGGAATACGTAACACTCGTCGTCGACTAGTGCGCTACAGTTATGCACACAACACAAACGAGTAAAATTCACCGTGTCCCTAACAACGATTCGGTTGTCTTAGTAAATTAATTGTGAAAATCGATTCTGCTTTCACTCGAATATCTATCCAAAAATAAGAATTACGATTTTATTACGACTACCAAATCGTTGTTAGGGAAACGGCGCTCAAATCACTCGTTTCTACTTTTCACTCTACGAGTGTGACATCCGGCGTGACGTTTCGGGCAAAACTTGAGCATAATTATTACCCCAAGCGATAAGATATAATATATCCATGTCAAAATAAAGCGATATTTAATATAGTACAATAAATAGTCAATATTTTCAGAAAAATCATGCCTATATAAAATGTTGATCTTCAAATTTCACAAAAGTTATAAAATAAAAAGTTAATTTTTTCATATTTTGAATGAGTACGTTTTTCCAACTAAATAACGTCAAGGATAGAATACGTTTGAACGCTCTGAAGCCGTATTTATTTATATAATTATTATTATAAATTATTATACCCACACCGTTTCCATACGTTGACTTTTAAATCATATTGATTTTGTGGGTAGTGCAAGACTCTTATACTTTTAATTCCCGCCCAAAACACGCCGGGCTTGACGTCCGCTTGACGTTACGGTGTGGATAATACAATATTTAAAAATATTGTCTATAAGTCCTATCCGCTAACCTTTAGCCTAACCTTTAGGTTTCTAACTAGATTAGATGCGCGCAACGCGCAGTCGATAATTTCGAAATTATTTTGAAATTTCTAGAAAGCAGTTTTTGAATAATCCTTTGCTTACTAAAAATATGTATACCATCGAACCACTCGGCGGAAAAACGTTTTGCCCGCGACACTGAAAGAAGGAACTTTCGCGTAGCGTTCCTCTTTACTTCTCAGCTCTATTTTCACGGTTTCTGCGGATCGAAAGAGGAATCTCTTGACTTCAAACACATCTCTCGAGCACGAGACATTGTTATTACGAAATTTCCGATCTCTTGACTCCATAAATAAAATATAATATTATATATAAGGATGGGGTGGGGGAGAAGGACCAGATGATTGGAATACCTGCGTGCGTGTGTGAGGTGTGTGTGTGTGTGTGTGTGTGTACTCGAATAAACGTGTTTGGGTTGGGGAGGCGAGGAACGGATAAAGCCTACACGATTGCAAAAAACCAATATAATATATGATACCGCAAGTAAATATTGTACTACCACTACTGATAATACTTCATATACTTTTATATGCTCTCGTCGAACTGAAATGTGCGAGATTAAATAGAAATAAGACGTAGAGGAGATTCGTCACGTCGAAAAAATAATACTCCGATTGCCGTTAGGTGCAGCGGAAAAAGCGCTGAGTTGGTAAACACCCGATGACTGGTGATCGTTCACTTCCAATAATTGTGTGATTTCAGTGTGAAAACATTTTTGTTTCAATAAATAAATAATCAACGGATGCAATAACGTATACAATTACTCTGTTATACGTATTTGAATAACAATTAGATGTCGGTACATGCGAGATATTTTTTCATTATTTATCATTATCATAAATTGCTATTCATAAATAATTACAACCCATAAATATTTTGACTAATTTACCCCAAAGCAATTATAATATGTTTGTGACCGAAGTAAAGGGATTACGAGATGTCGTACACAGCCGACATTTGTACTTTGAACCTTATTTTAAAATATAATACCATGGGAACTTAACATTTTATCGCTCAAAGTTGAGTTCGGTTTATTCTCTAATTTCTTTAATAAACTTTTGCAAATAATACTGGTGATCTCTGGACTTGAGGCAAACACTACATACTCCGGGGATTTTCAAATTCGGACGATAATTAGTATATTTACGTCTATTATGAGCGCTTATTATACTTATATCTGACGATAATAGGGACAAGGCGCGTACGATATAGTTTTATTTATCACACATAGTATAATGTGTGGTGAATGAAACGTTCGAAACGGTTGTCTTCCTCGGCTAATAAGTATCAACCATCTTTGCAAATATAAACTGATCCATCTTTCACTTTGAATCGTTTTTTCATGACTCGAGAACAATGGACAATGTTAGGTTAAATACATTGGTTTGAAATTTATAGGACCGCAGTATACAGCAATATCGTTCATCCGACCATTTAATCTCACCAGACCTAGGTGTTTTTTTTTATATTTCCCTAGGGTGGCCAATTTCTAAACACAGTTCTAAGTATCACCATGTAACATCACAACATTCAAAATTTGTATTGTCTTAAGGATTACAAAATGTAAAGCAAAAACATTAAATTACACGTGTGACAACAATATTATGTAACGTACACGATGCCGCACACTCAAAGTATGCCTACAGTGCAGACCTTCATCCGAAGTCATGATATATACATTTTGTATGATATCATACATATGTACTGCAGCAGTCTGCCGAGAATAACGTTTATGCTATTTATATACTTTACACAAGTCATGTACTATATATTAACTGTACATAATATTCCCACGTATATATGTACACATATAGTATACATGTAGTACACTGCACTTGTACACACGTATATAGGAAGTACTAGGAAGCATACGTAATATAATAATGATCACGAGAGAAAACTCGGAACTTAAAATAATTGAATATTTTTCTGTGCACCCATACTATATTATATACCAGGGGTGGCCACATTGAGGCTCGTGGGTCTTATCGTAAGACGTAAAACATTTTTAGTAGCAAGCCTTTTAAAAAAATATGGCGTTTTTGATATAATATAATAAGTAATCTTATGTATAAAAATGAATCCCTATACCCCTTGGTCATCGCATCACGCGTAAACGGCTGCATCGATATCGGTAATTCTTTTTTTGTTGTGTTTGTCATTATCTGGAGAAGGTTCATATGAAAGAAAATTTTTGGGAAATCTACTGGAACGGGAAATTCTAAACGTTCACAGGTATACTTATGGGTAACACGGATAAAAAAAACAAAGGAGAAGGCAAAAATCTAAGGGCAATCACCACGTATTATATTATAATTTATAACTGTAATAAACAAATGTCGCGTTTCCACGACAGCAATAAATTCATTGGTATTTTGCACAGAGGTCAGTTGCAACCAATCTTATATTTTGGAAAAGTATACTTTTATTCTACGAAGTGAAATTATACTATATTTATGTAAAATTTAGTTTGATAATAAATGAATATATTTACTAACGAGGTTCAAAGAAAAAAACCAATATGTTAATAAATTAAATAATTATGAAATAATGTAAGACTGAAGACTGTCGGTTTTAAAAAAATTTTATTTTTATTTCAATAATTTGGATCATTACAACAAGATACATATATTAAAATTGTACATGGAAATTTTGCTGCGTCAGTCAATTATAACCGAAGATGATTTTTTTATAAGTTTTTATGCGAAAACCGCATTGACATTTTCGACTAGATATTTTTCAACGTATTTCCTTAACTGCAACATCAAATCCTATCATTTGCAGAACAATCTCAACTTTTCGTACTGCTAAAGAGTCACTCAATTTTGATTTCAAACCCGGAGATCACATTATATTAATTATATTATATTCATCC
Source organism: Periphyllus acericola (assembly GCA_949715065.1). Taxonomy (NCBI): domain Eukaryota; kingdom Metazoa; phylum Arthropoda; class Insecta; order Hemiptera; family Aphididae; genus Periphyllus; species Periphyllus acericola. Next base: position 1,800,975 of record OX454271.1, read on the forward strand.
GGAAACTCGAGTATGAAAAAATCGCACGTCAAACAGACGGTTTGTTATAGTGTCGAAACTGTTAAGTATTTGGATCGAAGGATAACAGGATAGCTTATTGCCCACCGGTTATACGTTGACCCAGCTTTAAGAGGACGACACACTCGCATGGCGTGTTGTATCTCCGTCTATACAAGTTCCGGCTACTTCTGCAGTTCAGTTAGTAGTTACTTATGTACAGGTGACCGAACCCACAGACGCGTGGCGCGACGGTGGAACTTCGGCGGCCTGCGCAAGCATAAATGACAGGACCGAACACAATGAGCGTAAACTTTTATAAACGTGTAACGTAGCCAATGGGTGTTTCAATGGTTGGGTCGATGCAGCTTTAATAATATAATACACAAAATCCTACGTATTATCAATATAATATACAGGGATAAGAACTTCATCTGTGTCCTTTAGGTCGGTTTTCTACGATACTTTAATTCTTAAACGAGATTTGAGTGTGTGAAACATTACAATTTAACAAAGCTCATGACTCGTTTAGAAATTAAAACATCATAAAATACCATCCAACAAAAAACGCAGATACCGTTCTTCCAGATATTTTTTTGATAATAGGTCGCGGATAAGACACTATAATATTAAAGTTAACAGCACAACACGTCAGTATTTAACTGTATTTAACGGTTTGTAATACGCTTGCTTGACGTGCGATTTAAACATACTGAAATAGAGACGAATTGATAATATAATACGACTCGGGATAAAAAATGAAAATTATAGACACTCGCGAGGACGAAAAGTGTCCGAGGTGCTCTTGCGCACGATAGAACGGTACGACGTGGTAACGGGAAACCGTTGAACAATATCCAGTCGAAAATCGTGAAGACCGCACTTACCGGGTCTGCTGGAGGCCGACGACGCCTCCGGGGCTCAACCGGTGTCCGACCGCGGGTTCCACGGGAAACGGCCGACGGTCCGGTGGTTATGAACACTGCTAGTGTACGACACTCGCGTGCTGACCAGTTGCATCACGACGTCGTCTACGGGCCACGGACGGTGAACATGCCCCATGTCGGCGAGCTGTCGAATCGGCGAACGGTGTCTGCGGGGCGCGTTCGGCTCGGCCCACCGCGACATCGGGAGACGACCGACTTGTCGCACGGCACGGTCCGGTCGAGGATAGGTCGGCGGCGCGACCCGGCCCGACCAACGATCGGTCGGCTCGGTACGACCGCGCGAAAACTCGGGATACCGCTGTCCGGTTTCGGGCGAGTGGGCGTAGTAGCGCGCCGCGTGCGACGGTCCCGAGGCCGCATCGTCGACGGCCATCCGACCCACGTGCCGGTCGTACCGTCCGTCGGCAACCGTCGCTCGGATAGTGGACAGCGCCTCGTGCAACGGTTCTCGGAAGTAGTAGGGCTGCGGTCGCACGGTGTACCCGCGACTTCTTGCCGCGGTCGGCCCGACCGTTTCGACGCCGGGTCGGTCTCGCACCGCTGTCGGCCGACCATCGTCGGTGGGTCTGTGCGCGGCCCCGTGGAATTCTACCTTATCCGTAGAAGGTGAGGTATCGCGTTTGCGCGGCGGAGTCACGTCTTCGACTTCGACCGTGAACGTTCGTGTGTTCGCAATTTTTTTTCTCACCATGGCTCTGACCAAAGACACCGGATTTAACTTTCTAACCGACCTCCTCGGCAAAACCGTTCCGATCTTAGTGGCACGTCCGACCGCGGTAGTCGTTACCGGACGCTCCGCGAGCTGTCCGATTTCCTCGACCGCGGTAGTCGTCACCGGACGCTCCGTGATCTGGCCGATTTCCTCGACCGCAGTAGTCGAACCGTCGTTGTCCGTCATCGATGTCTGGTTACCATCTCCTACGACGCGGTCAGCCGTGAGCTGATTATTTCTCTCGGGGGGACTCGACTTCTCCGGACGGTGGGACGAAGATGTCGCATTCTCGGTTCGTCCCTCGGACGTCGCGTCCTGTTTCGCGATCCTGTCGGTTGTCCGGAGCTCATATTGATAGTTGACAGTCATCTCGTTTGCCCCGCTGTGGACTGCCAACTGCTCCTTCGCCAAGAGCCCTTTGCGTTTCTCCTCGAGACCCGGAGTTTTCACCACCACCTGAGCAATGGCCGGTTGTTCGTCGGTCTTGGATACCACCACCTGCTCATCTGGTAGTTCTTCGACGGCCGTGGCTGCCACCGCCTGCGCATCTGGTGGTTTTTCGACGACCACCGCCTGAAAAACGGCTGGGTTTTCGTCGGTCTCCACGTGAGTGCTTGGGTGGAGCACCGGACACGAATCACCGTGACTAGGACATTCAACGGCCGTTTTCGCGGCGGCGGTGGTCGCAGGTGTGATTTCCGGAGCGGTCAACCGATCTTTTACCGACTGTCCGGCGTTTTCCATACGGTACCTTTGTTCAGCCCTCAAGTACTCCTTGTCGTATAACGGGTTGCCTCTGAAGAACGTGAAATAACACTGGGCCGCTTCGTTCCACCTATCCGATTCGATGCGCCTGGGCGTCGTCGGTTGCACACTTCGTCCTGGAGTCAGCGGCGCGCCGTACGGATGTGAGCGATTGCTTGGGGTTTTCGACCAGCGCACCAGCTCATTGCGACTTTTCACGAGCCCACATGAATTGCAATGCAGCACCTCGTCGGTGTTCTGGTGAGCGTTTAGAAATCTTGAATGTCTTCCGTAGAATGTGTTGTTCATGTTTTGACGGTAAAATGTGATCGATAAAAAATTATAAGTATCTAATGTTAGGTGTTGCGGCCTGTGAAGTCGTATAAGTATCGTGTATGTTCGTTGAATTTCTTATTTTTCTTTTCTGAAATATATCACTATATTATTTTTATGTGCAACCGCGGTTTCTATGGTTTATATAATATTATTATTTATTGTAATTTTGGCCAAAGATAAAACCAGATCTTTTCCCCTCGAAGGTTATAAATCTTATATTATAGCCTATAGATAATTAATAAATATACTAATCGTCCGTAAATATTCTTGTTCGTCGATTGACAATATTATTGATATTTTATAGTAACATATTATATTAAACAAGATCTACGTCAAAACGTCGGACCACGTATCTATTATCTTATCACACGATGCCGAATCGGCGGTTTTGCCGTATCGTTGATTTTACCGTGTAAGCCAGTGTCAATATAATTTAAATGCGTGTATTCAGACGATACGGTATTATACGTGTACGGTAAAATTACCGATTCGGTCGATTTTGTCATCCGGTTTTGTCACTGGAAATCGTTTTCGGCTGTACGGTAGAAAAACCGTTAAGGTTTACGGTAGCAATGTATTTATATACACTGCGTTCACACGATTCGATATTTTAACCGATAGTGCGTCATTATCGTCTGTGCTTCTGACGAATATCAACGTAATTTATTATATTATAATTTTAGTTACAGTTTTATTAAGTGTTTTAATTTGGTTTAAGTTTTAATTACAATGGATGATATAAATATAAATACCTATATAGATATACTTATATCATTGGTCGAAGGTTTAAAAGTATAAAACATAATTCATTATATCAAGGTAATTGTTTCATAAAATATATGTATTCAATTTTGTAGCTGTAACATAATAATGTGTGAATCGTGAATGTGTACGTTGGAAATCCATTGCTTAATTTTGGCGTCCGAACGAGTCAAAATAAAACAAGCGCGAAACATCGCGTGCGCTCGCTATCGAACGGAGCGTTTTAATTTGTCGTGTGAATACTCACGTCTAAATAATTTGTTTTATTTTGGACTGTTATTATGTGCGATTTAAAAACGAGGACGCGTGCGTTTAAAACGATCCGCGTGTAACCGGCTTTAAAACACATTTAATGGACTTAAAATGTTCTAATATTTTTGGGAATACCACGTAGATACCATTGATTATGGAACAATTTTGTTTATTCTACATGTATGATCAATGGTAGATACTAGCTACGATACTTTATGTAACATGAATATTATATGATTAACTAAATGTATTCTGATATGTATTCACTATTCATATATGCGCGTAAAATTCCATTCTGTATATATTTTAGTATTATTATCGTTGATTACTAAACAATGTGCTATTTGCATATTATTAAGCCAAATGATTTTATCATCCTATGAGCTTTTTTTATATTTATCTGATTGATAAACATTTTTAATTGTCTGAGGAATACTCAAAGAACATAAAATGTTCCTATCTAAAGAAAGTGTGTACTTTCCATGGCGATTCTAATGCGTCTGTTCTTTAAATAATTATTTTAAAATAGTTATTTTTATGGTTACTATAAAAATGCATTTTTAATTATTGTAACTATTGAATTTTAGTTCCAATTCTGATGAAATACCAAAACAGTTGTATCTGATAAATTTGTTCTTGAGGCCGAATTCAGAATCTGTAGAATATCGGATAGTTATGTTAAATTTGGAAACGAAAATATATTTTTCCTTTGTGATTTTAATTTAATTTCTTTTCTGATAAATCAAAATTCTTTTGTAATGCTAATAGAAGCTTCGTATCGTAATATTTTTCGTCAAAACAATATCTATACATAATGTCATAATGACATATTCGTAAACTATATTTTCTCTTATATTATATTACATTATTATAAAAGATTTTATTATGGTTCAGTCTTTCAATTTTAGGGTGTTGTCTTTGTAATTACAATACAACGGTGAATTATAATACTGAAAATCGTATTGTTTAACGGACTAAAGTATTCCGACTCTACGTCGCTACCTACGACATAGATAAATTATAAATTTATAAATAACTCTTATCATTTTCTTGACATCAGTAAGTAAACAGCTTGTTTACCGATTTTTGTTGTTTTACGACGTGATACGCATATTGCAAATTCTAATGTACGATTATTACTGACGATTTCGATATTCACCTGTAATGTGCTAGAATTACTAACTCTAAAAAATTCATCGGCAATAAAATCCAGAATAGATATTATTTCTTTTTCGCATAAATATGATTATTTTAAAATAAAATAAAATCACAAGCCGTGAATCGAAAAATAAATCGTGAATGCGAAACTAATCGAAAACTAATATGTATCGACAGGGCACACAAAGACATAGTGGACTTATCCTTTTTAAGAAGCAATTTAAATGAAGGGAAAACGAAAAAAAAAACAGATACCATGGAAATTACGTGTCGGCTTATAGTTATTTCCGGTAATTTTCTTTTTTAAAGGAGCAACGGTTAGGCAACTTTACAAACACGTTTTTCGAATGCCGCCATCACGACGTTTCCCATACTTACTATTATTTGGTACGGACAACACTCAACCTAAACGTTTCGACTTACCAACGGTGTGAATGAAGAGGAAAGAAGAGCGCCTGAGTATAAAATCAAAATTATCAATTTATTACTTTCGCTTTACTCATATTCGGAACGAGTGAATTAAATTCGAAAGAATAAAAACGTGTTGCGGCCAGTGCCGGGCTTAAGTCTTGAGAGGCCGGAGTACAACTCTTGATCAGAGCCCCTTTGAAAAAAAAACCTTTTTCCACAAACCTTATCTATTTCTTTAATACAATATTTGTATACGAGATAATAATCATAATATGAACGAGTGACAAATAAATCAATGACCAGTGAATAATTTTCATTATTTTGTTTAACGACTAAAAAATAAATAAACAATAAATTACGACTTTTAAATTTGTTTATTTTTACAAACGTTGACGTCGACGTCAACCCGCATCATTATCTGAACATATTACCGCTACAGTCGAACGTTCCTTCAATACGGAATCGTATGGTACCAGAAACACGACAGTACCGTACCATATGAAAATTAGCATTGAAGGACCAGATGAATTAGAAGAAAAACTTGTAAGCTAAGTCTTGATTTGTACGCAACAAAAAAAAAAACCAGCGCTGAATCCGTATTATTTAATAATAACGAAGTAATATGAATTGAAGTGTATGGTATTCTTTTTTTCGCCTATAATAGTCTAATAAAATGTAATAAATGTTATGAAAAAAAAAACAATCACTATTAATTATTATGTATGACACCCCCCGGGAATATAAGGTCTGAAATAAACACCACTGCTTAGTGCTCACCAATAATATTTTTGTAAGCAACAAAACGGTTTTTCAGTCGTGTGTCATCCGTCGAACAGTTCGGAACAAGGGATTGCGGCGTAGGCAACCGATATACGGTGTTACGTAATTTTGCGTCTATAGAAGAGAAAAACATCGAAACGAGACACCGAGACGTGTGGGTTTGTACCGTACACGCGCACGTCGCTGAAACGGAATGGACCTGACGGAACATATTTTACGACTTACCGTGTGCAACGTTTTGTAGATCGAACCCAACCTTGATGAACCGTGTTGACTTCGCGAAGATGCAAAAATATTCATAGTGAACGTAATACCTCGGCTCGTGTGCGGCGGCAATCAACGTCACATAACACTGTTGGATGTCGACCGTTATAATAATATCGTAATACGAGATATTTTATACCGTTTTGGATCAAAGCAATTATTATTATACTTCGACGTAAAAAAAACAAATTGTTGTTTGAAAAAAGCGCACACTCGTCGTACATTCTGTAATAGTGTTTATTTTTTTATTTATTTTTATTTTTACTTATGCCGTATTAATTTACATACAGCCGGGAATCGGTAATCATAGAAATCGACACACTTTAGGAAATATAGTATTCCCCGGGTAACCGAAGAGTGAAAAACAGGGCCCAAAACTGTTTTGACCATTAAAAATGCGATTTTCTAGTTACACTCTTACGCAGGGAGCCTTCAGTGCATATGTAGGTATGATAAAGGGTACGTTCCCTATTAAAATGTTTAAGCGTATCGGTTTGCTGTAGCTTTGGCTGTATACGCTGAATTACCTGGTTTCGCATGGAACTGCAGTCTTGGTCGGGACCTCTAGATCCACTCAACTATTAAACTAATGAGATTTATCATAACATTTACAGTTATGATAATATGACTAAACAATAATATTTTATAACATAGGAACATACTTTTTTCCAATTTTTAAATCCTATTGATGTGAATAAAGGTTCTACTGAACCTGTTCCAAAAATGCGGAATGCGTAACAGAATATTGCGTCTTTAGAAATACTGTATTCGATCCATTCATATTTTGTATAGTATAATTCACTGAAACTCCGGTTCTGCTCTCCAAATTTGTTAAAAGGAAACTATTTTTAAAATTTTGAAAGTTAGGTACTTATTACATTTTTCTGTACTTATGCCTATTTTATTTTATTTATTAAATAGTATATAGCAAGCAAAGTAAGTTGTAAATTATTATTTATTCAAATACAAAGTTAGGTATCTAAATAAGAATCAAAATTAACAAATTGTAATAATTTTCAAACGTATTATTAAAACGATTTTCAAGTGTAATTTCCAAACAATTTGAATAACAATTTACACAAAAGATAGTAAGAAAAAAATTGAAAATATGCCTAACATTAAAATGAATTAATACTAATTTTTTAATTTTAATTACCTTAACTCTGGGCTGAACAGGGCCTGAATTTTGGTCTCCTAAATCGGCCAAATTATTGATATAGACCACATCTGCAATGGAGCCAGACTGCAGACGTTTCTACATCGACTGCGACTACACTACTTACCTGACCCGAGTCTTGTTGTAATTCATTTTCATTAATATGTATCGTATTATTAAGGCTTTTATTATTTTTAATTAAAAATGCTAAACAGAAAATTGGCAATAGTTAAATAAATAAATAAAAAATACAGCGTTATTGACGTTTGTAAATTAATTAGAATTCATGTGTAAAACTGTATGGGTAAATGGGTAAAACGTAAAACGTATGAACATTACAAACAAAACATAATCAACTCCTGCGCGCATTCATAGCACAATAGCCAGGAAACAACAGTTTTGGTTTTTCCCAATCATTAATATTTATTTTCGTACAAGATAAGAAAACTGAATGTCCCAATGAACGTTGTTCTTGTCATGTATCAACGTATAAAACGCATAATAATAATGTGTTCTGAATTATATAATATTAATTATTATATATTATAATATACAGAATGATCCTACTGATGTCTTACATAATTCTTCATTTAACATTATAAATTATATATGTATATTTTAATAATTACCTATAATATAAAAAAAAAAATTATTCTTAAATATACATATTTCGACTATACAGTGCTTTTAAAACTTGCCAATCATTTTTGGGGGCTTGGAACACTAACCGGACATCCACCAATGTTCGGGGGATGCCCACATTATTTAAAATACCTTCTTATCCCACACCTTGCAGAGGGTTTTGTGCGTTTTGTCGTTTTTTAAATGCATAGCGAGTGAGCGAACGACTGGTATTTGACCTATACAATATGTCTTATACTATATGTAGATTATATATTGCGCATATAGGACAAAATTTTTAGCAAATTTCTCTGCAGCAAGGTCCGTCGACGGTCAATTATTTTATACCTATAGAGTCGTAATCAAGGAGGCGGGGGCGGCCGTCCGCCCCATCCCGTGAAGTGTCTCAGGTACATTGTGATGCACATCAGTATATTATTATAAGTTTCCGTTGCTAATCGACGCATAACTTGACTTTTCAGCGAAAACTAAAATTCTAAACGGAAAATTGTTCGTACATTTTTACCCTCGAGTTATTTCCTCGTACTTAATGTTTTCCATGCTGTTATTGGCTGTACGGAAAAGTACTAAAGCATACTCGCGCGCGTGCAAATATTAAGACCGCTGCACCGAAGACGGTGTGACTATTGGAATCCTGGCGGCGTCGCCGGTTCGAGTACGATAATTGGAGCGATTCCAGCCGTCCTACCCGTGTCCTCCGGCCGTCGGTAATAATAGCAATAATAATTGATTCGTGAAAAATTCGGCACGACCGAGTACTGCATCACAGCGTACGTCGCCGCGCCGTCGACTCTGGTTTTTCGATTGTTTCGTCTCGTCCGAGTGCAGGTCTTGGCCGGAAGAGAGTTGTACAAGAGCGTAAAGCGTCTTAACTAAACGTTGGGGAAAAAAAAATAGAAAAACCATATAAAATTTGTAAGCTATACGTACACGTATAATATATGCATTTGTTGTCCTAGATTAATGGTTGGTAAAATGTACGTCAAGCGCCGTTGAAACGGAGAAAAAGCTCTGAGCGGATAAGAGCTCTGCAGTTTCATCCCCTCAAATGTATGGAAATGATTAGATTTCTTGGTTTAAGTTCACGCTTCCAGATCTAAGTTCTAGAAGTCACGTGCACGGTACTTTTCAGGAACAGCGCGAAAAAAAAATGCAATTTTCCGTAATGCACTTGCGTTACTTTACCCGACACTTGAGGTGTACTAACAGTGGCGAACAAACATATTATACATGTACGTGCTTGCACCACTTGTGTAATTTAAGACTTACGATACCTTTTGTATTTTTGTGTGCAACAATTTTGGAATAACAACATTTGACCATGACGTAAGTATATCAGAAAATAAAAATCACAAATAGGGACTTTACTCATTTTTTTTTTAACGGACCTGCGTTGTAAAGACATGTAGAGACAAGCGTTGATAGTGGTATTATGTTTTTTTCCTCGTTCCATTTCGCGTTGTACCGAAACCAATTTTCCGTTTAAAATAAACGTCGCTGTACAGTTCTTGAAATGTTCGACCATACGATAACGTCCGTTGATTTCCAAAGAGAGTGAATGATTTACGGGTGTTGTGTTCCCATGCCGTAATGTTGATCGCAAATCGTAAGAAAAACGAAATATTTCATCGACGTCGATTTGTTTTTTTTTTAACTTTTTTCGTCCAAATTCCACTCATTTCTGGCGTATTACACAGCTCTAAACTCTTTGAGCACGCCGTAAACGGTAGCCGTGGGCAGTCTAAACGCCTCCATGTCCTGTTCGAAACGGTGCGAACGTTTAACGCAATAATTAAACCGCGGCTGACCTTCCGATTGTAATGGGTCAGGCGAGATAGCGCGGTTCTTTTTCCCAGATACAGTTGGATAATATGGATTTTTTTTTTGTCTCGTGCCCATTCAGTTCAAAACGATAAATCATCCGCGTACACGAAACGGTAAACACGCGCATAAATAATGTGCAATAAATCCGATGATTTATAAAAACAAAGTATGTTTATTATAACAACAACGTCGGCTGCGGCGCCGCATGGAATGGTTAAAACGTCTTGACGAAAGTTGTTAAATGGTATTTAGCTTTTCTCCCTACAATAATTACTGGCCGATAACCATGTAATGAGATCAATCGACGTGCGCTGTACAAAGGTGACGACGAACACGTGCTGCTCGATTATTTTTTCATTTTTCATTGTTATTTGGTGAAAACGAAAATGCCAAGGGGCCGCCCGAAACAACGTTGAATAAAATATAGACTCGACGGAAAAGTGCGAATTGGGATTGAGCACAGTGTTGATAGGGACATATGAATAAGGACCGCGGTAACGGAGGCAACAATGGTCATTAACTGAAGCTGAGAAGTAAGAAAAATTTGACAATTATTGTAATTTATATTTTACCCATTCGCGAACAGGCCAACGCGGTAATGTTATCTTCAACCGATCGATCGACGAACTTTATTCCGCGTGGACCTTTGTTGCGGCACAGTCCTTTTTATACGTTTTGTAAAATTGTAAATAAGTCGCGCTGTGTGTAGATCGCAGATCTATTCCGTGGAGTATACCAACAAATTCTATAAATAAAATGACCAATATTATTTTTTCAGCTAATCGTATTATTTTCGTTATAAATTTCAATTGACCATGATAACGATGTGCTGTTGTAAAATATTTTATCAAAATCGTTTTCTCGTTTCACTATTTAGCGCGCGCATTACGTGTATCAATATCACTTTTTTGTACAGTTAAAACAATGATATTGTAGATATTGAAGATAAATGGGTTCTCGCAAACTCGCGTCTGTTAGAAAAATGGTGATGCTATTTCAGAGTTTAATAACTTATAGAACACATGGAACTTTGGGGATTGTTTCGAATTTTAGTTATTTGGCGCGTTTGGTTACTGAACAAGGCTACTATTCAGATCTCGACTACCCTGACAGAAATCCGACGATCAGTGTGGGGGTGGATTATCCACCCAAATGGCGGGAACAAAAAGATAACAACAACAATTATAATAAAGAACAACAATAATCATGGCGGTGTTCACTTATCGTTCGGGTTTTCGGTAGAAGAAAAGATACGACCGAAATGTGCGAGAAAACAAAAAAAAAGACCCAAAAAGAGGTACGATCACACGGCATGGACAACTACAGAGTGGTCGGCTTTTGCCATGTCGCATACGAGACGACGATCTACGATCTTACCCGGCCGGGATCTCGATCGTCGATCTCCTCGACCGCCTATAGCGAGGAAGAGAAGACGTCGAGAACACCCGTCGCGCCGCGCGACCGATCGTCGTTCGGGGCCTGATTTGCGCGATTCGACGAACGCGGTGCCCACTCGTATACGCAGACGGACCCCGACGATAGTATTGTGCCGTACCGTTTTTTTTCGTCGCATAAATTATAATTAAGGTGTTCTCCTGCGTACCGTTTTAATGTTTCATACCGTACGGTAACCGATGTACATAATACGACGCCTTTAAGAATTCGAAAGTATCACCGCCGCGAGCGGATTTTCGTACGGGAATAAACGTACTTTTCTTCTCCCCATAAATCACCGTCGAACGTGTTTTATATATAGTCATATTTCACGATGCCGAACGTTATCATTTTAACGCGGAACCGCGGGAAAGACCATTAGTTATTGCACGTAACAACCAATACATTTTTCAGACCGTATTTATAATATCGTGTTCTCGATTTACACGTCATTGTTGCCTCTCGGACTTGTACAAATCTAAATATATCACTGGCCGTCCACTCGGTCGGGCCCAGGTTCTCGTATTGTGCAGATTACCATATTATTTACTTCCTGCAGCCCGTAGGCATCGAACACGATGTTTTCATCTTTTGCTCGGTTCACCGATGATCATTTGTACACCGCTTGTCACCTGGCGGCCCACGGAGCCGTCGTCGTGTTACATTTTCCATGCGAACGCGTGGTCAAGAACTACCGGAGGCCAGAAACCCGATTACGGTGCGTGAGCGTGTAGGGGGACGACGGAGACTTGCCTAGGATGATAATTTCGAAAGGAGACACAGACCTGGTTGTGAACATAATCCGTACATTTTTATTGTTCTCATTGGAAACATTTTTATTATTTTTTTATCAGTTGTCGTTTCGAGGGGGGGGGGGGGTCGGGGATAGGAACAATTGCCTACCGTTCACCAAAAAAGCGATTTAAAAGTTGATCGAAATGCTTTTTCTAATATGGCTTAATAGGTTTTGATTTCAGTTTTAATATTCAAAATTAAAAGTTGGTGTGCATTCTAAAACATGAGGACCCATCACCAACTAATTTCTATGTCGATTTATAATAAGACAGTTAATTTCTTTGCCTATTCCTATTAATTTTATTATTGTATATTTTTTGCCCCCCCCCCCCCGCTCAGAACCGCTGTATCACAATTGTGTCGTTTACTAATTTAATTTATAAAATACCATAAAATATCATTAATCGGTGTACACAAAAACTAAATTTAAGTATCCATTATCTGAAATTATTATCGTCAGATTCTCGACGTCAACAGACAATATTATTATTATATTATAAAGTGTATTTCAGTATACGAAAATAACGATTTTTCCTATTTTAGTCGTCACCCAATAAGCATTGGTACTGTAACCACTAAAATGCGTGGCAAGTGAGGAATTATCAACGTGTACGGTGTACATAATAAAAATGCTTCATATTTTGTATCATAAATTATTATTATTTAAAAATGAGGCGGCTTAACGTATGTCTACTTAAAAACGAATATAATATCACTTAATGATTAGTTTTAAAACATTTTTAATCTTAAAATGTAATCTGGATACTTAAATTGTAATATTTATAATAAAATACAATTTTTAACCCGTTTGAAATTTTTATAAATGAACCTTCACATTTATGTAGGTTTGTAGTTTATTACTACTATGAACTAGCTACTACTCGTATTTAGTGTAAAATTACATTTTATATAAAATATGTCTTTAATTTTCCTTTTGGTTAGATATAAAATAACAGAAATAATAGTAAACAAATTAGTTAGGTGTGCCACTATTTCAATAAAATTATGGGGTCCATTTAATTCAGGTAGTGGCACACCCGGATTGGCTCCATCCAACATATTTTGAAGTTGGTTGTGTTAAAATTTGAGTAGGTACTGCGATATGATTTGTATTTAAATTGACATCCAAATTATTCTTATCGTTTCAATTTTTACTAGTAGAAGCATCTTGACCTTCAGAATCTGATTGACCTACATCTTTTAGAGATATAGGTTGCCATGATTAATCCAAATCCATCCGAATCCATCCATCACCACTAAAATCGTCCATTTCCGATTCATCGTTTAAAACAGCTATATTATATAATGTCAGTTGCATTCAATTTTGCACGACGCATTTTAACAGAAAATTTTATCAATGACAATATTAAACTAACCCACAAACATGTGTAGGTAATCTAAAACCGTCTAAACTGCATGAAATACAAACGATAACTGTGTCTGTACCGACAAATTAGAATCATCACCACATACCGAATTATATTGTATAAAAATATTTAATAATAACTATATAAATAGCAGTGGAAAAAATAATTCCGGTGAAATGGAAACGACTTGAAACGGTCATGACGAAATCCCCTTACAAAATACAAATTATGTTTATTTTTATAAATATGATATTCGATTTTTTCTACAGATAAGCAATAACTCGCACAATTGTGTGGTGAAGGTTAATATAATAACTATTTGTGCAATTAATAATAATTGTGATTCCTTAGTTTTGATTTTTATAAAATACGATACGGCTCATACGCACACCCCGAACATATTTTAGTTTATCCATAGAACGGATATTAGAAACTATTTTGGTCGACGAAACCAATTTTACGTATTCATTTACACAAACCGCGCAAAGCAATCTCTCGAATTTGCATTCCACGGATGACGCCACTGATTTCCTCTTACACAACAAAGTTGCCGCCCTTTCCATCGTATCTCTGAACCTCTCCGATGTATAATGGATATTTATTGAAATAAATTGTGTATACAAAATCCGGACAATTGCTCTGTGTTCATAACGATCGCATAATTTTCAAGTCTCATCTTCTGCGAGCGTGTACTAACAAATTATACAATATATTTTATCCAATATATTTCAGATTCTAAACAAAGAGAATAAAGAGCGGTATGCTTTGGAGAGGGTGGCATAGATTTGCCGTGCGGGTTTTGAATATAGCGTCTTGGTGGTCGGACATCACGGAATGAAACTTCAATAATGTGTGTAAACATTTTATTAAACTCTTGGTCGAAAAACAATCGAGGCAACACTGATAATTTCAACACACGTTTCGAAGACAAGACACTTCAAAAAGTGCATAGTTCGGCCAAGCACGGACTTCTCGGAGAATTCGTGTTGAGAATAATTGTTGTACCGTATTAATTTATTCTCTGTTGCCGAGTGTGCAAGTAATAAAACGCGATTATTTGCCCTAAACATTTAAAAAGAAGTTTATCCCGGTAACTCTTGGGCAGCGCAAAAATCCGTCCGCGTGTTTCGTCGCGGTGAAATGGGCGGGTAATGTGATATTTTATGTACCGCAACGTTCCATGAGCACCCGAACGGCCGCAGGTGCAAAGTTCAAATGTTCGCCGAATCAAATCTGTCGGTCCGAGTGGCGATGAGACGCGGCGAGCGGGGGAAAAAAATTTGGTTTGAAAAATATGTTTAACGGACACTCGGACTTTAATGCGCAGTTACCACCGCCGCCGCCACCGCCACCGCTCCCCTACGGTACATCACGTGACGCGCACGCCGCCGCTACTACCCTGCACCGGTGGCGCGCAGTGGGGGTAGATCGGGCGGCGTGCCGCGGCCGCCAGTGCGCGCCACCACCGCACCGCGCCGCCGCTGCCCTTGACTGTGACCGTCGCACGCACACACGGTACGCGGATACGGGCTTACGGGCGCGCACACACGGAACACGGGCGAACGTCGCGCGCGCAAAACCGGGCGGGCACATCTGTGAGAGAGCGCGCGCGCGCCCGCCGCCGCCGCCGCCGCGCGGGTGTTTCGCGTTCGCGTCTCTCCGCGCGCAGTCGGTCAACGAAATAGAAAGTGGCCGTACGTCGTCCGTGCCGCACGCGTTTCGCCGTACACACTTAAACACACACACACACACACACACACACACACACAAACAAACACAAAACACACACTCCTCGCACACCTGTGACGAAGTACAAATCGTTATTTAAATATATTATTTAATTTAATTTTTTTTTTCGTTGTTTTTTTTCACCCTCCCCTCGGAACCTTTACGATCAAGAGAAAATAATAATAAAAAAAAAAATAAATAAAACAAACGAAAACGTATACCGTTCTCGCGTTTACCCCGCGTCGCGGTCGTCTTACGACGGATCTATCTCGTACTCCGCGGTCGGGAAGAAAACCGCAAGTTCAAAAACGGTAATATTTTATTCTCGCGCCCGACACACGCGTACTCGCCCGCGCGATAGACTCGACGCGTACTCACCCGCCGAGTATTCCTCCGGTGGCCGGACACGGCATGCGACCGTCGCCGTCCGTCGCACCAAGTCGTCGTCGTCGTCATCGTTGAATGGCTCCCCGCAGGAACGCAATGGGTTTCAACGGTATCGGGCACTTCGCCGACCTTTTCGGCCCGTCCACCACCACGGCCGTCGAGCAGCTGTTCCAGCACCACACGCCGTTCCAGCTGCACCACCTGCAGCACCAGCGGCTGCAGCACTTCGAGGAGTGTTGCGTGCCCACGGGCGACTGCGTCATGCGGTCCGCGCGCATCAGGCCCGAGGACCCGCGCGCCTCCGAGCTGTACGCCCGCGTGGTGTGCAGCGACGGCGGTTGCTCCGCGGGCCGGTACATGCACCGCGAGTGCTTCGACGCGTGGGAGCGCCTGGTGCTGGCGTACATGAAGAACGCCGCGGCCGCGTACGCCAACGGCGGCGGCGGCGGGCGCATCAAGGACCTGTGGACGGTGAACGTGAACAACAACAACGTGGTCAACATGAACCAGAAGGGCTACGAGATGGCATTCAAGGCGTGCGGCTGCCGGTGCGGCCGCGGGTATCTCAGCAAGGACACCGAGTGGCCGTCGCCGTCGTCGGCCGCGCGCCGCCAGTCGTCCGGCAGCGGCTGCTGCGCGGACGACGTGGACGCCAGCGTCGGAGCACTGGCGGGCAGCGGCGGCAAGAAGAAGAAGCGCCGGCAGCCGAAGCCCGCGGCCCTCGTCCAACCGATGCTCACCATGGCCGACTACACGGACCTCCGACTGCGCGCGGGCAGCCTGTCCGGCTCGTCCAACGGGTCCAGTTCGCCCGTGACCGGCGGCACCAATTCCACCAGCAGCAGCGTGTCACCGGCCCATTCCGGATCGTTCGGTTCCGGCACCAGCACGGGCACCTCGGCCGGCTCCTCCGGCGGGTCCTCTTCGTCCAAGAGACGTGGTGCCACATCCGCCGCTGGGGTCAAAGACGTTTTCGAAAGGTACGTTTTTCGTCTGAAATACATGTGAATGTCTCTTGTACTTGGACGTTTTTCAATCAAATTAACGAAACCAATAGAAAACATTTGGAACCGGTTTTGGAAATACTCACGGTTTTCCGAAATGTTTATTTATTTTCACTACTTAAGCGGTCCCCGGGGGGATGGAATAATCTAACATTTTTTTCACAATTTGATTTATTTTTATTTCCGATTTGGTCGGTTTACGTTGTTTTTAAATGGCCATACTCTGAGTGATGTCTACTACTTCACAAATCTATGGTTGACGATCCGACCGATGAACTTCAACCCGTTTGATTTTTATTTTACCATCGACCCTTGCGCTATCGTGTACAGGACGCCGCTTTAAATTGTATCCAGCGACCGTTAAAATTTTACGTAATATACTGTGTAGGATCTTTTTGTAGATTTTTGCTGTCAAAAAATTTCAAATTACCTATACCTATTAAAATTTTAATTTATAGTACACATTAGTATTTTGTAGGAAACGCACGAACGTCATTCTAATTTTTTGCGAAACTTTCAGTTTTTCGGGTCGGGCGTGAGTGCACCCCAAGTCACCCCCCCTTGCATCGAAAGGTTTGCCTTTCGTACATAATTATTTATTGTATATACTTTTTCACGCTTTTACGTTTAGCATTTACAATATTGATAATGATTGTCACGTGATTATTCTTGATGCTTTTCTGAGAGTCAGTTGGTATACGGCTCGCGCAAACAGTGAACACCGCCCGGCGTGTATTATCGCGTATGTGTGCGTGTACAAGTCTCGGCGGCCGTCGCGACGTAAATACACGAATTTAATATTGTTGCCCTAGTCAGACCGCCGGCGCGCGCGTGAGTAACCACCGCCGACGCATTTTCCAAACTTCCCTTTTCTTCCCCGTTCGCCGCCGGCGTGTATACTTCGGATGTACGAATGGGGCGAAAAACGCGTGTCCTTTTCCGCGTCACCCTTCTTCGGCAGTCGTTTCCCTTTTTTTTTTTTTTATTTCGGGGATTTCGACGACCCTCTTCGCCTAAAGTATCTGTCTCGCGCGCCGTGTCGTCAGACGACACGCGAAAAACCGCTCCGAATCCTCCACGCCATCCATCGCGCCCCCGTCATGTCCGCGGAAACGATCGATAGCGCAAATAAGGGATTTATGTACTCGTGCCCGCAAATCACTTTTGGCGGGTAAATTAAATTTCGATTCGCCACGTGGGTCTCTTTGTCACGTCGTCGAAAAATCGGTCGAAGGACGTCTACTGCACGACGACGACGACGACGAATGCAACTATACTACTACGACTATTAACGCTTTGTTTGTTTGTTTGTTTTTTTTTTTGTTGTTCGGACGGGGCCGTAAAAAAATAAATATTATTTAACGTTTCTTTGTGTTCCGAGTACGCGCGCAGGTCTAGTTATTATTCCTATCGGAATACATTATGTACAAAACATACGAATACTTACGCGCCTCGTCTAGCCGATAAATCACTGGCCGCGACGCGATTATAATAATCCTTTCGCCGGTTGTTATTACCGAGCAGCCGTCGGCGCGTGTTCCGCCGCCGCTCGTTGTACATATTAAAACATGGAGATACAATCGAAATCATCGCAACTCTTCGTGTATCATAATAATAATAATAATAATAATAATATTAAAATAATATGTAACGTAAAATGATATTTTTCTGATTACTGCTTGTCCGTGGTCCCGTTAAAAAAAAAAAAAACGTGTACTCGTGTTTTTATTATTATTTCTGAAACGAACGCGTTTTTTACTCTCTCGAAAACAGTTGTCCACGTGGGTTGTTATTTCGAGTAGTTTTGTTTTCGAAACGTCGTCGTTTTCTCGAACGTTTAGTTGTATTGTGCTCACGACCCAACACACACACACAGATCGGTGGTTTTTACAGGCGTTGCATTATTTTGTCCAAAAGAAAATAACTACAGTTTAGATATAATAGTAATCATTAATTATAACATATAAATAATATAAATAATTTACATTTATATTAAAATTTGTACTTCGCATTTCTCTAAATACCCAATGGTGGGGGGGGGGAGATACCGACTCAACAACAAATTATTATTACTGTTACCCATTAGTTATTACTTACATTACCTATTACATTATAGTGTATACATATTAAGTAGTATTAGTAATACATATTACATTACCTATTACATTAGTCATTACTTATTATGAGGACTCGGAAGTAGTAGCATTAAAAATGTTACTTTTTAGCTCTTAAATATGCAGTTAAAATCTCCAAAATATGCACTATAAATAGCATGAAAAATCAAAAAAGATGGATTTAACTTGAAAAAATTATAGAATTAACAATTACATGTACTAATTACTAATAATACAATTTTATAAAATGTTTAGGCTCAGGGACTGGCTGAACTGGTTGAATTATAAACTGTTAACAAACATGAAATATTATTCGTTGGGGCCTATTTATTTCCAATATTTTAAATATTTTTAATAATATAACCAGGTAAATTCATTATTTTCAACAAATTGTGATTATATCCTATATTTTGTGTAAATATACCTCGAAAAAGCACTAAAAACCCAAATTTAGCAAAATAGCAATAAAATCCGTAAATATGCAAAAAAAAAGCAAAATAAAATTTCGTGTGCGAAATAAGATAAGTGTGAAACATATTGTATTTTACTTTGGATGGAAAAAAATATACATTTGCTAGAACTTCCGAGCCCTGCTTATTATAGTGTTACTTTATTAGTAACGCGGTAACCATTTTCCCGGGCGCAATATTCCGATTGATAATATACGATTATTTTGGTGAATCGCCAGAAACGCTTCGTAATTAGACGCTGCGCGCCATCCGTCCTCCGAACAACCTTTTTATTCTTCCGGTTTTCCGTTTCCGGTGTTTTTACTCGACCCGTTACCCAAATACACCCGTTAAGTCGTTTGCGCCACCGCCACCACATTCATCCCGTCATCCGTGTTTTCCGGTCACTGTTTTCGTAAACACCGAACAATCCGATTTACAACCACGGCCGACCGCATCTCGTAAATCGTAATCGTATGTACATAATTTATGTTTTTCGTGTCGTCATTATATTTCGTGGATAGTTTCGCGAAGAAAAAAAAAACCAATCCTGCATCGTAGCCGCCTGACGTCTGTTATTGTTGTGCGATCGACTCGCGGCGCGTTGGTGTCCTCGCCTGTATGATTTTCTCGCCGTTTCTCGCGTACGCGTTGTTTTTTGATTATTTTCGCGCACGCCACGCGATAAATTCCGAAATCGCGGGAGGAATGGTCGGCCCCCCTCCCCCACGAAGTCATTAAAAAACGAACGGGGAGACCAAATAAAAAAACCCTTTGAAAAAAATTTAATTAAGCGTGTTCATAAACACTCGTTGAACGCGTCGCGTTGTCGCCGTCGCTGTGCTGTGTACGCGTGTTACACATAATATCCCGTCGCTCCGTCGTTTTTTTTTTTTTTTATATTTTTAGTCGAAATGAGGGTCAAAATGAAAAAAAAAAAAATACGAAAATCTACACCAGTGTCCGGTGACGGAGAGGGTTGATGCCGCGTGGCATTCCGGTTACATTTTTATTCTCCCGGTCGCGGGGAAAATGAACCCTTTTCGCGAGGAGGACTCTCCCGTGTTGAAGCCCCCGTACGTGTCGTCGTCGTCGTCGTCGTCGAGTCACCGTTGCCGACCGACCGTATACTATACTCGTGCTGTATGTTTTGCACCGCGCGCGTGTAAAATATTGCAATTTAATTAAACGCGAAATTTGTAGTTTTCGCCCTCGTAGTCGCGGCGATTCGACGACGGTTTCCACCGTGTTATTATTACCACCGCGAGCGGCCCTACACGACGTGTGCACGAAGAATGCTTTCAAAATAATAACGAAAACCGTGTGGCGTGTTGTTTTATTCCGCAGCCTCCTCCTCCTACCTCCCTCCCACCGCCGACCCTAAAACAACAGAAACGTGTCCTGCGTCGCCTCGTCGGTACGTTTTACTACCGTATACAACTGTTATAATACTACTGTTGCTGCTATACTTACCAGACGACTGCGACCGTACTACCGTGGTCCGTACTGCGTAACAAAACGCGTTTGTTCTATCCTGACAATGAATATAGTTCAATTTACGAGAGCGCGACTGCTGACTTCTGCTGTATTTATTATTATCATTATCGTCATCAACGCATCACGGACATTATTATTATTATCATCATCATCATCGGCATCATAACCATCGTTTTTGTAATATGGGGGGGGGGACCTACCCTCCTAGTAGACACACGTCGGTGGCCTTGTCGTGAACGCGTTCCGCCGGGGGAGTGTAACGTTTCACGATCATAATAAATAACAATAATATTTGTATTATTATTATTATTTTGGTCCGTGTTCATTTGTGCGGATCGTTACCACCAGCTGTATATTATATATATTATATTCCCGGACTATTTGTTTTGAACGACAGACGGCGACGCGTGCGATTTTCCATTTTCGTTTGCAGAAAACAATAATGAATTATGTTTCATCGGCAGTGTTTGAAAAAAATGTAAACTTGACGATGTAATTCTGAACGGGACATCGTCTTTGACCGAAACCGCGCCTTCGAAAGCCTTTGATTCAATACACACGCCGTTTTCGTCGTAGCGCATCATTTCAATATTCGTTCAAAGTTTGTATAAACAAAAACAATTGACCGCTCATATTTTCCCCGTGCATTGTGTTTCGGATGCATTTAACAGTCGAATGTTTAACCGCATTTTTTATTAAATAAAAGAAAAAAATTAAAAAAAAAATTAAATCCGTACTATCCGAGAACCTTGAAATATCCGTCACGCTACGGTGCGCCCGGTCCGAGTTTCCGACACCTAACGCCGCGCCACACACAACAATAGCATTAGTTTGGTGGCAGAACGCAGTTGCAGCTGCGTACGTTATGATAACAAGCTGTGTGGCAACGTTGAGTCAACATGTTGATTGGGCTCATGATATATATTATATGATAATTTTGTAAATAAACGTTTCCGACTTACAAATTATTATTGTTATTACAATTGTTGCTCCACCCCTCCCCCGCCCCCCACCCGCTCTCTTTCTCGTGTCGATACTGTGATCGATTGCCTTATTAGGATACACGCTGCGTTTTCAAACGCGACAATTGCAGTGGTTTTCGCTATATATTGTCATCATCTCGAAGTGCTCGTTCTTGTCGAGTGCGTTCCCGCCGATCTTCTGGTTTGACAAATTTGGCGTTCCGACGGGACACGGGTTTGTTCTGTTTTTTTCACTTTTTTTCCGCTCGAGGTTATTTTTTCGGTACATTTACACGACGAAGCGATGGTCAGAGGTAACTGTGATTCGTGTCCGTCTGGTTCGTAAATCGATGTGGCCCACACAATGCGCTACGATTTGGTATTACCACGACTTATCGGATTTTCGTGCGTTCGATTCGACACAATCGGTAAGTCGGTTTCGGGTTTACCGTAGAAAACAACCGTTAGGTCTCCCGAGCGGTTGTTGTTTGTTGTTGTTTATACCAGGCGCGTTTTCCTGCGGGTTCCTTTGAAGCCGTTCCAAGGACCATAAAAAAAAAAAAAAACAAATTAAATAAAACCCTCTCGTGCCGCACCACCACAACGATAATAGCAATAAACATATCATTATAATATTATTGTCGTACAGGTATACTGGTCCGTCGCGGTCTCTCCGCACGTAAAGCTAAACACTTTTTGGAATGTGTCTACAGCGGACTGACCCCCCGACTGACTGATACGCCGACAATGTATTATACACTCTGCAGTCAACACACGTGGTTTCATTATCAGCCACCATAGCACACAGCATGTATATTACGTACAATGGTTAATATGACGATAATAGATTCACGTGTTAGTACGCATATTTATTATATTCACGTCTCGTCGTCGTCCTGTCACTCGTGTGTCCCTGCAGTCGCGGTCTAGTTTTATTTTGGGAAAACTGGCTTCAGACCGCAGACTGCCACCACCACCGTATACCAATTACCATTACGGTTTACTACGACTCCGTAATACCATCACTATACTACTAATATTACATCAACCACTACTACTACTACTACCGCGCCACTCGTACCACTTGTATACTCCGATCGCCAAAAGACTACCCGTTTCGTTCTCGTGTTGTGGTAGTGTTGGTCGGTCCTGCGTTGTCAGTTGTACGGTCACCGAATGCGCCGTCCTGGTGCACTGCACGTTTTTTCCTCTCGGTTCGGCAGCGCGGCGCGGCGGACAATGCAGTCCCGTCAACCGGTTGTCCTTGACTGTATACCGCGTGTCGGCTAGCGTTTATTGTTTATTCTAGTTTTTTTTTCCGACCAAATTTATATATATTATTAATTTTTTTTTTAGGTTAGTGTTATCTGCGGACTAATTAAAATGTGTGTTAAACGAGCCGCGGTGTCTTGGGAGATTATTTAACTCCAAAAATTCTAACCCGCAGGTGGGTAAAGATCGCCTTGCCCTAGCCAAATTATTAATGTAGACTAACGCATGTTACATCGGACAAGTCCTTCCCCCACCCTTAATATTGTACTATTATTATTCGTAAGCGTACCCCAGCTGCGCGTGTAGTACACATTTCCCTATAGTTTGGAGGGATGCCTTACACATGTCTAATTTTAGTACATTGTTTCTGTGATCAAGATAATTTGTTAAACTAATGTACGTACGCTTATGTTTACGAATGACACTTAATTATCCACGGGATTGAGGTGTGTATTTTTTCTTATCGATAGGAGCCTGTTTTAAATATCGGGCGGTCGGTTTGTAGCACAATTACATTTCACCGACCATGTTTGTGTCGTTGCCCAGTAGAAACCCCTGCGATCATCTCCTTATCGTGTATTCGTGTGTTGTCGTTGTAACAAATCAAACGTGTTATATCATCGGTTTTAGGTAGATATTTTACTATGTTACGAGTAGTTCCAAGACAATAATAATATTATTGACATCAAACGCTCCGGTCGTGTTTTAAGCTCTATTCAAGGTTCATTTCTTTGTAGCCTTCGCTCTCGTTGCCTACGTTCTTTCAGACGTGGGGCCCCGACCCGCGTATGCAAATTTTAACCTTTTCAGCGCGCACAGTATTTTGTTTCGAGCTCGTGTATCCCCGTCGATAATAGCGATCGCGTTAATAGCGTCGTATGTGTGTGACGTGTGTGAATAACGTGTCCCGGTCGTGTGCGCTTATATAATACCTCCGTACGAAATTCGATAATTTGCCGACAACATTGAACTAGACCTCGAACTCACCCACATCTCATCGTCACACGAACTCCACACACGCACACATACACGTCGTATCTACGACGGACCGCGAAGGAGTATTGTAATATGATTACATATTTGGATTTCGAGGGACATATCTTTCGGTTTCTTCAACGGCGCTTTGGCCGAACATGCGTTTTTATTTTTGGTCAAAGCTCAATTTCTCACATCTGGATTCGTTACGTTCTTCTTCTTCGTACAACGAAGACGTCGTAAAAAAGTTTCGATTTGTAATATAGCATATAATCATAGTGTGCATTTATATAAATATCCACGTATTGTTATTAGGGTGCTGTTGCGAATGATCTGATCTCTTTTTCTTCGCACATTACGCATTCGATTGGATCAGTACCAGCTGATTTACGACTTTCAAGTGTATAGTGAATTTATTTGTAATATTTTTAATACTTGACGAATCTATGATTTGCACGAGTGTAGTGGGACTTCGTTGTGTTGTCAAACCAGTTGGCCTATAGAAGTTGGTCAAGATTTATTCATAAATTATCGATTAGCTAGGACGCGCGTTAGGTCATCAATATTTTCATACTGATATTAAAAGTGTCTCTTTTTATTACTATCTGTGTTAACCTTCTGATCTCGACACATTCTCGTTACTTTTTTTTATTCGCAATTCATTTATTCAAGTACATTATGGTATAAATTCGATCGATATACGGCCACTAACTTTTATTGCTCTCTGAATGTGAAACGATCGAAAAGAAACGCGCTATGGCGAGTGTTTTAATTAATAGTTATGAAAGCCACGTTAATAATATTGATAAAAAAAAATACTGGTAAGTATATCATGTTTTTTTCATAAATAAAATTGCTTAACCGAAACGGACAAAAAAAATGTACGAGTTAAAATTTACCCACGTAGGTATCTAGTTGAGATTATCTTCGTTTAATCGGTAGTTGTAATCGTTTTTTTTTTGTTACACGAATTATTATTTCAACTCAAATTGATTGTAAACGCTTTGGAATGCAATTATCTAGGTGTAATCTTTTATTATATTTATAGGTATGCTCTCAGCGTCGTTTTTTTGCGTCCTACTCTAATCGTTGTTTTGCGAGAACGAGTTACTTACAGTATTTAACGTTGGAAAACAGAAATGTATACTTCTTTTCGAATCCGTGTACTCGAACCATGTATGCGGTACTAAACGCCTATAGAACTGTACGAACTGCGCACCCCTATAAATAATAATATATTTTTATAGTCACACCTCTTCAGATTGTTGTACTTTTCTGATGCGCGCACCTCGTCATCTCCGGGGGTTCGTTTTCGTCGCGGGGTTGATTTATTAACCTGTTTTCGCGCGAACTAAACGCGTTCCAAGGCACCGCACATTATAATATAATAGGTTTAGGGTGTCTATATATATCGTACTCGTATATTACCTAAAGTACGCGTTCGAGACCCCGCCGCTACCGTTGTCAACCTCTTACCTCGTACGGTTCGGTTGGCGCGCTAAACGACGAGAGTGTGGCGTGGTCTCATCCGCTGATAATTATTATTATACCCGTAGCGTACATGATAATATACTGTTACCCGGGAAAACGAACGACAATATTTATTATTAATTATATTATTATTATTATTATTATTATTATGTTATTTCTGTTGACCTACGATAATGGCGCATGGTTTAAGTATCGCGTTATCGTGCGTTTCGTTATGACTACTGTTGTTGTTTTTTTTTTGGACGTCGGTCGGTCGTTCTTTGCTCGGCAGCCGCCTCACGCCCACATGACTCATCCGCCGTAACGTTGCGTGCTTTTAGTTTGTTCGTATACGATATATATATATATATATATATATATATAAATTATGTTCGCTTTCTCGACCCCTAACAGTGTGCGCGCGTACATTATACAAGGGACCGACGCGTGCTGCAGTGTTGCCGCGTCGTTGCCTTGGTCGAGGGAAATAAAATAAGACGATGATCGATCGACGGCGACGACGACAAACAATCCTCGATAGTTTTTAACGCACAAGTCCTTACCACACTTGTCCGGCGAGCTGCGTGTAGTGCGATAAAACCAAAATATGCGAAATTCGACGTATCCGTCGTCTCTCGACGTCCGCGACACGTTTTTTACCCGACCCTCGGTAACACTGGGCTGTTATTGTTGTTCTTTTTACGCACGAGGGGGTTGTGTGCAGCAGCTGTACACGCGCGTATATCCGGTTCTTCGGCCGTGTGTTGTGTTACGGCACACGCTCGTTTTTTTCTACTGCGCAAAATGCGGCCGCCGCCGTTCCGATTGCGCTAGGTTAGGGTTCTCGTGTGCGCTGCGGCACGCACGTATCACACGTTCGTTTTCAAAACCCGCGTGTTGTACGCGAATCCCTCGAGAGTTTCTTCCTTTTTCCTTGTCCTGACCACACGTGATTCAGGTGCGTTCATTCTTGCGAACACGCGTGTATTAGTCGTGTCGCTATCACACGGTTACGCGTTTATTTTGCTCTCGTAATATTTCATTGCGCTCCGCGTGCGAGACGCGTTCAGAACCGTTTTCCGACCGTCCTCGGTAGACGACCGCAGAGTCATATTGTGCGTGTGAATGATCAAAACACCAACTACACTGCGTATTCCGTTAGTTGCTGTCCGTGTGCTACAGCGCGTCTTGCTACATTTAATAGATGACGGAGGTATAACCTTCGATTCCCCCCCCCTCCCCCGCCACAGCCGTAGGTTTGTTATTTTTCATCTTTTACTGTTTCCACGTTTCAAGGTTCGTTAATGAGGTATCCTAAAAGTCCGAGATACTTGCCACCAGTTACAGTATATCTGCTACGGCTTTGATTATTGTATACGTCATCCTTGAAACGTCGATAATAACTATATATACGCGTAGTATATACCACTCATCGTATGATATATATTGTTGTACGAACGGAACCCATAAAATTACTACACTCAAAATATACGTTTTACTGTGTTTTATATATTTGACTGGGCAATCGGAATTCGGAATATATATTATATTGCATTTCTCTCTCTCTCTCTCTCTCTCTCTGTTGTGTGTGAATCGTCCTGAAAAGGCTTCTTCGCCCTCGTCCGACCGATCGACGAATATTATTCCTAACTCGATAATCGTGACGCCGCGGTCCTCGATCGTGTTAATAGATTTCAGTCGGCGGCGTGTGCACTTCAAAATATTAACGAAAGAACGTTTTGACGGACCGACTGCGGCTGTTGTAACAAGTTATAACATAATAATAACATACCACAACGATTATATTTATGTAATAGTAATAATAATAAAATGATAAAAAAAATTTACTCTTCGTTGACCACACCCGTGTTGTAGACGATGTATACCGATACGGTTTGCGTCTCTCGTCTCTTAATTTCTTCATATACCGCGGTGTTGTTGAAAAAATAATGAATTAATATAGTGCACGGTGCCTGCATTTCGTGATAATTAAAAATCTCATTAAATAATGTGTATACGAAAAAAACAGTTCTACGAAAATTTTTTTGTGATAACAATATTATTGACTTGTCGTCTTAATACGTTTTCGTCGTCATAAATATATATTGTATAATATCATACTGCGCGTTTTGAATAAAACGAGAAATTTTTTTCTGCTTATTACGTGTTGTGATTTGTTCGCGATCCAAACGTCTTGATAATCATCTGACTTGCGTGTACAATATGTTTACCGCGATCATAATAAATTATGAAACATTTGGTATGTGTTAATATTATAAATTTAATAATGCGTGCAGCTGCACCCCACGGTGTTTTATTGTTTGTTCATACATTTGCTGTGAATTATATTTCTGTTGTTTTTTTTTTTTCCAAAATAATTTCTGTGTACACCGCATCCACGCATATACGTTTCGAGTATACGCTCGCGGCCGCCCTGCTGTTCGGTTGTATAATAATTATTACCGTTGATCCACGTTTTAGGATTTGTAACTAAACACTTTGGTATTTTTGCGCTTTTCCTCGGTGGTCCTTCGCCCTCGCGCTATACGCGTGTCCAGGCTGTGTAGATATATAACACGCTAGACAATGTTCAAATATTATTATTTTATCTCGTTTATGCCGCACGTCTTGCATAACGCAGTGTGTTTCGTGTAGGCTAATAATATCGTGTTGTGTAACGTTTCGGATTCGTTCCTCGCCGCGTACGTGCTCGTCTCGCTGCAAGACCTGACCTACCGGCCGCGACTCGAGAACGTACGCGCACTTGAATCCGTGTTACGCCGATAAGGATCGTCGCCGGTGTGTGTGGTGCGAGTTTATTTTTACGTCTACAATAATAAAACACTCTGCGACCGACGAGACCGCCGTGAATGCGCCCGCGTGGTCGTGAAAAAGTCTCGTCCTCGTCGTCGGAAGAAAGTACTTTTTTTCTGTTTTTTTTTTTTTTTCTTTCTGTTATTTCGGGTGAGGTAAATATAGTCACTTTTACGACGACCGCGTGCATTACGTCGTGCGTACGTGGTAATTAAAAACCCGGTGCGGGAGGGTCGTGCGGCTCGATGCGCGCGTTGTGTAGGTACAGCGCCGAGGAGCGGAGCGGGGCGGACTATGAAAACGAAAACGCACGTCCGGTACACGGTCGGGTCGCGCCCGCCTGACAACGCGCGCTCCGTTGGGCTAGGTTAAGGCTTCTTTTTTTTCTTTTTTTTTCCCCCCCAGGTTTTTTATTATTATTATTGTTGTTATCGCATGATTGTTGCTGTTATTATATTCGTTTTTCTACGGTGATCTATGCATGTGTCCGCCGTCCGCGGTACACCCAGTGGTCGAGACCAATCGCAAGTCATCGTTGCACGCACGTTATCATGATTGTAACGCAACCATTACCGTGATATTATTATACCGTAAAATAATGCGCGCGCCCAATGATAATATCATTTTTCTTTCCACGGATCGTTTATAATATTGACCTTTTTGTTTTTGTCCGAGCAGGCAATCGTCCATGAATGGCAACGGAATATTTTGTCGCCGCCTGGATTTCAGCACATTCAACCGGCTACCTCGGAACATGCTCAACTCCTATCACGTAAAGGTAAATAAAAACAATAAAGATTGTAGTAGCTATATGACGTTACGTCTCTATAGAGTTGTGTAGACGGACTAGTTTTTTTTTTTTATTTATTTATTTTTTTAACAACTATACGGCCCAAGCGGTCTGGCGAGAGGATAGGACAGAGCGGTGGCACGGAATTGTTTTTTTTTTTTCCCTTTTTACTATAGTAGTTTCCGTTGATGAACCGTTTCCGGTGCTCTGTTTTGTTTTCTACCAACTTACTGTACCCAGCACGCATACATTACATGCAGCACTCGCTCTCGCACTCGGCCTGGCTCGGTCCTTGCCAGACGTCTCGGACGTATCGATCCGTGTACAATATGTTCACGTATAAGTCTTTCCGTCCGTCTATTCCTCTCGGATTGATAACACGGAATGAGCGTACGGGTTTTTTTTTTTTTTCATTTTCCACGCGTCCCGATGTTGGCCAACGTCGATAAGATGAAGTTAATGTTTCGAATCGCGTGCGTTTGTACTGATTATTATTTTTATTTTTTCGTTTTGTCGTTTGGCTGCTATATGCGCTAGGCGAACATAGTGGAATACTATACGTTTCGGTCGCCGTCACAATAATAAAAACACCGCGCGACAGACTTTTCACTGTTGACCACATCAATCGCATTGTATTGTACACGAGACACCGCCACCGATACCGCTACCACCGCCTACGCGAGGAACAAATTGATAAAAAATTTACCCAAGGTCCCGCGTATTTATAGAATAATTTATTTAAGTACGCGCCGTAATCCTCTGCACAGGATGTATGTAAAGATTGTTTTTTTTTTTTTTGACATTTCCTGTCCATTATGGTTTCAACAATCATAATTATTATTTCGGTAAAGACAAGTAGCAATAATTGATCCAGTGTTTCTGAAACAATCACCTTCGACATTTTAGAACGTTCGCATCGGTTAGCAGCCTATGCCGCTGATTTTGTACTGTGATTTACTTACACAATATTATTGTACCGACTACTGCTATACTGCTACTATTGCACCTGAACTGCCCGTAGTATGTTATCAATTGATAACACCTGCGGCCTCCTCGGAGTCTTATTTTCCCGTAGAAGGCGATGTTCTTGATGTTTTATGGTACCTGTATTATTTCTAACGATTATCAATAGGCAAATGATTACGTGGTGTTAAGTTGATTTAAGTTTGAATTTCGCATACTATAACATAGTTTGCTGTATACGATTTTGTAATTCCGACATAAATTGTTTTTATATGTGTTTTATTGGTAGGTACCTACTACAAAGTTATGTACGAGCATGTAAATATCGTTTTTAGATTATATTTTTAATCTCGTAACGGAAGTAGTTGTGGTTTTTGGATGTTTTTTTTTTTATCAAATACCGAATTTCGTAGATTTCAAAATAAAAACATGGTTTTTTAGTTTTTTTTTGTTTTTTCAATATATTTTACCATAAAAGAAACATTAATATCAACTGTTAATAATTAATTTATTTTTTCATACAATCTGTGATGGCGGTTAACCTATTATAATCTTTATCAGATTTTGTAAATGGCCTCAAATAAATTCACTTTCTGTCATTTCGACGGTCAAGGACACGCATACTGTTGTACTTCTAGTGTCGGTTAATTGGGAAAATAATCAAGATTTTCGGTACCTACCAGAGTATTAAGTTTTAAACGAGGCAATGGAATTTTCCCGGCCTTTTTGTCGTTCGCCGCAGCATATTACCAGATTGTACATGCTTGCGGCGGCCCAATTTTTTTTTTCCCATGACTTGAGAACAGTATTTATTTCTAAAATTCAACAAGTCCCGCAGCTACACTGTAACTCGTCGTTACGCAGCACCTATACATGTTTAATTGGTCGACTTTTATTGTTGTATATTTGGACTGGTCGCGTTTTATAATTTAAAACAGTATATTATACTCTAATTGGGTGACGCGGCTGACGTTTCGGTGGGTGTCTGCCGCGTCGGTCGTGTCGTACGTACGTGCGTGCGTAGGTCAAATCGACAGTGACCCATTAAAACAAAATTATTCGCAGAAAATAATATCATCTAAAAACACAACACTACGTCTACGCACTACCGTCGTCACAAATAGCAGCCGCCGCCGCCGCCGCCGGGCTAACCACCACACGATTCGCACGGACTATGGTTCGGCTGTGCACGTTACCGCGCGCGACCATACTATAATGTATCGTACCGCGCCTCCTCCGAGGTAAACCGAACGAATTTCAGTGAAAGTACGTATCACGGGTGGCTTGCGGAATTGGCGCCGTTGTCGGTTTTCGCGTGCGCGACATTGCTAAATAATTAATATATGTATATGTTATAATAACAGCAATCTCTGGCCGAATTATAATAGTATAATACGCGTACACAGTATAATGTATTCCACGATGTATACAATATATATATTATATTACAATAGGTAACACAACGTTGGTCCATTGTCTCGGTTTGCGCGCGTGTACGTGACTGGTGGACCACTTATGGTTTCGACAAAAACGTATTTTCGATTGCGTGAAGTAATAATGATAATAATAAAAGGCTAATTGTGCGTACGTATATGTATGTGCGTGCGTGCGCGCGCTCGCGGTGTATTTTATTAATATTATATAGACGCAACACTGCTGCACGCCTCGTACAAATCGATATTACTTATAGATGTTTGTGTGTGCGTGTGTGTATGCGTGTTCGTGTTGTGTCTGTGTGTGTGTGTGTGTGTGTGTTCGTGTGTCTGTGTTTGCCAAACGAGAACACTGCGAAGGTCAGAAATAATGAAGCCTCTCCCATCGCCGTCGCCGCCGCAGCTCCGTCGTGTTTATAATACGTACGTATATATTTTCGTATTCGTTCCTTGCTCGTGTTAATCGACACCGGGGTATTATCACAACTGTTCTTATTATCATCATTATTATTCATTACTATTCATTACTATTATTTGCAATTATTATTATTACAATATTGTGTGCCGCCGACGCTACGCGTGTGACACACCGCACAATTATACGTATGTATTATAACGTTGACCGTTTGTCGCGCGAGATTGACACAATTTTCGCGTGTAGATCTACGATGGAGGTCGACTGCGTGGGCGTGGGTTCTCAAAATCGATTTTCGAAATCAAGAGTGTGTACGCGCTTTTCAATTTTTCTTTCAAACTCTCGAGTGCGCCCGTACGTGCGCGTTCTTCGCATCACGTGCTCGAAATTCGATTTCTCTCTGTCCCCGCTCGCGTTATCCTTTCGGTCGGCGGCGAACGCGCCGGCGCGCCCGTGGTTCACGCCACCGTTTTTCGGCGCGGGCGAGCCGCCGCCCAACCGGGTGGTTAGGGTACCGCCCGCCGACCCCCCCGGGTGACACGGGGAGTTGCGTGTCGGACGCCCAAAGCTCTCTCGCGCCTGCCCCGCCCGCCCCGCGACGGGTCGCGCCAACCGCGAAAAGCGGCCGTCCCCCGTGCGCCCGCGAACCACTCCCCCCGCCGGTTCGAAATAAGTTCCCCTTAACGCGCGGGCGCCGCGCACCGTCCGCCGCTAGAATGCCGTCCGACCACAGCCCGACCGCCCAGTGTAAGTCAAACTTTTGGGAATGGTAAAAAAAAGAAAATATCGCTCGTTTCGTTTTACCGCCCTGAAATTTTTTCTCTCCCTCCTCACCACCGCCGCGCACCGTTGACACATAACCCATCTACCCTCATCCCCTTGCACCTTTCCGACACTCCTCGAGCACGCCGCCCCGGGGGTCGGTCACGGTCACACGTCGACGAGGTATTTCGTATAAATTTTTTTTTCCCCGAAACCACCCGCACACCTCTAAAGTTTCCCCCGACTGCACTCCCCAACCTTACAAGTTGAAACCCGCTATCCCTCTCCGCGTTTCAACCGTTGCACCGCCGCCGCCACCGCCGCTATGACCAAATTATTGATCGACGCCGGCCGGCCGGTCGTCTTTTTTTTTCCACCCTACTGCGCGAGTGAAATGTGCATCGATGCCGCTGCCGCCACCACCACCACCACCACCGCCGCCGCCGCCGCCGCCGCCGCCGGTCCCTCGCACTTGTCTGCCGGTTGAGCGTTCCTGCCGCCGCCACCGCTGCGATTGTGCGCCTACACCCGACGACCCGCCGCTGCACGCTCGCGATCAATAGCGGCGCGCGTCCCTTCACCGACCCCTGTGCTACGAACGCCTCTTGTGTACACACGCGGTCGGTCGGACGTTGCATTTCTCCGCGCCCGGAAAATTGGCCGGCACGGTGGCGGGGTGGAAGTTTGCAATTTTCGGCCCCGCGTGATGGATACCGTGCGCGCGGCGACGACGCCTCGTCTGAATTTCCGATCCGCGCTCGGCTCTCCTCGTCGCCTACTCGACAGCACTCGCTTGGCGCTTTCGTTTTTCTCCTACTGGGTCGGCGAAATAAGTACTATCAAAACGTTAGTGTGAAAATAATAATTACAAAAATGATACGTCGATAATATATGTAAATATACATATTTATTTCAATATCGTTGCCGCCACGTTCCCGGGGACCTTGGAACGATTAGTATATATTACGCCTTTATATAGCTAAACTGATACGACGCATAGGTGCGGCTGTGTGTGCAGTGCCGACGACTGTACGCGATACAGGCGAGTAACTGTGCGCGGGCATAATATGTAAATATACCATTATAAACTGTCGAAATAAAAATGTGCGCGTCTCGCCGAGCGTGCGTGTACGCGCAAATAATATATTACTTTAACGTCACGTCGTCGCCACGTATAAATCATCACGGATTTCGCGTTTCTCTGTGGCCGTCGCTGCGCGTCGTGTGGTGTCGATCGCAATCCGAAACCGTTCCAATACGGAGTCGATCGGATTAAATAGCCTGTCCGACCCGTCGCTACATGCGATACATAATATCGTGATACGTCCTCCTCGCGGATTATCGCAAGTCGTTCCCGTCTGCCGGCTTGGAACCACTCGTATTATTTCCCCTCGCGCTTTGCTACGCGCCGGAAAATGTATTTTCGGCACCGGGTCTGGTCGTTTTCGGAGGGTCCGTGTCCCCATTATTAGCTCGTCGAGACAGTCGCCGCCGCCGTCGCAAATGCCACCGTTAAGGCAGGTTAGGGGGAGACATACGGCTGCGGTGGCGGCGGCGACGACGATGACGACGACGGAAACCCGAAAAACGTATTCCTACGGGTTCTCGCCCGTCAAAACAACCGTTTTCTTTCCAATACACGGTTGCTTAGGTCGTGCCCGCAATTCTTATTCAACTAAAAAATATATCGCAAAATCCCGGTCGCACGCGTCCCCGTAGTCTGCCTATTTTTTAACGTTAAAAAATGGTGACTGCGTCATGTTTGCCATCTAAATCGCGCTCAAAGTAAACTCGTCACCTTCGAACGTCATCATGCGTCCAATCTCAGACTGTTCGGGAAGAACAAAAAACTGTTTTATAACGTTTTGTTCAGTTTTCCCAGCGAACCTAACCATGGGCCTAACTTTTAAACTAATAACCAGGTCTAATGAGTCTTGCATCGCTAATGTGTAAAGCGTGTATTCGAATTTTTTTCAAACCTATATTCATATGATGGTTCTCGATGGTGACACTATATTATAATATTACGTTCTCCGTCATCGCCCGGCGTTGATTATCGTTTATTTTATTATTACTATTAATAATTATTTTCATAATAGTTTACGCGTAAATACTCTCTACGTATTATAATGTTCTCTGCACATCGTCAAACTCGCGCTGACCCGTTGAAAACGTAATATTTTTGTGTTTTTCCCGAACATTTCGGTCACATGGTCACACGTACGCGTTTTAGTAAGCGCGCGCAGGTCGGGAAGGACCGACGGCGGTGTGTGTGTGTGTGTGCTCGTCCGTGTGTATTTCAACGTGCATTCGCGCTGTTCGACGGTCCCACCCGCGTTCACTCTCCCGAGGGTCGTGCGTTATCGATCGCGTGCGCGCTGCGGTTGTCGTCGGCGCCGGCGAAACTCCTTTTTTCCCTTACACATTTCGGGGTTGCACGCGAAATGCACGGCAGCAGCAGCAGCAGCAGCAGCAGCATTTCTCGTCCCGCTCCGGGGCCACGTGACCCGCACGCCCGACACTGCCGCCTGCTTGCTCCGGTCGCGGTATTGCCATTTTCGTCCGCCTGCCGGCATCTATGCTCTCGATTTTTAATTTCTCACCTCTGCAGCGTGCGATATTTCCCCCCCCCCTCCCCCTATCTCGAACTCTCCCCTCCCCCCATGTTCCGCATTCGTCTTAGATTCTAACGATCGAATCAAGAAATGCGCGAGTGCATGATTTAGGGTGCGGCGATGTCCCGTCCAAAAATTCCATTTCAATGCGAAACAACGGTAGCGGTCGTTTTTCGCTTTTCTTACTAGAGCACTGGGATGGGCTACTTGAGGTTACCAGAGCGTCAGTTTTTAGACCTTTAAAATTTAACGGGCCAGAAGAAAAAAACAAAAAGACACTGCCGCCTGCTTGCTCCGGTCGCGGTATTGCCATTTTCGTCCGCCTGCCGGCATCTATGCTCTCGATTTTTAATTTCTCACCTCTGCAGCGTGCGATATTTCCCCCCCCCCCCTCCCCCTATCTCGAACTCTCCCCTCCCCCCATGTTCCGCATTCGTCTTAGATTCTAACGATCGAATCAAGAAATGCGCGAGTGCATGATTTAGGGTGCGGCGATGTCCCGTCCAAAAATTCCATTTCAATGCGAAACAACGGTAGCGGTCGTTTTTCGCTTTTCTTACTAGAGCACTGGGATGGGCTACTTGAGGTTACCAGAGCGTCAGTTTTTAGACCTTTAAAATTTAACGGGCCAGAAGAAAAAAACAAAAACAACCTTAACTAACAACAGAAATTCACGATGCGTATGTGACGCTACTTAAGATTTGTACATTTTAAAAGGTAACGCGGCCATCAGTTGTCCATCCCTGCTATAGTTTATGCATGTTTTTCCCCTAAGCGGATCTCGTTGTCGTTTCTACGGTAAAAACAGGTCATTTGATGTTAAACATTTGATATTTTAATATGTCTACCGCAAACAAGACCACTTATAATCACGCTTTTTGTATTATAAGCATGGCCTGATTCTGATATGCGTTCGTACACTGAACGATCACACCCCTCCCCCGAATTTTTTTTTGAAACTTTTAGAACGCTACAGCGCAGCGTATCGTAGTTTTATAATATTCCAACCTTCTTGAATCTCGCGGGACTGTAAGTTTTAATCGAGTATTCATCAACAATAACGTCGATACCAAAATATGACAATGTCGTTATTGTGTTCACGTGTATACAGTACAATATTTCGATCGCGCATATCACGAATAACGTTTCAGTGTGACCTTTATATCGACGTCGAATGTTTTTCGAGTGTGCAGCCAACTCGTACACCTACTGCATCTTGTGAACAATATAATAATTATACGTTCAGTAAATTATGTTATTTTTAAAAGTACACTACTGTTAAGATTTTCAATTGATATTTTTTTGAGCTCGATTACATCTTTTTTTACCGTATGAAAAAAAAATGTTCGTCGGTTTATATAATTATGAAGCGTTTTAAATTATAATACTCGGTTATTATGATTAACACAGTTAAATGTAGTTGTTCCCAGTTGTATTTTTTTTTTTAAATATTTTTTATAATTTTTTAAACAAACTATATCGCTGATAAACATCGTTTCGTGTCGTGAATAATCGTGTTACACTGTTACCTGTAAAAAAAAGTGTGCAAACAGATTGTGTGCACACTGTAAACATATAATTTACATTATAATTAACCTTAATATCGTTTAGTTCGTGTTTTTATCGTTTATTTTTATAACAGACTTATTAAAAAACGATCTGTTTTATTTCAATTGATTTTGCTTCAACATTTCATTTCGTATATATATTTATAAAATGAAATTTTTTCTAAAATTACGTGTTCTCTTCTGTGGGTTTTACATTTTTTCACCCTCGATTGAGCATGTATAATATGTATTCATGACCGCCTGTGGAAAAAACAATAGTATAAAGTATGTGCTTGACGCTTGTGCATTAACGACGACGCATATGGAAACCGACGCGATTGGAAAATGCCACCTGTATATATGATTTAGCATTGTATTATAATAGGTATACGGTGTACTGTATAATACACGTGTCTACGAGGACGTGCGACTGTTGTCAATCCCTCGTTCCACGTCGCGTGACATGACGTTTAATGATATTTCGAAATAGAAATCGTTATCGATGGCGTGGTTGTATTACCGCGTTAGGTAACCGTCAAATGCGAGATTTTCAATAATCGCATGTACGGTAACTGTACATCATTGGACTCGTCGTTCCGCGGTACCAGCAGGCAGCAGCAATATTAGTTAGGTTGATAATAGACCAGACGGAAACAAAATGCCGAATCAAGTAAATTATTATCAAACACGGTGAGAGGCTCTATTGCTTTTCTGTCATATTTTCATTCGTACGAAATACAGAGTCTTTCCAAACGATTTCTCCTTATTATTATTATTATTATTTATTTTCCCACAACACCACCCTAAGGGTTTTGTGAATAAATGCTCGTGTCGTACGTGACGCAGATTTCAATCTGGCAATGTCACATCTCTAACGTTCGTGAACAAATATTTGTCACCGTTGTGTATAATCGTCATCAGATATGCGTGAGCACTTTTTTTCATTTATTTATTTTTTTTCTAACCCGCGGGTTTTCTACGTCTTCATTTCCGTGTGTATATAGAAAATAAAAACGCGCCTTGCACTTTCTACCGAGAGAATGTGTCAACATTAAAAACCAACCAGCACTCTCGCCCGAGCTCTCTGCTTCGCGGAATAGGGTGGTGTGACACGGGGGCGAGAAAGAATTCCAAAGAAAGTTTTCTCCCCCCTCCCCCCCCCTTGCTGCAGTCGTCATGTACCACCACCGCTCAATAGGTCGCGGGGTCGCGAGACGGCATTTTCTCATTTATGGATCTTTTGAATAATATTATATACAATATACATATACGTAGGTATACGCCGCACCATGAAATTCATACATTTATACTCCGTTCGAGGAAATCGCGCCTTCCTGTTTGAATTTAATGATCGCGCCGGGTCTTCTTGACTTCTTGAGTGTGTTTAAAACGCCCGTCGCACACCCGAGAAACGAATTTTATATTTTTATTTTTTATACATTGTCCTCCGATACACACACACTTGTATTGTGTACCGCGTGTTTGGGCCCCTTTACACACAAGCGCGTATAATAAGTGTTGGACTTTTTCCCCTTTAATGTATAAAGAGTAAATGTATTGTATATGCGGTATTAGGATCGAATATTATTTGGGGCGATCACATGTGTTTAGAGTGAGTGGTGGTCGGACCATCGTCGCAAAAATAGCTTCGTTTTATTATTATTTATCTCGTTTTTTTTTTTTACCCGAGAATTGCCTTCCGTGCGAATGGCGTGTCGACGACAATAATAAGTGGTTACGGAAAATTGAAGACGTGCCAATCGTTTCTGAATGCGCTTTTGCGAAGTGTACAGACGGA
Organism: Periphyllus acericola; assembly: GCA_949715065.1. NCBI lineage: Eukaryota > Metazoa > Arthropoda > Insecta > Hemiptera > Aphididae > Periphyllus > Periphyllus acericola. The sequence goes on from OX454271.1 coordinate 1,839,551, forward strand.
CGGAGAAGAGAAAAAGAGTGAGAGTTGGGTAGCGAAAAAGGCAGGGAGAGAGGGAGGGAGGGATACACGTCGTGCAGTAGTATTATACAGAGTGGTACGTGTCGTACTTTCAAAATGTTTTCGTATTTACATTAGGATACCACCACTAGACGTTCGTTCGAAAGCCATATCGTTTGCGCGCGAATAATACGTATAAAAAGATAATTGGATGTTCGAAACGTGCCGCTGCAGCAGCTGTGTACCGATTTGTCGTTAATCCGTTAGGTTTATTTATTTTTTATTTTATTTCCTTTGTTCACTGATATGACAACAACAGCAGGGATACTTGTAATTATACGCGTACGTGTGCGTTATTTTATTACGCACGCACGCGTCATATGTATTTCGGTCTAGCAAAAGCGTTATTCGCGCACCTGTTGAAAAATTCATGTCTGTGCCGTCTATACGTCTTGGCGAGTTTCGGTTTTTCGGATGGTTGTAATGGTGCTGCGGGGTCGTTTCCCGGTCATATGCATTATATTATACTGCTGATGGGATGATAAAACGTACTCACATAATAATATATACGTGATAACCCCTACGTGTTTCTTTTTCAAAAAAAGCATGAAAAGTCGTCTTCTGATTTTCGTAACTATTGTATTCCAATGCGTTGTAGTATACACATCGCCGAACACTCTGCAACAACATCACACGTATATACGATGCATTTGTGTACGCCGTACGGTATACACTTTTTTTTTTATGGCCGTCGCTTGGAAACCTTAAAAACACAGCGGCGTCGGCGGTACTTAAATTTTGGTTTTTTTTTTTTTTTTTACTGAACACATGATACATACACGACCTGTTTACGCCCACTAGCGTTATCGTCGACGGAGACCGGTTTATTATTAGGCTTTTTTCTTTTTTTTTTTACCCCGGTCCGTTCTGCGGGTAACCCGATCGGACGAAATTTCCTGGTGATCGATTTTGGCGAATTTCGCGCGGCCCCTACCATGGCCATACCGAAACCGGTTCATCCGGACCGAAAGCTTTTGTTCGCAGATTATTGTACGACTATAATATAAGTGGTGTCCAGCGACGTCGCCTGAACCAGTTTCACGTGCAGCCGAGCAGGAGAAGGATAATCTTTTCTTCGAAACAATATAATGGACTTCACGCTGTTCGAGAGAGTATACGCTCTTTGAGGGGCGGAGGGGGGAGGTTAATTTTTTGTTAGTCGTGTGTTTTTTAATAGTAGGTGGGGCGGGCGATACACTATACTCGTGTTGTTTATACCCCGGCTTATCTGCCGTGTTTTCAAATGCTATTATAGTGTGTTCCAACTGCATTTTAATTGGTTTCTCGAGGAAATTCGCATATACAACGTTGAAATAGTTTTTTAATTTACGTCGTAGTACACGACGTGGTAGCGACTTGTACTGCAGTCTTGTTACTCGGTATGTACCGTCGCTGATTACTGTTTGTGTACACAAATTTTATAAATAATTCGTTGTAGGCAATAGGTATAATTGTAATAGCCGGCGTACTATAAGTGGATTGAAACGATGTGCCCGCGTATTATTGCTAATGGACTTTATATACCTTATTATTATAATTATTTGTCCACAATGCGTATGTCAAATAGTTTACACGGCGAAAAGAGACAGCGGATATCAATTAAGTAGTTACCATCGGCATGTAGAAAACAACTACTGCACATTGCGCCAACTAGACAGTTTTGAGTGCAATGTGTGTGTGTGTGTGTGTGTGTGTGTGTGTGTGTGTGTGAACATTATAAATAAAATAATACATACCTGCAGTCTGCTTCGGGATTCGTGTGGAATACAAATCGTGTTTTGCATTCCAAATTGTTTTATTAATATTATTAATAAGTGTGTACATAATTTATACACAATATTATAGTGGGTCCGTGTCGACACTAGTTGCAAAACTACCTCGCCGTTATTTATTACCACGTGCAGGGGTTGTTGGTAATTTTTATGTTATTATTATTTCATTTTGTTTGCATTTTTTCTCCATACACGATGTATGTATACGCCACTGTATGTTGATGCGTTTAAAATTGATAATCGTACAGGTAAATAACGTAGTGTACGTGCATTTAAGTTGCCACGTGCCCGCGCAGATGTTATTTTATACATATTATTGCATTTACGATTACAGTGAAAACGCGGCTAGAATTCGGTTTAAATAAAATAAGTTTTCTGCATCCGGACGAGGTTTCGAGATCCTTTTTTTTTGTTCGAACCTTAGAACTGCGCACGGATCGCACGTGAATTTCGTATTCGGCGTACGCGCGTTCCACATTTCAAAAGGCCAATTTACGATCATTTTGGGCAATATGAGTTTTTCCTCTCCACACGTCGTTGTCCGGAAGCAATATACATAGTAATAATAATAGTAATAATAATAATAATAATAATAATAATAATATAGCTGCTATCGCTCAGTTCTCACTCCTCGTCGTTCCGCACCGTCCGTATAACATGCATGAATCTCGGTGAACCGGCTGGCCGTACCGTCGTCGTCGGATTATACGTCGAGCGTGTGTCTACGTAGGCCGGGGGTGAAGTTGTTTTTATTATAGCCATGAAAGGGTGGTGGCGGTGGCGGCGGCGGTGGCGGTGGTGTTGGACGTACGTTTCTCTTGTGTTATTAAAAACAAACAACAATAACCAGAGATTTTATTATTTTTGACGGAAACTGCGCGTATACTATACGACTGAGGGACGCGCGACGTGCAGTGTGCGTGTTATTGTTATTATTATTATTATTATTATTATCATCGTCATCGTCGTCGTTGTTTTCATAGGAGACGAGAGGAGGAATACATAAGAAACGGCCGAGAAAAATTCGCCAAAAGCCATCGCTTGACCCCCCCTCGCCGAATACTTTAGTCGTATGTGACGGCGACGGAGTTTAATTTATATTGTGTACGTGCTGTATGGCTGGCCGGGCTACTATATGTATACGACCACCGCATGTGCGATGTAAAAATATGTGTCGCTCGTTCCCACGAGTGCTCTCTGTACTGTTTTAAGCACACACATGCCAACCAGGCAACCGAGAGATAGATAGAGAAAGGGAGAGAGAGAGAGAGAGAGAGAGAGAGATTTGAGAAGTATAAAGACAAACGAATAATATGAAAAAAAAAAAAAAAACGCCAATATTCGGTAGTTGCGGTGGGCTTATGGCGGTGTTAAGTACATTATGTTATTATACTGTTGTTTTTATTCGATTTTATTTAAGGACGGCGCGGCGGGGCGTGCGTTTTCGGCGAGTGATTGATCGTGTGAAAAGTCGTCGTGTCTAGGATTTAGATTTCGACTAGGATTTATATCATACTCGCCAATGATAATAATAGTAGTCGTTTTGGACTATGTATATATTCAGTCTGATGTGTTTGTACAGTTAACGCGTACGATTCCGTGACACACGTTGACGGAGTTTTACTAGATTTTGAAATATGTCGAAAATAACGAATTCGAATACTTTACGATATGGACCCTGTACTTAATAAAATATAATAATAGGCACGCGTGCGTGTACGTTGCATAGTAATTTATATACATGCGGTCCGTGTTCGTCATCGTATAATTTGTTGGTCTCTCGATTTTTTTTTTTCCTTTGGATTTTGCATAACACGTTTGTATATAAATTAATAACAAATAACTATTATAGCGTATGGGCGATATCCATTTTACGTTTTAACTCGATGTACACATAAATAAATACCTACACCAAAAAACTTGTTAACGAATAAACACACGTTCGAGACTCGCGCAATCAGTCGCCTGTCTTTGACGCTCTCTCACATACTCGCTCGCGCGCACACCTTTATGTTCACCAAATACTCTAGTCGAAGAAAATATATCGATTGAATTACAACAATGCAAATTGTGTGCGTACGTGTATGCGTATGTACACCCGCCTTATGTAATATATAATAACGGTGTGTTTATACCGCGTCATTTGTTCACGTAATGTTTACCAATGCATCGGCTATACGTACATAGACATTGCGTTCGGGCAGTACCTATAATGTACAGGGTGTCCCCAACCGGGATTTATACTGGGCGATATCCGCCGTGTTAATGAGAAAATCAAATTCTTTTTTGTTTTTTTTTTATGAGTATTTCTGGGCAAAGTAAATGTTGTTGACAATAGTTTTGTATAACTATAAGTTTATTATTAAAGAAGTTGAACAATTAACTTTTTTTATTTTATAACTAGAATAGTAATTTTTTAGGGCTTATTTTTCTCAACATTTTGACAGTTCTACTTTTAATTTACATTAACTTTTTGATTATAAATAATTTTTCTAGTTTACCAGAAAATAGTGTACTATTTACACAATTTTAAATAATAATAACATAAACCTTGTCTGAAAAATGACGAGGTCATAATATAATAACTTACATTACTTCTTTGTAAACTAAAAAAATTATTAAAAATCACAAGTCCGACAATCTCCTATCTTCGAATCGCCTTTGTCCAGGAACGCTCATGAGAAAAAAAACCAGAATTCGATTATCTCTACGTTATCACGGGAGATATCGGTCCCGGCGGGACACCCTGTACACACGTATTTCGGTATTTGAATGTTTTATTATTTATTTCTCATGATTGTGATCATAATATTGTGTACACTCGAAACAGCGCCGGCGGTGACGGCTCGCGTACAATACGTGCGTTATATGTATACGTATCGTATAATAATAATGCAGTATGGGCCGCCGAACATACGTATATCAACAAGCACGGTATTCGAATATTTTTCGTTTCCAATTTTTCGAACCGAACTGCTTTTTTTCCCGTCCACGTGCAGCAGCGCGGTGTTAATCACGGACGTTGCGCGGTGCCGTACGCACGTATACATAATATAGTCGTGCACGGTAGACACCACGTGTGTAATTTATTAACGACGACGACGACGACGTGTATAACCTTCGGTCCGCTCGCGAATCGCGATGATAAAAAAAAAAAAAAAACGTAAAAAACAAAACGTCTGTGACCGAGATACCTATACCTTCGCCGTGTACCCACGTACGTGTACATATATTATTATAATACGCGCACCGGCGCGGTGATGGTGAAACGTCGTAATGTTATGCGCGCGAAAATCGAACAAAAGTTCTGCTGCTATGATGCGTACGGACGGCGTACTGCACGGGCGTTCTGGGGACGTTGCAGATTTTTTATAAGAACGGTTACATCGCCGGGGACCACGTGATCCGAAAATCGAACGCGTCCTGAACGTTGCAGTTCGTTTATCCCGCGAATGAGGGCTATAATTTATTTTGACACGCGCATAACCTACTTGCGACGGAACGGAATTATTTTTCGGAGGACGATCCATTCGACTTGGGCGGGTGTGTTATACAATTTATGGTCGGCGAACTATGATCGCGACTTATACAACACTCCGGGGCCGGGCGTGCGCGTTCTTATTATTTTTATTTTATTTCGGAAATCGGTTTCCGCGCGATTTCTAGTGCCCTAAGCCCCGGTTAACCGTGTACACGGTACGTTACAATAGAATAAATATCGAGCGCGAACACATTTTGGCCGTGACCCTCGACTGTGGTGTTACGTACGTTTTACAGTGGCGTTTACTGATCGCTTCGTGTAGTGTACTACACGTATAATATTATACAAGTTAAAAGAATTCGACGAAAGAACCGTGCGTTAGGTGCATAATCGTTTTTATCGCCGCGTGCAGTGTACTTCGTTGTGATACAGTAACTGTAACAACTGTTGTCAACGATTTCGAAATATAAAAGCAGCGTGTATGAAGTGTCTGTGGTGTTATTTTGTTTTTTGAAATTCGAGCGCGTGTGACGGGGGAGTCTGTTTCGTGCTCCGAAAAGCTTTAACGTGTTTAAGCCGTCGTGTACTCGTGTATAATATAGTCTTAGCGTTATTATTATCGTTATTATTTCTCGGTGTCTCGCCCGATTGCGCGGATCAGCCAGCGTATACATATTATAATATACAGGACGGAGGATGAAGTGGAAAAAGACTTTATCGGCAAATTTCTCGGACCGTTTGTCGCGTCGGCGGAATGTGACAATTTGGACTTAACCCGTTTTTCTTTAATTACACCGGCCTAAAAGCTGCGCCAGCGTCAGAAGTACAGACTCGTTTACGGTCGTTAAGTCGCCGCCGCCTCATCAAAACCTTAATTGTAGCTCCGTCGTTTTAACTTTTTGGCGTTTTATGATGACGTCGTGTTCAGCGGCTGTTTTTTTCCTTACTTTAAAGGGGTTCGTCTTGCGCAAAGAGGGGTCGGTTTAATTGTATAAAACAGCGTTTTTAATTCCAGACGCCAAGATATTATACCGGAATCATAAAAATTAACTGAGCGCCGCCACCCCATCTCCTCTACCATACCCCCGCTACCGGCTCACGCAACGGTTACGACACTCTTCTCGCGGATTCGATTATTTTCTTAATTTTTTTTTTCTCGTTATTATATTATTTCCTTTTTGTAGCTAAGCCAATTGTTTGCCGCTGAAGATTAATACAATATAATTCGGTAACGACCGTCGTCAAATCTGCATGCGAATCCCTCTAAATCCCGCGAGTCCCTTTGTTTCCGCCTACCAACTACGTTTATGACGATACTATATACATTCATTAAATTATCGTTTGAAAGAAAAAAAAAAGACCCGTGAAAATGAATTAAGTAACAACAGAAAAAAAAATCGCCCTTCTAATAATTTCTTCTTCCCTTCAGTTACTATACGCACGTATATTATATGACTTAAAGAGTTGTTGTAAGCTATATTATTCTATGAAATTTCATAATATATAAATTAAGCACGTAAGAAAGTCCGCTATTCTTTATAGCAGTCATATTTTTCATGTAACTTTTTCGTACCCGAACGTCTTCTCCGTCGATTTAGTGACCAATTTACGAAGTGTTCGGAGTAACACGTGTTTTAATGTAATGGAAAAAAGATATAACAGTTTGTTTTTATCGCAGCCGTAAAAATGAAAAAATAAATAAATGTCAAAAATAGTAATTCAATAATAGTGTACAGCTTAACCTGTAAATAAAAACCACGCGCACGGTAATAAGTAATTACTATTATTATAGAAAAAATAGAATACCGCCTGCGGGCTTTTGGCTTAAAAAGTGAAAACCAATTTGTTGCAGTGTTACGCGAATACGTATTGTAATTCGCTTGAACAAACGGATCTATCCTCGGCTGTCGTCCTTTAACGCGGTATATTTATAATTAGACGACGGGATATTCAAGGACTTTGAAAAACGATATTACCGTCTCCGAGTAATGAAAAAAGAAACAACAACATAAAACAGTTACGCGGCTGTTCTGTAGTAGTTGTATATAGTCGTATATAGCGTTTAGTAGTAGTTGTAGGTAACGGGTTATGTTACAATATATGTATTTAATAATTATGTACATCACCATGTAGCGATACTGTACTACACACATGTTATTAATCTACCTGTGTATATCAAGGTGCGCACGCATCGTTTATCAAATACTTGAGCATGGAGAAAAAATCTTGCGTACTCATTACACGGACAGTATCGTAATGATTTGAGTATTAAGATTCTGAGTGAAGAGGAATGTATTGTAGGTTTTGCCGTGGCGCGTTTTTTTTTTAAATTGTTTGTCTTTATAGCTGGTGGTGCGTTCGACTAGTCATTTTTTTAAAAATTTTTCTACAAGTATTATTCACAAGTTTTATCTTATTAGTCCACAAAAAGTTGACCACGATCGCGATGTCGCGAAAAAAAAAAATGTTATTAAGCACAAGGATATTAAATTTTAACGAATTCGTATATTTCAACGATATCCGTTGTCTAATACGAATATTTAAACGAATTTCGGTTAAATCACAATAGTTTGTTGTCTAAAAAATAAAAATCTTAACTGTCCAGACTTGATACTATGGAAGATTGAATAATAATTTGAATTCGTGATTTTTTTTATCTGTAAACGTTGGTTCAAACAACAACCCGATTACGAAATTATAAGATACTCGTATGAAGTGACGTAAACTATCTTTAGACGCTGATCCATCCGTCTTTCTGCGCTCTGTAGATTCGTTTTTCGAAAACATTCATATCAAATATTTTATAAAATCAACTCACCTATATCAATCACCCGTTGTTCCCGTATTTTTTTTACAACTGTCATCCGTTTATTAAATAATAGTTTTTATATTTCATACGTTTTACACACACACACGCACACAATAAACGACGATTGTTGTGCGTACACGTGTACACGGAATCGAGAGAAAAAAACCAATGGGCTTTAGTAGGCAAGACTATTGCCGCGGTCGTTTTGTGTTTATGCTCAGTAACTGTGTGTGTGTGTGTATAAATGTGTGTTCTATATATTTAATTTTTTTCCTTCGATTATTTTCTCCTGACCGCACCGTATGTCCGTCCATAATATTGGCGTACAAACATAGATAACGCCTTGTTGGACGATAAAAAAAAAAAACGCCATGCACATGCCCATCGTCTTATCTGCACTAGAATTATATATTATTATTATTATTATTATTATTATTATTATTATTACTATTATTATATTCTTCCTTCTCCTGGTCGTATCGTTATACTTATGTATTATCAGCAAACTCGTTGAAATCCATTCGGCGTTGCTCTTTTTAGGTCTCTCTGTTCTCGTATACGCACGCATAAATATATGTTTATCATACTATCATATGTATACATACATATATGTGTTTATTTAAATCGCCTTATTAAAAATATTTTAATGGTATAAGAAGAAAAATAAAAAATAAAATTCCAGCACGGCCATCTGGTAATTTCGTAACGGGAAGACAGCTGCAAGTGCATGCGACCACGCCGGTTGCGACACACGACGAAGGAATATTATGCGCGATGTTTTGTACGGTTTTTTGGCCGGAAGTGACTTTCTTTTGTGTGCGAAAGGTTTTTATTTTTATTTTTATTTTTTTTTTTGTTCGGGATCAGGTGTTTACGAGTTCATTAAAATAAGTTTTAATAATCCGCACCAATTTGTACGTTATTTTTTTTCTGGTTCACTCCGATCGTGCTCCGCATCCATCCCCTTCGTTGAACAAAAAGGATAATCTTCGCGTTCCTCTTCTCCTCGTGTTCGTGTGTACGCCACTGATGCGTGATACACATTACATAAAAGAACGACAAAATCCCATTTTTTTTTTTTATCAGCCGCTCGCCAGGTTCTTCCCGTATTGTGTGCCGAAACTCGTTAAAAACCCGAATTTACCCCTCAGTAGATCGAATTTTTTTTATCCCTAATCCGCCACGCCTATTCTAATTTTCGCTTACGGATTACGTGTAGTCGATAGATTTATGTTCGTCAGTGTAAACGCACGCAGCGTGTTAAGGCAACGTTTTCATTCAGTGGATATTATTTTTTTATTCGCTGAAAGAGTTGTTCTACCCTGAAACACGCCAAGTAATAATGTAGTGTATATATTTCACTAAATTTTCGAAAATATAATCGCTGGACCGCGGCGGTGTATTAGATTGATGATTATCTATTTAGAACAAATACAATAAATATGTCATTTATACAGCTCAGAAGTTTAAAACGTATATACATTATTATTTTTACTATTATTTTTATTTGCTTTTAAATGTGTACATCCGACACGTGTCGGCTATATTTGTGTCGTCCAAATCGTGTGTGTTCATTATTTTTAATCACCGCTATTTTATATGTTTGAAATTAATCGTATGATAAAAACCGTTCGTCATTCTAGCGTTAGCTACTCTTTGCATTTTTTTTTTTTTAAATATTTTATATATTTTACAGCTATAGAATATCAATGTGGGTAAACTCACTAGTCACTACCACTCATGGTACTTAATTTTTAAGTACACCTATAATATTATAACGTTCCAGTCTCTCACGTGCGCGCGATTAGTCAAAAAACATAATTAACAAACGTGGTGTGTACACGTTTAGTAAAAACCGATTCGTTGGGATGATGTTAAACGATTTTGAGCGACGAGACGACATTGATCGTTTATCACTCTCAGAATGATCGCGACCAAGAGGGTTAGTGATATTATGACGTGTTGACGTCTTGTCTTGGTATTCTTTTTTAAAAAGTCGAATATATATTTGCCTCCCAACCCTTACCACGTCTACAACCCCGGCGAGTATTTCAGTGACGTATATAATCAGGGGGCGCATTACACGTTTAACCTTTTGCAGTTTTTATTATTTTTATGCTGCATAATCGTTACGTATACCATAGTTTTCATTTACTTTATGTGAAAATATAATACATATGTAATAATACAGCTCATCATGTAAAGCGCGTTCGTTTCGGGTTTTGACAACGTTTATATTAATACGTTCTTTTGGAAATACTGAAAATGTCTACATCGCATTCTATCGCTGTCCCTGCCTGGGTCTTGCTCCAGATTTACCACTATAAAGTGTTCCTACAATATCAATGAAAGTGCAACCGCAGTGTTTCATAGAAGACGCGCGTTGAAATTTGCCTGCGTGTTGTATATTATGTGTAGTTTATCGTTCTCGTCGTTCCACGACTGTCGCGTGGTGGTCTGTGTGACCTTGGTGCGAGACAACCCGATCCCCGAGGTGGACAAAAACCGCTCCTACTAGCACAAATAAATGAATAATGATAAATAAAATTAAGACCGTTTGTGTTCGGTACCGGTGTACGTCTTACGGTGAAGTGCCGATGCACATACACTACGCGCCTATATGTATATCGCGTTGCGCAGAGAAAGTGAAGTTTTTTTTATTTTATTTTTTTTTAGATTTTCCCTAGAGCTATTATTACACTCTATTACCATAAGGACTGCCACTAACTACGTCGACGACTATATACGCTAACTATACTTACAATACGCCCGTGCCAATATGGCGTGTGTACAGTGTACACACGCAGTGGCGTCGTATCCTTAATGCGCGCGATAGAGGACAAATTCTTTAATCGGCCCGCTCTTTGTGTGTTACGAATTCCACAACGCCTAGTAATATACCGCTGTCGTCCGGTGCAATGCTTGGTTGTTTTTTTTTGTCCCCGATCGATTATTTGTTTTCACACTCCGCGGCACGAAGACAGTCGGGCATTTTTTTTCTTTTTCTTTCCAAAGACTTTAAGAACCTACGGCACAACGGTGAAGTCTATTTGCGGACAATCGTGGAACTTTTTTTCCGTCCGCTTACGATCTAGGACAAGGATTTCTCGCACGTGGTTTTTTTTTTTTTGTGGTTCAGCATCGTGCGTCCAATAACGGCGACGACGACGATTTGAATTAAATAAATATGACGTAGGCATCGCGCATCGGCCGCACGTTTTGTGATGTAGAAATAATAATAGAAAATAATAATTAAAAATAATAATAAATAATAATAATATACACAATCGTGTGTACACAGCCTAAAGAAAGGCGCGTTTTTTATATCTTCCGAAGTAATAATTGTGTATGTGTGTGTCGCCGCTACTGCTATTGTGTGTGTTCGGTTTTGTTTGTCTTTGGGCGTTATCAAGACCGTCCGTTTTTCTACGCATTTCCTACGCGTCGTGTGCTTCCGTCAACGGGTTCCCATTGTGCCACTTCACATTTCTCTCGCGCGTATCGTCGAAACTTCTAAAAATGTTTTGTGAGATTTAATGGGATTCCGAAGAATAATAACGATCTATTGAAAAAAAATAATATTATTTATACCATAAAAATGCTCGTACCACCAGTTTTCGAGTGCTGTGTCGTTCACCGTCGTCGACGTTGCGTGTTTCATATTATATGTGTATGTTGTTGTACATAATGTTATGCGCTGCTGGTCGCGGCGAACCGCACTGTGTGAACCGAACATAACGTAACTCCGCGAGGCGGCGTTTCGAAATTCTCGCTTGTTTTTTTGATACGCTTAAAAGTAATACCTAGCCGGGCGGTGACGATTTTTCTCATTGCGTACTCCATGAACGTCTTGTGGAATTCGTATAAGATATCGTTATCGGAAGTGATACATTGTAGGGGGAAAAAAAGTCCTATACCACCCCGTTAATATTGTGCGGGTATAACCGCGGCGCCGCCGTTTGAATAAATAACGCGTTATCGCCGTCAGATATGTTCGTTGTACGTTTACCGAGAGATATTAAGAATCTAGCGTGGAAGAAAAAAAAAAACTTGTGCGGGGAAAAAAACCAAGTTCTCGGCGACTACCGCACCTGCACGTATTCTCATCATATAATATTACATACCCAGTCGCAGGAATAGAGAGCACCTGAATCTTATCTACGATTTTACGACTTGAGTTAACGTTGTTGTATCGGTCCAGTGGCGTATCCGGGAATTTGTTTTCGGGAGAGGCTTATACATCACATAAATAAAAAAAAAATACGAAATAGCAGCAACATTTAAACTAAAAAAAACTTTAATATTAAGTTTTAAAATCATAAACTGAACGTCAACAATTAAATTAGATTGTTAATCTTAATTGTCTCTGGTACCATATCATCAGTTATATTTACATCTCCATGAGTAGATTGTGTACAGCAAGCCTATAAGCCGTGACTCGGATGTAGTATTTTATTTTATATTATTTGAGACTATTTAAATACGCCAAATGTACAACATCACAATATTGCAGTACATGGCGCTGTAGTTTTGCTTTTTTCCGCGTTTACTCATCACTCCGTCGTATAATGGCGTTTCGCTATAAATAATATTATAACATCATCGTTGTCGTTATGATAATAGCAATAATAACAATAATAGTTCGGGAGCGTGTAGTAGGCGTGGATAAGGTGGACGAGGGTTGTGTTTTTCTGCGTTATAATATAAAATATAATGCGCGAGCGATAAACGTCCAAAAAGAAAATAATACGCATAAACCGAGCCCCGGCGAGAGATAAGAAGTAGAAAACGATGTGAGGACGTGGTTAGGCGGAATATGAGGGTGGACGGGGGCAAATCTTATGTGACCCTCTGCGGCTCGGGCAAAATTACCGTGCAATTAAATTATGCGACAGACCCTACTACCGCGCGCGCGTTCACCGACCAGACGCTTTTTTCCTTTTTCATATTTATTTTTTTTCTTCTCGAGAAAATCGTCCGAAACGTGTGTAAATAACGTCGCCGATAACGCTGTTATCATCCCCCCCGGTGCGCGAAGATCGTTAAATAATTTTTACCCCTCTTTGCCGCGACTTTATTACACGCCAGCAGGGAGACCCTACTCACGGAATCGTCACTAAATTCCATAAACACCTATCCTCTTTTTTTCCCCCTTATATACTTTGCCCGTTCGATGTCATTCACTATTTCGCAGGTGCCGGGTGCAGTATCGGCAAAGTAACGGACTTTATAGTTTTTATTTTTCGCCCGCTGTTGCACTCTCCGGGGCATCGTTATGGAAATATATTTTTTTTTTCGCACGGTAATTTAATAAAAGAAACCCGTCTCCTGTACACGACGACTCTGCCAGTGTTGTAAAATATAATCATTAAACAATCGCTCACTGTGTTATTTTTTAACACCGGTGTGAGGCGACATTATTTTTATTTTCAAAATTGCGCGTTAATAAAATATTATTCTCTTATACCACCATCGTGTTGTTGTTTATTTCGTCCAGTCCGTTTTTTTGAAATTCAACTCCGAAAACGAATCTTCACGTGTGTGGGTTAAATTTGCTTTAGTCAGGTAAAAAAGTAATTCTCACGCTCGTGTTTACTGCAGCTATCCGTTGCCCACCCGAACGCGCAATAATAAAAATAAAAATAAAAATAATGCATTCGTGCCGAAGGTGAGATATATTGTTAATGTCTTATTTAAAATTAGATTTCACGTGCGACGTCGTCGTTCGTTCGTCTTATTATTTTTTTTTCTCGTAAACGTGCCGATGATAATCGCAGTCGATGATTCATTATTTTCGGCATATATAATATAAATATATATTATAGTGCAATAGTGCAACGAAAGTGCGTGTCGCGTAATAACATTCCGTAGTACAAACGCCGGTTGTAACTACACATATACTAGTACTTTACCGCTCTTTTTACTTCAAAGAAGAAACGTCTCGTTTTCTACGAAATTTCAACGCACGCGCACAAGAATTGAGAGGGAGAAAAAGATAAATTCGTTTTTTCCCCTACCATATCGTGTCGTGTGCGTGTGTGATACGCGCTCGAGTATATGTTTTAAACTAGGATTACTATTTTTCGTTTCGTAACCGGATTACACGTTATGCGTATAGTGTAATTCTGTTGATCTTTTCCCCTTGCCCTCCCCTCGAAAAAATAAAAAATAAAAATCCTTCAAAGACCCGTCGCGCCTCCGGTAGTATTGTATAACATTACACACATATATATGCATGACGAACAACGAGAAAGTGTATTTTTTTCATCTATGCAGATAACCTTTTGAAATTCACCTGAAACGTCTGTGCCACTGTTACTGGTGCTGCTGCGTGCACAGCGAGAAAAGTATGACGATACGCGTGGCTCGGAGAATGTGGAAGGTAGGGGTTGCACCCTAAGTCAGATAATAAAAAAAAAAAAAATTACATGCACTACATTCGTATCGGGTATGAGTGTTATTATTGTATTTTTTACCCGCACACACGCGCGTACGTGTAACTGACAGAATATCAATCCCGGTCGGTTGTTTGATTTGTTCGCCGCGGGCGGTTTATTTTTATTATATATATGGGATTTTTTTTTCCCACTGTATTTCCTTGTTCCGCGTGTATGTTTGCCGGCTGATTGTCGACCGTGATCTATGTGTACGCGATGGGCGGGTGGAGTGATACGTCCCTTAGCCCGAAAACGGTAACAAACTAAACTAAAAAAAATAAATAAAAAAAACATACGACAATCAGTGAGAGCCTGCACGGGACACGCGTTTAGGTTTGACAATGGAACTTCCGACTGATTTTTTTTTTCGTGCTCCTAACAAGCTTTTGCGGTTTTCGGTGCGCGTTATTTTTTATTTTTTTTTACTCCAGAGGTTCTATAACCGTGGTACAACAATCGGTGTGTGTGTCGCGTACAGTCGAGAACTGCACGCGAGACTTTTGACGACGTATCCACCGTGAGTGTGTTTGTGTACACAGCACTACACGATAAAGCGTAGGGAGTAAAAGATGAGGTTCTTCGGAGATTAGGTATTATACCAGCGTTTTCGGTGCGTATCCCGGTGTATGGGTTAATACACGTTATACTCTGCCGAGTGCACGCGTGTATAGTATATTATGTATACAGGAAAGAGTTGCATTCTCAGATGGAAATAAAATATAAACGCCCACCGGATGGATGATCCGCTATGGAATACAAATTCTGACGTGTACAACGTAATATACTATACGCGACGTGGTCTCGCTAGCTGGTTCGGTGTATATTTTTCGACTCCCTCGACAAAGTAGTTTTGGATTACGCAAAAAATCACTTAGCATAAAGTTTCCACGCAACGTGTGCGAATAAGCGGCGCGGGGGAGACTATCGGCTGTGCGCGTACTTGCGTAGATTTTTGGAAATTTTTTTTTCCTATCGAAACTCACTTCTTACGATACAGTGTTTGGGATGCGGTTAGTTTTTGCTTCCTCCGTTATCTCTTGGACGGTGTTTTTTGCTTCGGTAACAGGACCTGGTGCCGAGTAGAATGAACCCAATCGGTTAAAATTAATTGGAACCGCTGCCACCACCCCATGATCTATGTACTTTATGTGTAGCCTATTCTTCGTCGAAAATCGGTATTGGTTAAATATATCGTCATTTTTGCGCGCGTCTAGAGAACATGCCACCAACTATTTTAGGAGACATTGAATTTTTTGTACATTTAGTTTCAAACGGTTGAATAGCCCAACTACGATAAAAATATCAATCGTATATCGTTGGGTGACATATGGATACAGTGTATACGACGTGAACTTGGCAATTCTGGTTTAAAAGCATCCGCAGCACATAATTTCGAAAGACTATATAAGTAAGATTCGTAGCAGCTGACCTAATATAGATGTAATTCGGTCGGATTTCGTTTAAAGGACCGTTCGGTTGTTTATATTATGTAAATGTTATTGTGTTTATCGTGCGCCGCACGCTTTTTTTGTAATAACTTTTCTCGAGCGCATATTATACGTACCCGAATGAATAATATCGTCTCCTCCGCGTTGCGGCCGACGACAATGACGCCAAATATATCTTCCATCGTCTTCGTCGTAATAATATAGTGTATATACTGCAGCGCACGGTCTTGGCGAGAAAATATGTTTGGTCCCCGTGTCCCGGCAATGCAACGACCGCCCGAGTGATTTAATATCCCACCCTCCTCGCTATGCGTATTTGCGTATAATATATATATATGCATGGTGTGCGCGATCCTCATCATCCCTTGCGCTCGCGTATATTTTTACGAGAAGATGTAATATGCGAGATGTTCCTCTCGGCGGCGTCTCTCGGATTCTCGTGGTTGCTGTTGCTGAAGCATGCCTATGTACTGTGCCACACACACACACACACACACATATATGTATATACTATATATATATATATATTTATCGAATAAAAACCGTCCGGGTGAAACAAATTTGATGCGTTTCCTTCGTCCTGGCGTGCGTGCGTGTATATATTTTTATACGTATATTACGCGTGTATATGGGGGTAAAATATTACGTACGTAATAACTCCTTTACGCGACGCGCGCTCGACGTATATATATTGTACGTGGTGAGAGAGAGAGAGAGAGAAAGAGAGGTACTGTATAGTGTTGCTTCTGCCGTCGTGTGCAACAAGGCTTTACCAGATTTCGGCCCCTGCCAATATTCGTGCCGAATGAACCGCTAAATCCGCGCTCCTCCGCGTCGGTTATATTATTATACTTTCCATCTCGCGTGCACCGAAATATTTATGCGGAATATTTGCAGTTCGTGTGCGCGCGCGTATTATATATTGATATTGCACGTGAGATTACACGGTGGCGAAGAAAAAAAAATAAAAAGGCTCGGCCGATTCGGTGGTGGAACACATCGTGTTGGAACTAACGACCCATGTCATCGATTTTGACGGCGCTTCCGATTTGTTTTCTACGTCCTCTCGCCCGCACGCCACCGTCGACTTTTTTTTATCATCGGTTACGTACCTACCGCTATTATTATTATTTTTCGTAAAAGTTGGCAAGTTATGGAAATCGGATAATAATCCATCGGGCGCCGCGGGAGAGTACCCCGCCGACCCAAAACGTTTCACTCGACTTTTATTATACATATAAATATATTATACATCATATAATATAATACCTACGTATTTTTTTTTTTTTCGTCGAAAAGGGTTTTAAATTGGGAATTTATACCGTCTTGTGAAAAGAACTTTTATTCATTATTTTGACTCCTTTCTTTTCGTGCAAAAATAATTCGAAAACAATTCCGGGGTTTGTTATCGGCAGCAGCAGCAGCAGCAGCGCAGGTATACGCGCGTTTTATGTACATATACTATTGCACCGTATTCGCACAGTGTTTCATAAGCAGATTCGCCGCATTCAAGTGTTTTGCGAAAAAGAGAAAAGAGGAATTTATTCCATGTGCAATGGGGTTGATAATTCGATTTAGAAATAATTTTGAGCGTTCGCCTTATGTCGTCGTCGTCGTCGTCGTAGTAGCGGTGGTGGTATACACGTCGTCGTTGCCGCCGTCGTCGTCTCTCTACTACCATGAAAGTATCTGCAAATGGAAAAGCTACCCTACATTTTCACTTTGTAAATTTAAACGCAAATTCGACCGATTCTTTTGAAGTCGTTTCGGTATTCGACAATCGCATTTTATTCCGGCTGGTACCTGTGCAGTACTGATTTAATTTATAATCCCTTTAGCCCTCTCTTTTGTCTCGCCTCCCGCAGCTATAGTTTCGGCGGGCTGATAAAATTCTTTTCAGCCCTTGCGTTTCATCGTAGTGTATTTTTTTTTTGCATACTATATATATGTGTATACCACTCAACGGCGGTGTTTCGCGTTTAACTTATCATAAACGCTTTCATAAATTGTTCGATTTCGATTCCAAATTTTTTAATTTAATAACAAGAAGAACAAAAATCGAGCGCTCGCTTATTCGATAAAATCGAATCGCTGCCGTCGCCGTAGTTATTATTATTATTATTATTATTATGTCAATTAGGGACGAACAAATTTCGTTAGTGTATTTCACGGAGGCCATACGCCGCCGTCTTCCCGCGACCGTGTACAATCAATTGCTGCGTGTGCCGCCCATTAATTACGTTTAATAACGTTTAATTGATTCGGCTACCGAAATTCACGAGACAAACGCACATAAGCTCTCGCGGCTGATGATAAGGTTTTTCGTCTTCTCCGTTCGTCCGCCGCCGCTTACTCTGCTGATTGTCTCCAATTGAATGTTTTCCGTTTGAGAATATATTTTAATCTGTTCTCGTATTCGTCACATATTACATTGATAGTAATAATAATAATAACAATAAGAATGGTAAAAATAATTGTAAAAATAAAAATAATAATAATTATTGTAAAAATAATGACGATAGGACCCGAGAATAACGTGTGTTGTACTGAATCGTTTTTGCTGTATCTGCATGCACACCTATAATTTATAACGCCTCAGAGTACAGCAGTCAGTAGTCTTATTAACTTATAACCCCAACTAATTGCTCTGCCGCTTAAATACATACTGATTAATATCATTTGCATTAAAGGGACGTTTGAATTTTCGATTATGTTAAACCGTCGCTTTAACGCCTTTTCTCGCCTCGGGGCGCCACCGCTTAGAAACTCCATGATAATTACACGCGGGTATACACGATGCCGTGCTTTGAAAATAAATTTCGGTTCTTACGATCGACTAAAAATCGGTCAGATCTAAAGTAAACCGGTTAAACCTAAAGGACTGCGTTCTTGCATTTTATCGGTAAACGCAAAATGCTAAATCAATGTATGAAAATAGTTTACATTTTTTACCAATACGATATGTTCGCTGTAAAAATGAAAAGGACATCGAATTTTGACAATAATATTGTAATGTGTTCATTTTAATCTCAACCGTTCAAACTTTGGGTTTATCGGCCCGTCTAGCTCTATGCTATTACATTTTAAAGCTCTCGTCGCTTTTAACCGCGCGCCTAAGCTTTATTAATATTTCGGAATTTTATTTAATAGATATTTTCAAAGTCGTTTGTCGTTGCCGTTGTCGTCGTCGTAACACCGGCCGACGGTCCCCGGACCTATTTCCAGGATTAGGGCTTTCGGAGAAATTGAAAGCTTCGGTCCTCCGGGGTATATATATAGTACACTCTACACGTCATTGGTCTAGAGCCCGTAAAATACGCGCGGCACAGGAGACATAAACCAAATATATATTCGACCGGGCGCGCTACACAATGGCACATATTATTGCCATAAAGGGTCATTCTCTTAAGTGCCCTCCGTACACGTTTCGCCGTGTACACGATACAGTCGGGTTTTCGGGATTTTTATGCGTTTTTCGGGATTTTTATTTATTTTTTTCTCCCCCACCCCCTCCGCCACCGTTCTCTTCTCCCGGATGCGTGTTCTTGTGCGGTACGCGCGGCTCCCGTGCGCCTGTTGTGTGTGTCGTGCGCGATAAAACCCGGTCGGTCCAATAAAAACGCAGTTAAAGTTTTTTCCTTTTTCTTTCCAATTTTTCCACTCCACACCACCACCGCCGCCGCACGCGCACCGTCGATCGTTTTCTTTACGATCGGTAATTTGTGACCGGGTTTTTGCTTATTTTCCGGATTAGAAAAACCGTTTCTCTTCTCGTGCGCGTATTACTATTAGTATATATGGGCGTCGGTTGTTTTTATGTCCTTTCTTAAGGGGCTCGCGGGGACGGTGTGTGCGTGTGTGTAAAAAGAAGAAGAGATTACCGCGCACTGAAAAAGGTTGATTTACTATACGGTTTAAAGCGCTATATAGCCACCGCCACCGGCCACTGTTAACTGTTTTATGTACGTTTATATACATTAAATGTATACGTGTATTAAACGTCCTCTCCCTGTGCTGGTAAAGTACACTTGTATACCCCGAAGAACTCGATGTCGCTACCAGCCGATAAATAATTTGAGACTGCTGGCCCCCTCGAGTTAATATCTTTATCGAGTATTATACCTTGCAATTAAATTTACCGATTTGATTTAAAGCTCGGACGTTCAAAATTGCTCGTGTTTTTTTGAATTAAGTTTTAAAAAATTCCAAACGACACATCACGGTATTATTGTCCGTTGTTATAAAATTATTTATTGAAAATTCACCAGTCGCAGAGTGTGATCGCGTATGATATATTCGCCCTGCAGCTCGGCGCATGATATCTGCTGTGTATTAATAGTATTTAAAAATGTGCATTACGACGAGCGCTTGTTTTGTCGGATAGAAGGACGAGGGGAATGCACTTTTTTTTTATCCGCTTTTCAATATAAATTACGCCGTACGCAATTTTATTTTACATTTTTTTTTTCTGTTCCTCGGTAAAAAGGTTAAAAAGCCGTTTTGCAATTTAAATGACCACGTTGTACGTAAAACTGACGTCGACGGCGGCGGCGG
Organism: Periphyllus acericola; assembly: GCA_949715065.1. Lineage (NCBI taxonomy): Eukaryota > Metazoa > Arthropoda > Insecta > Hemiptera > Aphididae > Periphyllus > Periphyllus acericola. Next base: position 1,860,109 of record OX454271.1, read on the forward strand.
CCAAAAGGTTGATTTTGTGTATATGTATGGTTTAAACGACTGTGCGTGGAGTGTGCGGGGTCGTGGACGGAGAGAGAAAAAGAGAGTGACGAACGGACACGGATATAATGTATGGTGCAAAAAAAACTGAACGTATAGCAGAGATCAGAATTCATAATGCCCCCAAAGGCTGCAGTGACGGACGACGGGGAAGAGGAAGAGTTTAGGTCAGCACATGAATAATTTCCCGTTGCCGCTGCGCGGCCGACGGTAATAATTTGACGTCGCTTTGTGTGTGCGCGCGCCGCGTGTACGATATTCGAATGAATAAATTTTCATCGGTCAAATTAGTGGTCGTATTATATACACACTCGTGCACGTATATTTTACATACAACCACGGCTGGGCGGTCTGTCGAGGGATCTCTGTCTCTCTCTCTCTCTCTCCCTATCTCCAGACCGCCGCCGACGAGGAAACCGAACCGACTGTAATAAAGCATTAACGTATTACATTTTAATATACGTAATGGGTTATCGTCGTTGTTTGTCGAAATCGAACGTTTTCGTGTGTTGTATGGTGTGCGCGCGTGTGTTTACCCCTTCGGTCGTCGTCGTAGCGGAGTATAGTAGATCATAACCCGCGCGGGCGGGGATGGTGCACTTAAGTCTCGTCTATCGGAGCCGAGTGGCGAACGGTGAAAATTTGCACGCAAACGCGTATTTAATAAAATGGATAAGCAAACACGGGCAAAGTTTAAAGTCAACACGGACGCGCGCGCTCACAAACTTTCAATCTGCAAATTGAATATATACACCTCACGTCCTCGTCGTCGTATAACGTACGTATAATAGTTGTATGTATATTTGATATATAAATTTAAATTGGAGATGAGCGTCGTGTGTATATATAATACACGCACACGCGCGCGTACAAGTTTCGAGTGGTTTTGATCGGAGGGATCCTGTGGAAGGGTTTAATTCCCTTTTAGTCAAATTTTAATTAACTTTCGTTATTCTTTTATTCATGGAAAACCGACCTACCGATCACACATGCACACGTGTACTTATCGCGTGTACGTTTAAACTCTATCGCGCACGTGTACCGCGGTTCACGCGTGCTACGGACATACGATCTCGCCCGGACCGACCGGAGGACGGACCACGCCAGGTCCCGGCCCCGTACTCCGCCCCCACCCCTCGCGCGCACGTATAGCGATGAAAACCCAATCGTGTTTTCTGCGCACTCGCCTTTTTCGTGCGCGGACGGTTTTTTTCCCATCTCGAAACAACCGTCCTAGGTATTTTTTTTATTTTTTTTTTTCATTTTGGAACAGTGTATTATGTACCTCTATGCCTATGTGTACGCGGGAAACGACCACACGGACGCACGTATTCGGCATTCCGAGCCGCCTCGGCCGATGAACTTTGCTATACGCGACGACGGATGCGCGACGTGTTTTTCTTCCGTTTTCGGTGCATTGTGCGCGCGCCTGCACTCTGCTGCAGGTGCGCTGACAATACGCGTTCGTTAGGACGGCGGCGGCGGCGGCGGAGCTTAAGTATGTTAATCGCCATTGCGGCGCGCGTTGCATTGTGCACGCTTTTCGGTCGACTTACGCGGTTCTCCTCTTATATTTATAACATAATTGTATACAATTTCCGTACGACTCGTATCGGGACCCCACGCCTCCGCGCGTCGAGTCGACTGTAAATCAAATATAGTAATAACGAGCGGCGGCGGGTGTGATATAAAAGTGTGAATTTTTTTTTTTTCAATCATTTGCCCCTTCGTGCGAGCGCAAGCGCCTCCGCGAGCAGCACGGCGGCGGTGCGTAGACGCGCGCAGCGTTAATCCAATATGTATCCGGAAAATTGTGTATTCCCTCCGGTGTTATATACGCGCGCGCTGCAGAAAGAAAGAAGAAAAAAAAGATACCTATTCACGCTTGCCGTCGCCGAGTTAATAATAATAGAACTGAGAGAAAATATTATACATACAAGTGAGAGGAAGAAGCGCATTTCGGCAATACACTCGTATATATATAGCCGTACAGCGGGTGCAAGAAACAGAGGGGAAAACGCATGTTTATAGGTCTCCGGGTGCACAAGACACCGCCGCTGCTGCTGCTATTGCAGTACACACTGCGTCGTCGGGTTGTTTATTAGCGTCTTTTAAAGAGTTGCACTCGACGTGTCCTCTTCGCCCGCAGTTATGAAATTGGACCGTCGCCCCGACGCCACACACTCGCACCACCACCACCACCTCCACCACTCACCCCTCCTATTTGTTCATATGCGTGGTGCGCGTATAATACACCGTGCACCCGACTGTATAATATATATATACGTATGGTTGTAAAATAAACAACTCAGGAGTTTAATATCGAGAATGTCGCAGTTGTGCCGTAATATCGTTTTCCTCATTTTCGCGCATCAAAAGCGTTTTTCACGGGGTGGCTTATTTATTTATCTTTTTTTTTTTTTTTATATCTCCCGTCGTTTTTACATACATACGAGACGACGAAATTGGCGCGTGAACGACGCGCTCGGAAGCTATCTCCCCCCGCCCGCACCGCGGTAATTGGAAACGATTACGTATATATGGGAGCGAAACGCCCGCCACTTAAGCGTGGTGTAATGCAATTTTCAAAAACGTCTTTAACGCGAGAAAAACGAGTGAAAAAAAATGCAACGTTCTATTTGTGCAGTTTTTCCATTTACGACCGTCTGTTTCGTATTTACGTCTGCTCGCGCTATCGTGTCCGGACTCGAAGTCAGATTATATTATATTATATGTACCTACGTCTTTGTAATTTTTCGATTGCTGTTCGCCGCGATCCGCCGACGATTAAATTAGTTTGAAAAGTAATCTCTCCGACGCATGGACATCTCTTTGTAGTTTTATTGTTCGCGTATTGATGTTACAAAAGCTTTTTAATTCGAAAGTACAAAAGTTTTGATATAGTATTTTTGTTGCTCCCCCGCCCGGGAAACAACCGTCTGAAAGCGCGCGGGGCCTGTGTGAGCTGCACGTCGTTGGTGTACACGTATACCGCCCGTCTCGTGCGTGCTGTAATAGGTCTGCCAGTGGCAATCTCTTTTTCCATTTATACGCATCCCCCAACCGCCCCTCGCTCCACCGCTACTTCAGTTCTTCCCGACGAGGTCCATTAACCGGACGACTAATTGCGCTCAGCTCATCGGCTGCGGCGGAGGCGCGGTGGATATTGAACAAATATCCTCTGGGTGAAAAATCTCGACCGGAGAAGGAAAAAAATAAACGGAGCAAAGAGTAATGGACTACTTTTATTCGATTCGGCCGGTCTGTATAGCGAGACGTGGATGGATCGGGTGTGTGTGCGTGTGTGTGTGTGCAGGTCAGAGGTAAAAGTAATCGGTTTAATCAAAAAACTCTTGCGTTTACGCGCTGGCAAAAGTTTTTCACAATAGGATGCAGCTCTTCCGACGCATTGTACAGTAAAGTTGTTACGCTGTACACTCGTCCGCGGGTATTAGCAGTGGACAACTGACAAGCGCACCCACGATACTTGTATTATATACACCGGGAAAACAATGCAAGTCGTGTCCGGACGCCGAGCGCAAGAGGTTTGAGTGCAATCCGTCTTGATTGAAATCCAAACCAATTTCGATAAACGCGCGTATTGTTGTATTCGTCGTGTACGGCGACCGGTGTAACAATACAACTTTTACCCTTTGCGCGTATTACATCAATGTTCGCAATATCTTCTGCTGCGTGTACAAACGTCTTTATTTTCGACCCGATCGTTTTGTCCACCCCCATAACGATCGCTGCGTGTGTACACGCGGAGACGTAATCTTATAGCGCTGGTGTTTATGCTATACGTTTGTATATTAACGTTTTTTTTTTTTTTCTTTTTTCCGTTCAATCGCAGATCGAAGACGAAGGCAACCACGGCAACGACGAGACCAGGTCGTTCATTCTGTCGTCGTTGGCGGCTCAAAACCAATCGCGCGTCAACTGCGTGCTGTGCTCGGACGTCATGTTGGTGTTCGACCGTTATCCGCTGGTGGACGGCACGTTCTTCCTCAGCCCCAAACAGTACAATAAAAACGCCGTCGAGGTAAATTTCAATGTTTTACTAACGAATGATGATATAATATTATGCTCGCGCGATATTCATGTTATACACTCGATAACAATATCATTATACGAGTATACCCGTTCGTCGTCCGGCTGCTGCAGCTCACATTTTCTTCGTACAATCCGTGTACACCTCGAACAAGCCCGTGCGGATTGCACAATTGATATACGTTTTATCCGTCGACAACTTACGCGTGCGACCCTTTGCTCTTGTGTATGTATAAAGTCTTATTCTTCGGTATTTCTTCTCCCCTTTGGCGGCGGGACCGCTCACCGCTCGACGGAATCCTGGAAAATATTCCATCGAAAAATACCCAAACTATATATATGTAACTATATATATATGTATTTACATTCTTCCCTAGCAAAGGGTCCGATATAAATAAGACTTATAAACATGTGCGCGTGATCGTTTGACCGTAAAAAAGGCTTTTTTTTGTGTGTGCGCCGCGTGAATGTTGACACACACATACACTCGTAATACTGTACATACGATGAGGTAATATTTGTCAAAGCATATTTCACGCGTGATGTGCACGAATACATAGTGTACAACGGTCGTATCCTCGCTCTTTCACCGCGTACCCTTGAGTCCGCGGTCTTTTACCCCCATAAGCCCACCCTCATTGTTGGTCGGTCGGGGGTGTTGAGATTACCGACCAGACATTTGACCCCTCCGGTTATACTTTTCGTCCGGACGTCTGGTAAACACGGACGCCTTCGAAAAGTTCCGAATAAAAAGCTGTGTCCGCCAGAGATAATCCTCAGCTGTGGCGCGCGTCGTGTTTTTCTTGGATATTGCGCGATGCGCGTAAACAAATCGTCGAAAGCCAAGACAATATCCCCGTATACATTTTATTGCCGTACAACGCTGTTTATATCATTTTATACGGCACAAAACCCCATACGCGCATTATTATATGTTGCCGAAGAAGGGTAAAACACGTTTGAACGTCACGATTTCGTCGGGATATGTTTCCTTTCTTATCCTTTTCACGGTTTTACCGAGTAAAAAGTCAATCGACGCCACGCGCAATACTCTTCGCGTTTTATTGTATACAGCCCGCTAATCTCACGCATATTATAATATAAAGTCGTCTCGTAGGCGGTATTTGGTTGCCGAAAACGTTGAGGGGTCTTTGGACAAAGTAAATGTTTATCGTTTTCCCGTACACAGAAGTATTTAAACTTTGTGTTCTTTTTTCTCTCTCTCTCTCTCTCTCACCACTCTTTCTCTCTCTCTCTCGTGAATTATGCGATATCTCGAGTTTTTGTGCCGGTGTATAGTGCTGCAGTCGCGTGCATTGAGTGGTGTGTATTTCGAGCAAACAAGTTTTTACTCCGAGGGCTGTTTCTTTTAAGCCGCGCGCGCTTTTCTAATTAATTACGCCCCGGTTGGCTTTTTCTAAATGCAAATAACGACATCATCATCATCGTATTCGCCCTGCGACCTTCGCCACAGCGATCCGCTGGGTGTCGGCATCGGTTCGTGGACGAGGAACGCCGAGGGGATTCCGAGAAAGACGCTCCTTCTCGCCCGTCGAGTTCCAATTAAAAAGTTCTCTCGTACATACGCATACTTACATACACATTTGTATACGTATACCTATATACGTATAATAAAATCGTTGTTGCGCATAAATATATGATTTTCGGGGTTTTTTGGACGTATTTTGGTGTTTACTGCGAGAGGAGATAGAGTACACAATCCGTCGAGGGTGAGTGTGTGCGCGCGCGCGTGGAGGTGTTCTGCGGCTGCCACACGAGTAAACACGAGGTAAAAAGGCAAACATCTACCAGGTTTATAATTAAAACCCTACCCCCGAGTTTAGTGTTGTGTTTGCACATGCACTCTTCTTACGGTCGAACCATCGTTTTCGAAATGAACATTCTTCTTCATTCTGCCGCGTTGCCTGCTGGTGCGGCTCGCCGAAACGATGTCGTTTTATTTTCGTATCCATTTCGTCGACATGTTTTCGACGACGGTTTTTCACCACCACCACCACTACCGCCACCGCCGACCGCGCGCGCGTTGCACTCGGCTAGCGCAGAAGAAATTATTTTAGTATCTTGGACGCGTACACCTCGTTAATATCAATTATCGACGACAACCCAGGGGATAGAGAGGGAGAGAGACGTGGAACGATCGTCGAGCCAAGACGGAATTTTTTAATGGTGCTACTTTGCCCGAAACGGTAGACCAGTAATGACGTTAATAGCAACTCGGATCCTTTTCTTCTACCGATGTTTCTTTTTTCTTATTTTAATTACGTCCAAATCTTACGCAGTGGACTCGACTCGGTATTCTTGAGAAGTTCACCGACTCTGATTAATATTTCCGTACCACTACGCGACGGACGGTAATTGTGTTTATCGATTTAAATTGATAAGTGATCGAATTTTGTATTCACATTCCAGTTACGAAACGTGTACAACACACGACTATTAATTATCATGTCCAACCGTTCAAACGGCCTGTGTAGGAACCCGCAAATGAGCGCTGCTCGCTCGACGATGCCCATGGAACAATTTTGCCAATTTGTTGTCCGTAACGCTTCATCAAGTAATCACGTAATGGTTTGCTTATTTGTTTTTCGACCTACTGCAGCAGTCGTCTGATTTAATAGAACGGGCGACAAAAGCTAATACATTTTTATAATTTGACACAATATAACGTTTCGTGGTGCAGGATTCAGAAATTCTTCACCATTGTTTTCTCTGTTCAATACTACATACCTACCGTATTATTTATGTAATCGAAGATAAATTGATAATATCTCACCAAGCCGGTTAGGTATTTTTTTTACCGTGAACGCGGTACCGTAGTTTCATTGTGCGAAGAAGTTTTTTTTGTGGACCCGGTGCGCGTGTTATATCTCCTCTCGGGTCATCGTAATTACAGTTGAACGTCGTTTTCCCCTTAAACATTGAAAATCGCTTTCGTTATTTGTCTAATGGACCTTCTATCGCCGCCGCACAACCCCCTCGACCGGGAGAGATGGGTGAGATCCGTACAATGGAAAGACGGCGGTGGAGACCTTTTTTTTTCCTTTTTTTTTTTACTCCTCCCCGCCGCTGTATTCTCCGAACATGTCGATTTCGGATTTCCCATTAAACGTCGCAATATTTCCGCTTCGCAGTGCGTGCCGCGCAGCGCGTTTCTTAGGAAAACAACCTTAGGAAATCTTCCGGTTTTTATCCTTTCCGCCACACCCGGGGCACCTTGGCGCGAGCGACGAGTACGTTTTTAATGATTTCGCCCGAGGCCGAGAATCTCGTGTATACCGTGTGCGCGGTGTGTGCATTGCTTAATGCACTGCGGCGCACGGTACAAACGCGTGCACACCCGCTTGCTGCAGCGGTGTATGCAGACCGAGAAGGATCGTCGTACACGGAAATTGTGAGTGTGCAGAAATCGTTATTATATATATATAAAAAAAAAAAAAACCCCTGACGACGGCTGCTGTGATGCGTGAGAAGGGCGTTTATTATTACCAGGTCTGTTAAAAACCGCCACCGGAGCCGCGGGCTCTTTCTCGTTTTCGCGACGGGAATCACCGCTGCTACCAATATAGTCTTCCCGTGGGGTAGGGGGGGTATATATACCGGTGATGCACGATCCCAGCGCAAATGATAATAACCGCTGGTTGTCCGGAGGGGAGGGCGTATAAATGTCGAAAAGGACCGCACCGTCGTGTCGTTTTATCCCTGTACATTATTTATGCAGAGTTGTCCGTCTTACACGCAGATTTGTTTTTTTTGTCTGTTGTTTCGCCAGGTGAAGAACGAAGGACGAGCTTTGTTCCTCAACGCGGTCTGCATGAAATGCCTGGACGGCAAGGACGCCGACCGGAAACTCTGCTGCCGATTCTGCGCCACCCAATGGGACGGCTCTTCGCTCATCATGGGCACCATGTACGCGTACGACGTGTTCGCCGCCATGCCGTGTTGCAACGAACGACTCAAGGTGTGTATCTGAACCGATTATAATCGATCGACATCGTTACCGTTTTCGAAAACAATTCACCCGCGTGAGCCGATTGACGGTCGTCGGTCGTTTTTGTCGAGAAATTCGTTTGAAAAGACGTCCGATGTACGCATAGTTCTATATTATGTATACCTTGACTTTTTCCGACATTCTCCTGAGCTGCGCGTGACTGCAGCAAAAGTGTTGGACGTCGATTGAACAACGTCTCATGAAAATGCGCTCGACTAATTAAGCGAAGACCGAAAAATCTCTTTTCATCGAATACAACAACCTCCCCCCCACCCGCCCCCTTTACAGCCCCGTCGTAGTGGGGCAAATGAATGAATAGTGCGAGCCGCGGGTGAGTTGTGCAACCCCCACGCGCGGAAAGGATTGCTCAGGCGTGTATTGTAAAAGTAATTTCGCAGCATTAAAACTTTCGCGATTCCTCGTCGTTCAGCTAATTAATTCGCGTCACCGAAATGCGCGCGGCTGCGGAATTCTGACGGATTTTTAAACGTGCGCCTTTGAAGTCTAAAAATAATCGCGTGCCGCCTGCCACCACCGGCTCTTTTCTCGCTGGGATTTCGCGTTCCCCAAAGGTGTGATTTCATCGGGTCCTGTCTCTGCGTATCCATTGTTGTGTACGTATGTGCGTACACGGTAATCCCGTCTTAACACGCGGCACGGTAATGCGGGGCTCTGTTTATTAATTATTTTTGGTCTAAAAACAAAGGACGGGAGGTAATTTTTTTTTACTTTTTTACGACTGAGCAAATAATATTCTATTCCTCCCTTCGGGCGGCCCCATATTAGGATTCATTCCCGTTATTAATGTACAATTTTTTTGACCTTTGCGTGTTTTTTTTTTTTTTCTCCTGCGTTCGCAGTGCAACAGCTGCCAGAAAGCGTTGATGATGCCACACCAGCGACTGAACTACTATAGCGATTACAGTCGCAAAGTGACTTGCCCTCACTGCGCGTCCGTCGAATATCACTTCGTCAAGCCGCTCGCGTTGCACTACACCAGGCAGTGGCCATAACATACGGCCACGGTCCCGGCCGCCATGGCCGGGGCCGGTGGTCGCCAACAGGCAGCCGCCGCCACCGTCATTGCATCAGTGACTTCGTCCGCCGCCGCGACCCCATCGGAAATAGTGCTCCAGCAGCAGAAACAGCAACAGCAACATAATCAATTGCAACAGCAGCAACAACAGCAACAGCAGCAGCAGCAGCAGCAGCAGCAGCAACAGCACATACCACCCGATTACACTTCGGTGGCCATCGAAAAACTACTCCATTCCATATGGGACACTAAAGTCAACGACATCATGGCCGCTATCAATCACTTGGGTTTAGTTTAAAAAAAATAAAAATATAACTTCACTCGCCTCTTTAAAACGCAGACAAGTATAAAAAAAAACCAGATTTTTATTCTTTTCAAAACAAACAAGGTGTTCATATAGTTATTATTATTATTATTATTTTTTCTTTCGTAGTTGTTTTATCATTATTACGTTTGTGGTTTTTTGAAAAGCAAAAAAAAACAAAAAAACAAAAAAAACTTTTAATAATCATCATTAATAATAAGATTTTAAATATTAATAGGTATTTAGTGGTTTTCCAAAAAAGACATAATATAAGTTTGTTTTTTTTTTCGTTAAAATATTTTGTACAGTGGTCACCGTTAAAAACATATGTAATAATAACAATAATATTATTGTACAATTAATGTTTTCCGAGTCGGAGGCGTACGATGAAAACGACGTGATCGTATCGGTTGCTCCTCCGAGGGGGAAAAAAAAAAAAAGAAATCCTGCTTCAGTTGACAATTTTTCTGAATGTTTGCGGAACGACGGTATTGTATAACACCATTTCTTTGTATTGTCCGAGTTATCATTTTTTCTTCTTTTGATCGTAGTTAATTCGACACGTAGAGTATATAATATTGTGTTCTCCTAGTTTTATGATTATTATTATTATTATTATTTTTTTACTTTTATGCTCAGTATATTATTATAATATACATACATGGCTCTCTTTTATCGTCTATCTCGCTCTCTATCTTTCTCTCGAAATTCGGAGTAGTACACTTTTGTGCGTTTCATTTGATTTCGGGACGCCGCGCAGCTGCGTTTGCGTTGTTTGGCGAAGGAGAGTAAAAAACTGCGGCGGCGGCGGCGTTTAAGACGAGAGACCGCGCGGTGGTGTTTGGTAGTTTTATTATTATAACAATATATTTATATATATATATATACGCGTGCCGCGGTTGGCGTGTGATATTCTGGCGTCGATTCGTCGTCGATTTTCAGTAAGTTTTTGACTAATAATTACTGTATTATTACTATTGTGTGTAAAATAATATTATGTATTCTTAGAACAACAGTACAACATAACTATTAAATACGTAGAGTACAATGTTTTAAAGTAAATTGATAAATTATATTTGAGCTGTGTAAAACCTATACGACGCATTAATAATCGCGTGACGATGATGATGTGGTTCGTCTAAAATGCTGCGTGCGGTGTTCGGGCGATGCGTTGAAAAACGCTGCGCTTTTTCGTGGAGGTATTATTACATCGCGAGGGTCGGACAAATGTCGCGAACGTGTCTCGCGTTACTCGAGCTCGTCTCGCGGAGAACCGGCCCGGTAGCGGTACCACCGATCGCATAATATTACCGGTATACCGCGATTCGCACTCGTGTCCCCCGCACGTATACAGTGTGTCGTCGGACACACATATCATATACATACTATATACATACATATCTATATATTATGTGTATATGGTTTATGTATAGTTCTTGCTCTAATGCTCAATTACGCGCTACCTCTTGTTTTGTTTACCAATCGTACTATATGTTAATTAACAAAGCAACAAAGAAGGAACAGTTTTTAACGTGTGTTAATATTATATATTATTATGTGTATGACAAAATGATAAGAAAAAAAAAACAAAAATTAATCTAAACAAAGAATAAATAGTATACGGATTTTTGGTTTTCTTTTGGTGGGAGGGGGGGGGGAAACGTGTTTTTTTTTTCAATTTTTATTATTATTCTGCGATATAGTATGTGTTATGATTTTGTTGGTTTCGATTTTCTTCGGGCACGCAAAAACAAAAATAAATACAAAAAATACAAATCGTTTGAAAATAATTATATACCTCAGCTACCTCGGGTGTTCCCAATATCTTATTATATGATGTGGAAGTGAATACTCTTTTAGTTAATTTTTAAACACATTTTAGCCCAAGTTGATTTTTTTTTTTTTTCTAATTTATACTTCTTTCCTTTATATATTATTTTATATTGTTAAATATATTGTGAATCGTGATTTTTTATGCTTTATGTTTTGTTATTATGCACTAATAGTACAACATTAAACAAATTATGTTTTTAATTAATGATTATTTATATAGTCTAAATGAGTAGGATTATAAATTTAAAAAAAAAAGTGAAAAAAAAAACGGAACGGATCGTACAAATGGGAATACTTCATTTTATTGATATTATTAGCAATATTATATCTATAATATATGGATTTTTTATTATCGGCGTAAAATTAACTATGTTTTAAACAAATTAAATCATATTTCTAGGAGAGTTTCTTGATGTATTTAATTTGTCGCCGTGATTATTATTATTATTATTATTTCTTTTCGACGTTTACTTCGACATGATATATTGTCTGTACCTGTTCAAAAACATTTGTTTAACTCGTTACAGCGCATTTGTTAGTGTATAGATAGTGTTACAAAAGAATATTTTACTTATTGAATAATTTAATTTCAATTGGTATCAGCTGTAATCGCTATTAGTTTTTAGTCCGTGTACAGTTATTATATTATGTGTATTATCATCATCATCATTAATATTTATTATTATTATCATGTACGTGTAAAGGATTTTCTTTTTCCATTTTTGATTGGGTGAAAACCATGATGTTATTAGTAGGGTTTTAAGTATTTCGTAGGGATTTGGAGTGGTTTGTGTTTTTTTGTGTAATTGTTAAGGGGTTTTTTTTACGTAATAAGAGCAACAGAGATACCTGCTATAAAATAAGTAGTTTACTTTTGGAAATAACATTTTAATCGCCTGAATAATTTTTTGTTTCGATTGAGAGAAAAGAACTCAAAAATTAGTTTTATATCTAGTCAGAGTCTAAATTAACATTAAATCGAAAATGAATAATTTATATAAAATAATAATAAGTATTTATGTGTATGTATAAAAGAAAACAATTCGAACTACCTATTTTATAGTTTTTACACATTTTGTTTTTATTTTTTCTTTAGCACTTTTTTTTGTTAGCATTTTTCTACTTTAGTTAATTTTTTTTTTCTTGAGCGTGTATCTACATAGCAATAGTTAGAATATTGGTGACGGTGTCACGGTTTTTTATTTTATTAATTTAATTTCTTAACTCACATTAAGTATTAGGTGTCTGGCTGTATTGGGCGTCTCGTTTTGTTTTGTATATTTATTTTCATCGTCTGGCGGGACGAAACGTGTTTTTCCTCACGGATCGGGCGCGCGCAGAGAGGGATAAAGGATAATAATAATGTTATACCGAAATTAAGGAGAATAAAAGACGGAATCGGCTATTAGTGTGTTTTCGCGCGGCGACGGAACTTTTCCGGGGAACAACAACAAGATGGCCCGAAAATGTGTTCAAAATTGTGTTAACTGTTAAAATTTATTTCCGGTTTGCACGAAAGGAGAAACATTCGTCTCGTTTTTCGCGTATCGCGGGTGTGTCATACGATTAGAATGATTATAATCAAAACAAATCCGCGTTTTCAAGTGAAACCCAATTCGTGTCCAAACGCCCAATTTTCACGGTGAAATATGTCATGATTAATGTTGCGTTTGGAAGAAAAAAAAAACAAATTAAAACCGTTCTGGCTCACGACGAACTCAAAAAAGCAACGGCCGTGTGTATCGTAATATCATCACGTTTCGCGTCGTGCAATTATTATTTCAACTCGCGCAAACGTACGCGCGATCACCTAATGTTTTGGTCACCAACCATATTTCTCACCTCTCTCGTGTTGTCCGTCCGACTTTATTACAACATAACGTGTACAACGTTAACTCGGAAAAAATTGCTAAGTAAAACTACTTTTTTTTTTTTTTGTAATTTTATAATGTTTTTCATACTTTTGCAGCGTAATATTGTACTTAAACGAACAAAAAAAAAAAAATACAAAAATCTACCGTTCTTATTTTTCTCATTTCCAGTATTCCTACTCCCTGCCTCTTTCCAATTCATCAACCCGTCTTGCGCGTTTATATATTTTCCGTTCGTTATTTTCACAGTCTTCTCATTGTTTAGTATAATTCTTACCGAGCTTTTCATTTTTTTCCCTTTTTTTTTTTCAAATTCGTAAATGCATCGTGTGTTATCGTTGTTTATTATTATTATTATTATTATTATTTAAAAAAAGTAGTAAAATACGAGTTTAGTTTTTTATATATATATATATATATACACATTAGGGTGTTTAGATTATAGAGAGTGAATTATGTATCATAATAACGATAATACTTATATAATGTAATATTTAAAGAATAATTTTAATACGTGTATGATATTTAAAAATAAAATATATAAACAATAATAAAAAAAAAAGTATTTGACTAACAAATTTGAAATGAAAAAAAAAATTAATTTTAATTAATAAATAGGTACAATATATTATAATTATATTATGTGTATTAAAGTATTAAAAGTTCGTCGGTTCAAAGTACAAAAAAAAATCACCTGTCCACTATGTGTTAGACGCCTATTATATATTGTATTTATTATATATTATAAAAAATGTTGAAATTTATTCAGAAGTGTAAACGTGTTGGTGTAGAGCGGATTAGTGTTAATAATTTTAAGGCCTAATGACGAGTTTTTTTTAAAAAATTTTCTTTAATTGACTTATAGGTTCCCCATCCCCATTTTTATTATTATTATGATTATATTACATTATACAGATACATATATTATATTTATATTTATATAAACGGTAAAGTTTCAACAAGAAGTTTATTAAGTCTGGCAGGAAACATCCTATGTTTATTGTTTTTTTTTTCTTTATTATTATTATTATTATTATTATTATTATTATTATTATTATTATTATTTATATTAATATTATTTTAGATAATTTGTTACGCATTCGTTTTTATATTACCAATTCATTGTAGAGATTTTCTCAAGGAGTACTTTTTATTTTTATTTTATTTTTTGCTTTCTATCAATATAATATAATATTTTAATAAACTTGAAAATAAAACCTTATCGTTGTTCTTGTGTAATATGATGATGAAATACTACAACGTCTCCGGTGTTTGGTTTTACTGTACTGTGAATACCTAGAAAAAAATGTTCCTAAATTGTTTACTTTCCTGAAAGATAATAATAATGTATGTTTTTTGATCCCTAACGGTTCATATGACAATGTAAGATTTGGACAATTTATATATTATATTGTTTAAGTATTGTTATTGTTCATTGCATATAACTTTTTTTAGGTATGCCTATGTGTATTATGCTCTACATACGTGTACATTTTTTTTCTCCTCCCATGCATTAATATTTTTAATATGTTTGATGTTTAGTTGTTTTATTATATTCTGATTATTATTATTTATTGTATTATTATTTTTTTTTTCTTTTTTTTTTTCTAGTTAACTTATCGAGTGTGGATTGATTATATTTACGTGGGGACTGGAGATCGCACTAAGTTACGTCATAATAATATATTATAATAATAACGATTATAATCATTAATATATCACAATAATAATAATAATAATTTGCTATCATTATATATCAAACGATTACAATGTTAGAATAAAAACAGTTTATTATTTATGTATTTTGTGTTCTTGTTTTCTGTGTACGCTCTAAATGCGTTTATCCTGTTTTCCGCGCAGATCCTTCCGAGTACATTAATGCGTTCGACGAGTGAAACGTCCCAGGAAAAACTACGGCACAACACTGTACAGTGATGGTGACGAGAGAACAAAGAACCACGCACGGTGACAAGTCACGAGTTGTTGTTAGTCTCTTTAATAGTGTTGTCGGGTAAAATACGTCGGTCGAGTCCGGTGCGCCTAATTAGTAGTCCTGTAACCTAAAAATCGCGCCGTGGCCACGATTCTATACGAGTAGAGCCCGTACATCGGTTTAGCACCTGCCCAAAAACATAGACGACGATAAACAGTGCACTCGCCGGCTGACGAGGACGTGCAGGTGCAAGCAAGCGACGTGCGTTCAACGCGTATTAGATATAAGCGTAGTTGTGATTGCGTCTTGGTCGTCGTGGTCGTGAGCTCTCACAGATCTATCTAGGAACCGCCCGAAGGTCTTATAATGTAAACTCTCGCGGGTCTACTTCTGTTACGTAGTCGGGGATGATTTGTTAAATACAATATGACGTGTTCAGGGAAGCGGTTAGATTCTAACTCCAAATAAATGTGTTCTGGTGCGCGTAGTTTTACGATTATTAAAAAAACATAATGGGTCGAATTTTTGGTCTTTAAAATCCTTTATTTTTTGCAGTATTGCTTATTTGATTGATCGGTAAACTTCTACCACACAAAAGTGTACATATTTTCTTCAGATAAGCATAATGCTTACCATTGGGAGAGTTTGCCAGCTTTAAAATCCGGAAGAGTTTACTACCGCCCTACAACACGAGTGGTGATCGGGTCACGTCGAGTGGACACGGGAAAAAAAATGGTAAAAAAATAGAAAACGACCTCTCTGCTTCACACACACGTCGGACTTGCGTTGTATTTATCTTGCGATAAGCTCGCGGTTTGCTTTCTCGTACACTCGTGGGCGTGGAGGTCTAAAAGTACACAAACGATATTATAAGAAGACCTGTTCGTGGACGACGGCTAGGCAAGCAATTAGTCCAAAACTTGGAAGTTCAAAAACGATTCTTCCCATGGCAAAACTTATACTGCGGTGGTCTTCACCCCCTACACCAGCTGTACATAAAAAGGTTTCAAAATGAAATCACAAATTACATAGGTACGTGTAAGAAAATCGCGATTATGTTGTGCAAAGGTAACGCGAGAAACGGTATACGGGGATCTTCGCGGTGCTGACGGTGTGAAACCAATCGCTATTACTTGGAAACAATATTATATAGCTGCTATCGTCGTAGATCTGCGTATTTGACATCGCAATGATGTGGGACTATGTACATCTAGCATTGCCCGATTCGGACAAAAGCAGAAATAATCCACTTTAAACGAGACATTTTCAGCTCAAATCGAACCGCGGGTGTTCACGACTCGAGGGCTCGTACGCTCGCCAATCACGGGGGACCGTTTCCTTCCGGAGCGATAGGAATCCACGGTGTTACGACTTACCTCGGGCGAGCGCACCACGCGTATTTACGACCGAAGGATGGTCGTATACACCTATTGTTACTTCGACGATAAACCCGTGATGCGGTGGCCGAGGGGACCTGCGCAAACAGTCGGTTAGGCTAGGCGACAAAAAGCCGTCGTCGGTTTACGCTATATACAGTGACGGTCCTCGTCGTAGACACTCGTCACCCTGCACGGTCCACGCGTGTACGTTTAAGTGCGCGCCCGGTATAAAGGATGAACCGCGTTCGCCGGGAAGCATCGCAGTACGCCCCGCGCCGCCACCCGGACACGCGAAAATCGCACCCGTGAGACACAGTCGTCAAAGTTGCGAAAACAATAACCGTATTCCCCCGTCGGTGTTTTCCGCCCCGTTAAAAGCCGCGGGTGTATAATTTATACGTGAGCTGCACGAAAACCGCGAAGCGAACGATCTCCTCGGACTTTTAACCAACCGTGTTTCGCGAGCACTCCGCGGTGGCGTGTCCTTTTCGGGTTAGACTGACGAGGGACGATAGTACGATAGGGATAGAGGAATCGCGTCAAACGTTTTTTTTTTATTATTTTAAACGTCCCATCGTATACGCTTCGATCGGAATATTATTGTCCGTTAATATAACTAACGTACCTGCGAGCACATCTAAGGCAAAACACAAAACACATAAAACTTTTGATAACCGTGTACTGTATAGTATGCTGCCGAAAAAAAAGTTATGCAAACACACACGCTAACAGTTCAGGAAGGGCCTTAGCCCTTTTTGTCCTGCTACTGCGCCCGTGCGTCACTGTGCGAAAACGAAGGGGAGCGAGAAAAAAAAAAAATTGTTCGCCTCTTCTGCTGATTGAAAGCCAGATAATTGTGTTGCACACGGACAGGGCGTCCGAAACAATGTACAATAGGGATTCTCGGGACCAAATTGTGTTGGTATACATGACTACATGAGCGCTATTGTAATATTTCATTGTCTCTTTTTAATAAAAAAAATTAAAATTCCAAAATTTTGCTTTTCCCCCAGCTTCACTCGTTGTATAAATAACAAAAAACACCACTGCGTAAGCGATTGGTCTTATAATTATATCCTAAAATCGTATTTATTCATCATTATATGACGCACGTGTTGTGAGCACTCTTAACTCTTGTAGTACGTAGTGAGAATTAAGGAAAAAGATAATTTTTAATTATTATTAATTTTTCAAATGTACGTATAAGAACAATTATAAACAGGTTTTTGTGTACATCTACGTGATAGCGTGCAATATACATAGTTTTTTTTATTAAATCGGTAAAATCTGTTTTTATATTTTTGCCACCGAACACGTGGTACTTATGAAAATGAACGATTGGACA
Organism: Periphyllus acericola; assembly: GCA_949715065.1. Classification (NCBI taxonomy): domain Eukaryota; kingdom Metazoa; phylum Arthropoda; class Insecta; order Hemiptera; family Aphididae; genus Periphyllus; species Periphyllus acericola. The sequence goes on from OX454271.1 coordinate 1,877,908, forward strand.
ACAGTTTTAATTTTTTGGGGCGAGGAGAAATTTAATTATTTGTACACTTATTTTCTAAGAGCTCGCGCATTCAATTGCCTCTAAAATACGGGACTAGTAACACAATGTTTATACTGGGTATTCATTGATCACGGTCACCTCATTTTTTAACCATAAAACGGTTAAAATTGGATTTTTTTTAAAGTTCAAGTTACCATATCTTTTTTTCATGCCACAAAAAATAATAGAAAACAAACGATTTATGGTAAACTGAACGTTAGAAAAAAAATCCAAATTTAACCATTTTACGGCGAAAAAAGGGGTGAACATGAGTAATCAATCACCCAGTATAATGTGTATTCGAAATGGATGTACAAATAAAACCGTAGCAGCACGGTATAGCAGTTTATATAGACATACATTTACGCGTGCAGGACGAAAGGATAAAATAATGTACAACCGTATTTTAAAATACATATATCCAAGCGTTTTGATTACAATGGAAAAATACGCAATATGAATTATACGTCATCGTCCGGCCGAATATTACATTGAATCCATATTTGTCGTGGTCCCGTGCGACACTAAACCCTTAGTCATCGCAGTATTTCACAGGGATTAAAGTACTTTATGTAATACTACTATTATAGCGGTGAAATTAAGACTTGACATCTCGGAGTGATATCGTTGATTATGGAATAACATTATTCACGATTTATTTAATAATTAATCATCAACAATTAATTGATATCGTTCTATAACCGATATCATTAGGTGTACAGTATAATATGTGCTCGACAAGCCAATGTTTATAAATGTCTTAAGTTCGATAATCACCGAAGGCAAATGGTATACGTATATACATTTTTCTACGCGCATATTAGCATATAGTTAATTAATTAATATGTTTTATGGTCTATGCATAATATGATATCGCACAGCTATAACGTAGTTTAATACATTGATAAAATCGAGCCACGTGTTGAGTGTACACGAACCAAACAGCAGAAGTAATAAATTATTAATCATATAATACGATTTTGAGACAGCTCATGAGAATACATGTTATAGTTTTATTTTCAGAAAGTTATGGTTAGTTCAGAATACGCTATTTTTCCGTTTTCGTAATGGTGTTGCGCAGGTACTATTGTGAATATTTTAACACGAATTAAAAGTACGAATAATTACTTTTTTTTTTTTTATTAATATAATTTAACTATATACCGATTCATTTATAAATGTTGTTGGTTCTTAAGTCGTATAATTAGACGGAGAGTTCACCGAACATGTCCAATAGTGGAACTCCGATGAAAAATAAATAATATCTTGCGCGATCTTGAAAACAAAAAAAATAAAAATAAAAATTATAATTACAATAAAATACAACCACTTAGTTACTTTTTGTTAATTCCTCTATGAATATTTATAGTTATTAATAGTATAAATAATGAGTGGTCTTAGAATGTTGACTAAATAACGCAAAAATAAAACAATTAGGTGGTACCCGACTTAATTTATTATATTTACGAGTACAATGCCACTATTTATTATGCATTATTGGTCATATACTCATATCTATTGTCCTGCTTCGTTCGCTTCGTTCACCTCGTTGCATCCTGCGCGCGCGCGCGTATGCGTGTGTGTTTTTCTTTATTTTAAGACTTTTTTAAAAGATTGTTGCGTGTTTTAATTTTGAATTTTTAACGCGAATAGCATATTTTTTTCAGATTAAAAAACCCGTACTACGGTGACGTCCCGAACGGAATTCAGTATTTATTCACCATAGTACATCATCAGCAATTCTACTTTTGACCTAATTCAACAGCTTTCAACCATTTTTTTCTCGTTTTCATTTGCGCTCAATTCAAAATCATCAAATGAACATCTTCAAATCCGAAACTAATATTACAATGATAAATAATTAATCGCGATAGGGTTGAGCCCCTTAAAAAAATGCCTTTCGATTGTCGGTGGCACAATATAAGACAATAATTATTTTAGGAGACGCAGCGAGACACATTCACACATACATGGCAGTCATACACTAATTCAAATTTAAATCGAAGTCTTTAAATTCGTATTTAGCTGAAACATATTCGAAGTTAATTTCAAATACTTCTAGAAAATGTACTTCACGTCCATAATCAATTTATAATTAAATACAAATATTTAACAATACTATTTTTTTTCAGATTACAATAATTCTTTTAGTATCCAATCATCATATAAATAAACCAAATAAATAATTTATAGTCAATAATAATTTATAATTGTGCAGGAATTTTATAAACATCGGCGGGAAAAATGTTTGTTGAACAGTATATTTTTGACGATAAAGGTTTTGACTTAAGTCTATTATAATAGCGTCTTTTCTGTCTTCTCTGATTACATTTTTAATTAGCACATTTTCCATTTGATAGGTTTGTACTCATAAATACTATTTTAACTATAATATACGCATAAACAGAGCGGTATTATTTCATTTTTTTAATTGGAAAATTTACATATTTACATATACTTTGAAATTTTATTTGTATCGTGTTAATTTTAAGTACCCATCATATTACATTTTTTTTTTTTTTAATCACGAATTGTTCACTTACACAACATTAATTCGTAATATCTATAATATACATGGTATATATCAGGGGTGGCCAAACGGTCGATCGCGATCTACCAGTCGATCGCGTACGATTTAAAATTCGATCATTGGAATTTTATAAGAATATGTATTTGCACTGTACACGGATCGTCTGTGGTGGTTTAGACTCGCAAATCATATCGTTGTTCATCATTGAAACTCTGGTGGGCGTTCTCTGCTCAAGTCGACCATCCTAAGAAAAATGTTTTCTCGGTCGATCTTTACTTGAAAAAGTTTGGCCGTCCCTGGTATATATTATATGCGCGTATGATTCATATCATAATTTATTTATCAAACTATTGAAGATTAAAATTATAGTTCTATAGGTGAGTCATGACGTGTACATTACGATTATTATTGTTATTGACGTTTTCAGTAGATAAGGGCGATCGATGATAATATACTCCTATAGTGAGAGAGGGTTGCCTTTTAAGTTTTAATCGTACCTAATTATGTGGTTGGATCAACCGAAACGTCAGACGATATAGAGCAGCCGTATACTCGAACATGGCAATATTATGTAATACGCCGGACAGAAAAATATCTATTTCGTAAATATATTGTCGTGACAGACTGGTTTTGGTGAAAATAAATTCCTTTCTAAACAAAGGTATTGGTAAGATAAAATACTTGTTTGCGTGCTTTATGTTTGTTTTTCCTATGCTGCGACTTCAGCGGCGAATTTAGCTGTTTGGCGGTCTTGACTATTTATTATTTTCCGCAGCTCACTCCTCCTCCCCACCCCCCTCCAACCCTATCAACGTTAACAGCCAATTATCTCTTATTTACTCGTCTCAAACACTCGTACGATTGTCATTTACGCGTGCTACTATTACCTACTACCTGTAAGAATAAAAGCAATATTGCTACGGTACCCACTAAAATATAAATAATAATAGAAGCAACAATTGTTTGATAACATTTTTGGAACGGTCGGAAAAAATAAATGTTCATCATAATATTATGCACGTACACGCTGGAGGAAATCACCGAACCGTCGTTATTATTTATTTTGTAAATTATTTCGTTTTAAATAACCACTTAAATGGCTGGAGATATTTTTGTTGGTGTCACCAGTATCAACATAATAATAATTTGAATCAAAATAATTTATACCGCGGAAAAATACTTAACGTTCGTTGTTGGTCGAACATAATGTTGACGAATTATATTTTTCATGTTTTTCGTTTCCCAGATATTACCAATCGTTGAGAGAAGACGTGCAGTTTTGTTACTATTTATTATATACCTACCTATATTGACAACATTAATCACCAAAGTGCAGTATAATTACAGTGAATAAATATTGTTAAATAGGTGAGTTTTATGTGGAACTGCACGGGTATATGTAAATAGTATTGTTCTCGTAGTAGATAGGTGTGTTCATTTCATATTATCAAGAATGAACATTTGTGTATAATATTTTAATTGAATTGTTGTATTTCTTTGATTTGCGATTCGAGTCCATTGTACTCAACAATTATTCGAGTTGAATAGATGTACGTGATTGTTATTTAATTGCATTTTTTAATTTCACAAAATATTCATGTTTCCGCGTTTAATTCGGTAAACTAACCGATTTTATGAGTGAAATAGATGTTCTATTCGACCTGCGTGCTCCAGCTAGTATGAAATGGAAATGTAGACGAAACACAATGGCCGTAGAAAACGAAGATCGGTATTATTCGTGAGTATATAATAATTGTGTTTTTTACCAGACGCAACGATATTCTTCATTGTTTTTCGCGTAGAAAAATTGGAAAAAATGTTTCGGATTATTCGAAATTAAACTGATGCCCTCAAAATAGTCGCCTATGGCTTTGGCCTATTCCTGTAGTCTGTACCGTGACGTTTAACTCGCCAATCTAGAGACTTACCGTATCCCGTCCTTCGGATAAATACGTGCTGCCACATCATTACATCACGTCGGGGCGCGGTGTGTTTGCATTGTTACTACGACGCTACATATAGGTTCGCACACACTGCGATACTGCACGCACAGATAATATTATATGTGTATTCGACGATTGGCATTGCTTCAGATTTGAGTTAAGTATTTATTTATTTTTTTTTTTCCGATCGGGTATTAGGGTGTGACCGCAGAATTTCCGCCTTACACCATCATAGCGCAATACAATAAATCATAATTATGTGAACACAGTAGCAACACAGAGTGTAATCATTTGGTTGTAATTTATTTTTGAATAGTAAATAGTTTCAACCCTTTAATTATTCAAACCACTATAGGTACTGTTGCGTGCAAAGTAAACGACGTGTTATCATATTTTAGGAGTTACGCATAATCTTTGGAAAAATGATCCATAATCCCAGAGCAATAATATCAGCACATTTTGTCCGGAGGTTTTCTTGTTTTTTTTGTTTACAGTTAGTAGTTACGAATTTAAGTTGTATATTTTATATACGTTTTCCAAATGAAAATCGTTTAGAACATTTTTGTAATTATTGAAAAACGGATACTTCAGTAATTCGAAAGCGATACTACAACCATGTGGTTCTGTCTGTAGACGGGCGGAAGGGAAACAAAAAAAGTGTATAATATGTTCATAAGCGCAGCGCCATCTAGTTTTCAACGCGCGAGCTAACAAATCGCGAACAATAATAATATAATACTTCCCCTACGACAACGGACCAAGGTCTAAAATAAAAGTGCGTTCGGTTTAACATTACCCTGGTACTAACGCGTAATTATAACTTATGGTACTTAAGGTAGTCATTACGTGCCCTCGTGGCGCTGAAATGCTAATAAATAAGTAAACTACCCCAACTGTTTTATTTTGACTTTTATTCAAACGACCAATTACTTAAAACGTCATATTATTATTAGATTTTTGTTGCGCGTGTCGCCGTTTTCTGACTAGCTCGATGGTGTTGTACACCTAACTTGATCGCGTAAAACCAATATCTATTCAATTGTTATATTTAAATCTCGAACGATCGACGAATGCGACACAACAATGCTGTACCTTTGTAGTTCATACTTTGTACAATGGTACGGATATTGTTGTTTATAAACTATTGGCCCGAAATCAATTGGCATCATCCGCTGATACCAGAGAGTAGAGATCTTTGTCAATCGCTGTTTTGCCAATTTACACGCGGTTCGGCGTAATTATAGAAGCTACTCGAGTGAACGAAGAATTATTGTAAATTTGTAAACACAATATTTTGTTTTTAATGATTTGTGGAGCAGTCACAGAGCATCGGACGTAGAATAGACTGTTCTAGAGTAGTAAAACAATGTATTCTAGAATAGTCCATTCTAAAACCAACGTTCAGAGTACCTACCTAATCTGCGTCGTTTATAACAACCGTTTTGAAGTTATTTTAATTTATGACGTCCAAGCAGGCAATGCTTCAAATACAAATGAAAATATACATACAAGATAACATAACAGTTAACAATAAATTGATACATTATGTTATAAGTTTTTAGCTAAAAAATGTGTCCAAGGATACACTTGTTGAGTATTGTCCTAGCATTCGATGAAAGGGATGCTTTTGCTCATATTGGGTATGATGGTGAGGAACATATTGTTATAACTTATATAACTGTGCTTTATTAGAGCCAAAATAAATAAAACAAAAATTAATTTTAAACGTATCAGCTTATAACCCAAAGTTACTACACGTACATCTAAATGTACATGAGTGACCAATCTTTCTTCATATTGTGCCAAATAAACGAAAAAAAATTGAGATGTGCCATAGTAAAATAAACACTTAATACCTTACTTACTATATGTGTACTTGTTTGTTATAAAATAAATGTTATTTTCACACAAGTATTGTGCAGTATAATATTTACGACTTTTATGAGATATAGTTGGTAATATTGAAAAATATTAATTTTATATTAATTTTAAAAATTGAATATTCCTTGTCAAATCATGTCACGTTATTTTTTCTGACGCTAGGCGTGCCATTCGATTAAATCAAATGTGCCACAGAAGGCACTCGTGTCGCATTGTGATCTAAATGAAAATGAATTATTTATTTTTGAAATGTAAGCTGTTTGTTTTTGTTCGGGATGGCGGCGCTGTTAGGCACTTAATTAATAATATTGTTGTGACGCAAATAAAATATCAATTAGTCGTACCTGGACCACGGTGTGCATACTATGTGTAATCGAATACGAGTAATTGACGTTAATTAAAATTAAATTTACAATGCACGAACCTGCTCAATTTAAAGTTTTTTAAACAATAATATTAAAGTTTTGAAATGCATGAAAAGTGTAATGCAGACGAATATATAACGATCCTGAAAAAGTACAACAAACATTTTTAATATGTTCATTAGGGAAATTAGTATTTCAGTTTTAAAGTTTTTTGCAGGGTCACTGTATACTGTACAGTCGTAGCGTATAATTTACTGTATATCATTAAATATTATTCACCCGTACGTATTATTTATACAATTATTTCATTAATTACAACTTTTTGATTATACAAATGTACGAAATTATTATCGTGTAACTGCATTATGGCATTTCACATTTACTTACTGAAGTCAATTTATTATTTAACAGCAGAATCTGCGGAGCATATTAAAACAAATATATTTTACTTTTTATTTATTCGATTTCTGTTTTATTTTAAACAACCGGAGTTCTCAAGAGACCACGGTACCGTTATATTTTATTTCGTATAGTTGCCGGATTTTAATTTTCTAGTCGGCCTCTCCGTATTTTTTTATAATTTTTTATTTAAAGGTTAACTGGCTCAATTCTATTCGTTAATAGTCAAATTTTTTTTTTTTTTTACATAAAAATGTTTTAATTGTGTTATTAACATATTACAGTTTAAGAATTACAAATTGAACAATTCATAATGAATTTAGAAATATTAAGTTCATTTACAGTTATGAGTTACGAAACTGGCAATTATTTTCATTTGGCTTCCTCGACACTTCGAAGTGATGATCCATGTACTTGGAAATTCGTCAAAAGTATGTTTGATTGTGAGTGTCGAGCAGGTGATACCGATTCTAAACCTAGAGTGATAGCGACGTCTGGACGTTTGCAAAGCTCCGGGGTAGTGTACCATATTTTTTGGCTGGTTCTTTTTTGGCGCGTAAGTTCGATATCGATCGCAAGTTTTATTTTTATTCAAATTCCCATCTCATTCGACGAATCGTGAAGAAACGTGATCGTTCTAATGTATCCATAAAGTTGGAAAATAAAACGAACCGCATAGACAACACTAGGATTTCGGCGACGGTTCGGTCGCGTTCAAGTTTTGCGAATCCCGTGAGCCAAACCGTTCCGATCCACATAATTATATCATTCGGATCGTCTGTAACCGCGTGTCTCCCGTATATTACTCCATAATGCGCGCAAATGTGTAGTGCACGTCTGCATTGTTGCCACCGGCCGGACCACGTGGAAAAATTGATCCGTTTCCGGGACCGTGTGTCGTATATACACGCACCTATATGTATAATAATAATAATAATGATGATATACGCGTGAAACCCGGAGAACCGTCGTACCGGAAAAACTGGGATTTAATTATTGTTATATTAAATTCACGCATGCATATTTAAATATATAAATATATATAAGTACGTTTGGAATGCGTACAAGGACGTGTGTATTCGGTCCCGCCGTGCACACGCAGGACATATACGTGTATGACCCTGCAGCGAGGAGACACGGGGTGCACGGGGTTCGCGGGCGAGACCGTGTCCGGTGGATTTTCCAGATGGACAGTTTCCCATGACCGCACCGCCGCCACCCTCGCGCGTCCGTACACATACACTTCCGGACCGCACTGCAGCGCAACCCCTTGGCCCTTTGGCACCACTAATTTCCCTCGCACCACTCGGTCAAACGATTCGTCGTCGTCGTCGTGTATTGTAATGCACGTTCCGAGCGGAAAATTCCGCATAAGCTCGTGCACATCCCCGTGGTCCGTTCCCCGCCTTCTCCTCGCGGACTTCCGGCTCTCATCGCGCCGCTGAATCGTCACGGCGCGTACGAAACGCGATCGCCGCGGCCAGCGCCACCGCCGCCGGTTAGACCGTGCGGCCGCCGCACGCGGACGACCGGAAGAATAAAATTCACCCGTGATGCTGCCGTGCGACTGCTGCGAGGGTTGGTTTTTGATGAAAAAAAAAACCATTTTTTAGCCGGCCCAATCGTAATATTTGTTTGCAATATCAGCCATCAGAACGGACGTAGAGTAAATATTTTAACGATAATAATAATAACGTTAATTAATAGTTGGTCTGGTTGGTTCCTGTTCGTTTGTTCCGGTGCTGAAATATCGATCACGGGAACAATTATTATTTTATTCGTCATTTTTACCCTGCAACAACCAATGATAAGTATACAGCCAAAGTGCTTGGGTATAACTTATTTTACACCACATTATACAATAAACACTATGGTTCAGTGTACTACTCAAATGGTAGGATTGTAGCCTATCTGCATGGCGACCTTCGACGTTATATGTTACGTGAAGAAGATGAAAACCCTACGGGATTCGTATAGCATAAGCGTGTCTGATTGTTCACATTTTCCTAATGTTTTGTTCGTTGTTCTCACTGTAATACTTATACCTTTTTACTTGATAACACGTCTGTGCGTAAGACTTATCAAATCATTTTTTGATCACAATATATTATTGGTTTATGAGTAGACTATATTATATCATATTCGATGGATTCAAAACTCTGTCATATATCAAAACTCAAATAACCTGCACCCCTTTTCCACCGTACGATGCGCGAACGGGTTTGGCGATTAAAATTCTCCGATCGAACCGTTCGGTAATCGGCGTTGTACATTTCTCGACGACTGTTGTTTTGTGGAGTGTTCTTCGCCCCCAAAGGATGATGATACCAGATGATTTAAGTAACGTCGCACGCGGCGAAAGTATTCGATTAGCCGCCGACGCCGAAACACAATTGCAGCGCATGCACTCGAATTTCCGATGAATAAAATACGGTATTCCGTGGTCGTATCGTACGCGCGCACTTCTCGAGACTCTTGTCGGGGGTAAAATCTGCGAAATTATGCGCGCACATCGCCACCGCCCGGCACGTGTCGAAAAATCTCGACGTTTCCGTTTATGCGGCCACCGGGTAGGTATTGGATTTATTAGCGCACATAATATCACAGCGCATTATCGTTACACTGTACGAGCTGTACTACACGCTGTACACGAGTACATTCGGGTAGGATTCCGCGGGAACAGGGGTTGTACGACCGTCGTGTGTACACGATCATACGCCGCCAGAAGGGTTGTTGTACCGCCGAAGGGGTTGCGAGTTTTTTTTTTCCCCTACCGACAATTTTTCTCCGCACCCCCGAACAATTATTACGATAATGGAGACGCAACGGACGAGAACGTGCACTGTTCATTATATGCAGTTTTTGCCAAATGGATTGCACTCGACGAATACGGTGCGCGCGGCCAACATTATATTATTATTATTATTATCGTCGTACGCGGACGACGTGCAGCGTAATCGCGTTTCTATCGGCAAAGACGTGTGTTCATTAAACCGTCGTCAACACACACCTTACGTTCCGGGTGACTTGCAGTACAATATTATACGCGTACGCGGCGTGCGTGTGTGTATCGATGATTACAGGCCGGCGGCGGTGGCAGCAAAGTCCCTTTGATAGGCATCACCTATGTACGGGCAACGAGGCGCGAACCGACAGACAAATCCGTTTTGCAGCTTTGCTCCGTACACACGATGTGCACAGGACGAGGGCGACTCGAGTTTCGGGTGGCTATGCACGATACAACATATCCTTCGTTACGTGCGTGCAATGCACTGCCGCAGCTCTTCCAAAGGTGATTAGCCACACCGTCGTCGTCAATTTAATTATATCCATCGATTGGCCTATATGCGTATATATGTAGGGGTACTAAATAGCTACCAGAGCTACCCCGTTTATATGCATGCTATATACTCGCCGTCGACGTTTATACACTCTGCGCATGTATATTATGTACGGCCTGTGGCTATACGACTGTGACTGTAAACACTCTCGCATACACACGCACACACACACACACACACACACCGGTTTGCCGACAAAAGGCCGTTGAGACGCAAGTGCGTACGATATGAACTATGCGCCATAAATAATATTTATAATGTTCACAGTCGATGGTTCTTCGCGAGTGCGTTTAAGAACGGTGACACGTAATATTTGCCACGTGAAGAAAACCATGTTCATAATATTCTATTTTCTATTAAATAAGTAATGTTCGGTTAAAATATCTCTCGCTCACTCACTGATCAGCCGAAACAACCACTCTACGGGTTCATTTGACATTTTGAGAGAATGTACTATGTGTAGGTGCACTAAGACGGAATTTTTTGAAAATCCCATTTTTAGGGGTCGAAAAAGTTTTGGGCTCTGGGCTAGACGCATACATTTTATCGCTTTTAGGTTACAATTACCGATTAAGGTAAATGTAAATCAATATTAGTGTAAACATATAAAAATAAACATCATTAGAATGTACGACGACCGTGCGCTTTTTTCAAACTAATTTTTTTTTTCTACGTCGCTATATCGCTCTAATCTAAAATGATAAAACGTCTCCCGGGCTAGGCCGGGTAATTCAGAATTTTTCGTCATCTTTAAACGCGAATACAAGTTACGGGGTTGCACTGCACGCACACGATTATAAATTGATCTGTAATTTAGACCGTTTGTTCAGTGGTTATCGGTATTTGGCAGTGATTTGAATACCTAACCTTGGTGCAAGAAAGGCCAAAGCCATTATTTTGATGTTCAGGTACGCAAAAATTTTCAAAAATATAAATGAAACAATGACATCGGCCCAATAATCTCAATTTCTACAAAATGTGGCATCGGCCTTTCTCGCACCAAGCCACAGATATATAATGTACCCGCACCGAGTTATATATTTAAACGTGAAACGGTATTTTGTTGGTCATGGATAATTTCCGAAACTACTCGTCCAGTCGTCATGCAGTTTTCTTTAACTGATAGAGTGCATCGCGGAGATGGTTTACTGTTCGGTTTGAATTCTCCGAGTTAATCGAGAGTAATTATTTATAACACGTTGAATGCCGTGCCTACATAAAGCCGTCATAAACACCGTAAGTCGAGTGAAAATGAAAATATTATGTTCTACTATCGTTGTTTATGTCCGGACAAAAAATTATTAGGTCACTCGGGTGAAGTCGGACAAACCGTTTAGTAAGATTTATATTATAATGTAGTATAAGTGCTGCAGCCGACCCGTTGAGGAGCGTGAACGACTATGCGTTGACAGGATCGCTCATCTGCCGCGCTTAAAAATAAATGTTGTACATTATACTCCGATGGCTGCTGCTGCGTTCCTATGAAACGGACATTTTGGATGTAAACCATTTGAATTACAAACACGCGCACAATATATATATATATGTGTACATAGGCGTATACATAAACATAATACACGCATGATACGTGCTGCTGTACATAAAAAGCAGTGTGGTGGCGGGCGCCGGAAGCGCGCTAATGAGTGTGTCGGCCCGCGGCTAGGATTCGTTTTTCGTTCCGTTATCGTTCACGGTGCAGGTCGCAGTCTGAAAATCGGCAAATCTCGTCCGCCCTCGGGCCGGGTCAGGTTCGGTGGGTCCCTCGGCTCGTCCGCTCATCGTTGTTTACCGGCCGCGGGTCAATTCGGTGTAGTTCGTTGTTTTGTTTTTTTCCTTCCTCTTTTCCACTACTGCTGCCATTATTATTATTATCATTATTTGTTCGCTCGCATCCCTTTGTGTCACCTTTACTCACGCTCGCGCAAAAGGGACTACGGCGACACGTTCATTACGCCGAGCTCGTCGCGTTTGCACGTGAATACATACATACATATACATATAGATACGCGCGCATACGGCATCAAAGGACCGTGAAAACCGAGAGCGGCCGCCAAAGGGACGCTGATTTTCCGGGAACACAGGAAGGGACTTTTTTTTTTCTCCGGCCGTTGTCGTCAGAGTTGTTATATGGACGCGACTATACGCTAACGGGAACGGGCGACGAGGGTCGACCGGAAGACCATATATATACACATACGAATATTGATGAGGTGTCAAAGCGAAAATACGCATTGTTACGCATTGTACGTCCGACCAATCGAAATGCGCTGCGCCCACTAACAAAAATGTTTGCGTTTTTGTAGAAGAAAGAGAAGAAGAAGAAAAAAAAAATGGTTTTCCGCAATGTTCGGAAGTTCTACAATATAATTATTACTGTGCAGTGCCGAATAACAACTACCTGTACTTGGGTCAACTAATATTGAAAAGTTATGCGCGTTACATTGCACACGATAAATGTGATGGTTATGCGTTTTAGCGTTTATGACGGTTTCTGGTACAAACTTTATGGTAACACGCTCGGATACAAAAAAATAATAATAATGCTCTGCACCATAGCGATCTACAAGAATTCGCATTATTATTGTACAGCACGAGAGTACATACAGTCGTATGAACGGGGACGAGTACATGGAAAATGATGCGGCTGCAGACTACCGTTAACCATGTTTGTGTACGCATTGAAATGCCGCGTGCGCGCAGGAAGTTATTGTTTAAATTAAACTTTGACGTACTCGTTTATACGTGTAGTTCGACGTAACGCTGCACTGCAATACAATATGGCGTGTGTATAATATTATTACACCTACGTGTTGATATGATATGCGCGTACACGCCGGGGAGGAAATTAGTGAAATCGACGACGGGGACGACGCTTCTTATCGTCAACGAGTTATGTACAGCACGCCCGCCGAAACAAACATTCTAATAAGCAATCATGGTTATAATTACAACGTGTATAATGGTATGTGTATACGCGGGCTGTACGACGGCGACGAGCGAGAAAACTTTTAATTATTATCTCTACTCGTTCGATACGGAGTTATTGAAATTTGTCATGAATTATTCACGCAAGTTATTACGGTGTGTAATAACTTATGTAAATGTGTTATTATTTCGGTTACGCGTCATCGTCGCGACGGCGAGGATCCCAATTTCGTGAAACGCTCCGCGTCCTTACGGGGGCCGGAGATCCTTGCCACCGCAGCGCTTGTTAGTATACTTTTAATCGCACGCATCCATCACGGGGCCTTACGTGTTCCAACACCCCACTTATATTATAATCAAGTACGAGGCGTCTGAAAGTGCCATCAATGGGTGGCTCCTTTCTTCATGTAAATTGTTTTGTTTTTCTACATGTTTTATTACTTTTATCTAATATTCTTATTGTGTCTTAGATACGGATTGTATATATCGTTTAGTAAATAAAAATAAAAAAATGAAGTACTAGGCGTGATAAAAGTGAAATCGCTCAGAGAATATCTTTTAACGTTCGTTGAAATGACGAAAGGAACAATGTTATATTTGACGCGGACACACAGTCCAATGCGTTTGTTCCGGGTACGACGATTCCCAGCAGAGTATTTACTCGGTCTCATGTCCCACGTGCATTCGTTGTGTCGTTTATATAACGATATACTACGTTACAAAGATAATCCCGGTATAAAGGGTGTAACGATTTTGAAATAAAATTTGGTTCGTTTGTATAACGGTATCAGCGGAAAGAACAAATTTTAAAAAGTAGAAATTGTTTTCCGTGCTACGATCGGCGTGTTGGCATTTCGAGGTAGCAATTATTGAATTAAAATTAATTCTAATCTGAAATCTGCGAAATGTAATCCTACGAAATATTCAGAACGCAGAAAAGTAGTCGATTTCTCGCCAAGAGAAGGAAAAAAAACACAGAACGTTGAGGGCGTTTTTGTAAATTAATTATTTTCTCGCATCATCTCATTGCCAACAAGTGCACTCCTATGTCACACCAGAACTCCTCATCAATATAATCTGTTCAACCGACGACTGCAGGTATCCGTTTTCCAACACGCACCAAGTCGTAAACATTTTACGACTTAAAATATTATCACGAACGATAAAAATAATTCGATCGGTAAACAAAAAAAAAAAAAAAATCAATTTTTTTTTCGTCACCCGGACACAACGAGGTTCGGATACAACGGTCTCAGATTTTCTCGGTCCCCTTAGACTTTAGAAGAGGTGTTTGCAAGCGAATTCCCAGCCGTGTCGAACCTACGACGTGTCTTTTCGATTCACCAAAAGCATGTCATACTATTTCTACTTTTACATAATCCTCCGGCAAACGCGTGGGTAAATAACGCGGGAGTTTTCCATTTGTTTACACGCGATGTCTACGTGTATTTTCTTTTGTATGTTTAACGAGATGACGCCCGCCCACTGGACCGCGAAAACAACGACAGCGCGCAGCCGGTCTTCGTCCGCAGCGATATCGAGTATCGGCGATGTAATTTATAGCGAACCCTCCTCTCATCTCGGTGTAACGTATATACACCGATTCTTGCTTACCTTCCGAAATCGTTTCCTTGCAACCGATCCGGAGGACGCCGCAGTGTATTTGATAACAAATAAAATTAAGCGAAACCCAAACTCCTCGTCGCCGGTTTCACCAGCGCACGCACAGCGGCAGGACGAGCCGGGGACACGGTGTATGTATACATAATATAATCAGAGTATAGCGGTCGTCGGCCATAGTGGTCCGTGGTCCTTGTTGTTGTTCTGTGTTTATATCCTCGTGTCTCTCGTCGTGTATATATATTATTTCTATATTACGAAGTTTATTTGAAGAGACGGCGAGCGGGTTATTATTAGTCAATAGAACGAGTCAACAAGCGCCCGCTATTACCTACCATGTACGCCTTCCATTCCGAAGGCAGCACAACAGATAATTAATTAAAACGCGTATATATATATAATAATATAATGCGATTGCTGTGTGCACGACAGAAAAAGAAGCGGAAAAAAAGCAGTGGAAAAACAACTTAAAGAAATATAGTGCCGAAAGTCTGATTCGGACGGAAGACTGAACACAAAAATGATTTTATCCCGTTTATCGAAGCGTAAACAAAAATATTTATAGGTATATTACACTATATGATATACTCGTGTCTCGTGTACATAGCCGTCTGTAGAAAATGTTCTAAGAAGGGTCATTATTTATACCTAATATATGCTTCTGCTCTCAAATTGTTTACAAAAATTGTTGTTTGGTCTTATTGGCTGTCTAAAAATGTAAACACTTATATTTTCGATTATATTTTATACTATTTTACCATCTATTATTATGTTATATTAGATGTTCCTTTATTCATTTTATTTTTAAGTTGGTTGATACTTTGTTGTATATAAGTACATATTGAAAACAATGTAATTGTATAAAATTATGCAATAGGGCACAAATCCGTAAGTCATATTTGTAAATAAATAAATAAATATTCGTATAATGTATGAAAATAAGTGCAAGTACCTATATAATATATTGGCTATACAGTGTACTTGCATATCCTTTCTCATAAAAATATATACAACTATAACAACAACCTTGATTTTGATCAATACATTTTTTTTCTAATTTTATATTAGTACTATAGATATGACAAATTTATAAAAAATTTAAATTTTCTGCAAGGCGTGGAAATAAAATAAAGTATAAGGTTATTAGTAATGTGGTAAACACTAAATTATATTATTGTTGCTGAAAAATAAATTGCAAACGTTTCGAATTTGTTCCCGGCCGATCACAATTTCATCATACAAATAATCTACATATTAAATGGTCCACAATATCTCTATGTATTATTCAATAATGCATGTTCTATTGTTTAAAATATTGCTAATATTCTATTATTTTTTTATTATTTTAAAATTGTTGAATATTATAACATAAGACATGACATATAAAATGCCACGGCAGTTAATTATCCAGCCCTTCCCAAGCCCTCAGTGTGCCTATATACTCGTAGATTAATTTGCATTCGTCCGTTGGTTCACGACCCATTGCGGTCACGTTTTTCGGATATAATATAAAGTGTAAATATATTTACGCCTGTAAATTCGTCCGGCCGACGACGGTAAATTAAGAAGAGAAAACCAACGGATAGCCGCTAAAACTTTGCCGGACTCTAACCGTGAAAATCGGACTGCGGCTAAACGTTAAACGAACCGTGGCCGACAAGTCGGGCTTAAACGACCTGCATGGTGTCATGGTGAGCTATGTCATTTGCTGCAGTGCTCTTGGGGAGGCAGGAAATACGACTTACCGCCATCGCTCGAGTCGTCCTGTTCGTGGAGTTCACCCCTTTGACGTGAGCTTCGGGGTAACATGTGTGATCGTCTCAAAGTTTATGCTCGGAAAACCCCGAAACACCCTGTATGCTTGTACTTGTGATTTTGCGTGTGTGTATGTATAATAGGTGTTACCGTAAAAGCCCGATCCCAATGTTAGGTTTTTCTGGTTTATGCTAAGATTTTCTATTTGTACTCAGTAAAAGCTGAAAATCATAATTTTATTTGGGCTTTTATTAAAAATATCATCGTAGGATAAGAGGTGTGCAAATCTTATTAGTAGTTACTGATTAATTCACGACATGGAAAAATTAAAGTACGTTCGATAAGTTGCGTTATCGCTCTAACACCGTTTTATTATTAAAGTTCTTCTGTCCGTTTGGACTTTACGTTTTTGTCGATTTCTGTTACTATGTTATGTGTTGTATGAGTGAAGTGTACATTATATTTAATTATAATAAATGTATGTAATTTATTGACATTATATAATTTTTATATTTTATTTTAATTCATATTTAATATTGAAAGGTTCCCATCATCTGAGCGGTAATGCACCTCAATGGTTACTCGTTTATTATTATATTTTGTCGTGTATTAATGAGCATTTACTATCACAACGTTTTATTAAAAGCCCGAATAAAATTATGATTAGGGTGCGGAAGGAAATTTTCTAAAAAATAAGAAAAATTCCTTAAAAAATACGATCTAAAGCACTAGTAATAAAAATATTAAAAATGCCCTATTAAAATTATTTTAAACAATGAAAAAAAAACTTTTTTATTATTTAAATAATTAACGATTAATATCCTTCTTCTCTTATCTTCTTTCTCCCTGAAAATTGCATTTATATATTAAAATCAGTAAAAATACAATAAATATTGAATATAAATAACATAAATAGAAATATGACTTTTTTTTTCTTTTTGGAGAAATTCAAAATAAACTTTATCAAATTTTCTGAAAACATTTTGAATTATGTAAAATATAAGAAGAAAAAAATTCCTTATAAACCTGATTCACAAAAAACGTCAAAACTACAAGTAGAAGTTACATTTTTTCGAACCTCGTGCACGGACAAAGTACGTGCGTTTAGAATTCTGTGTATATACACCACGCTTGCCGTTTTCCCACGCATATAACATATTCCCGAGCATTTAATTCGCGCAACACTCCGAGCACGTGCGCACGAACATAAGTAAGCGTGTGGCTTATACACGTAAAATGTACATATTATGTATGCACATATATACGGGTAACTCGAACGTAACACAGTATTTCGGGGTGTCAGCCGCCGCCGCCGCCGCCGCCAAGTATTCGAGTGTAAAATCGTTTGCGTAAGTCGCACAAAGTCGCACTGTATACGTGCACAATTATAACACAAGCACAGATTAAACAGAGTTTAAGTCGAACAGACAGAACTCGGCGAAGCAGCAGAAAAGTCTCGCCCGAACCCGTTCCTCCCTGCGCGCTCAGCTGCAGTCAAGATTTATCTGTACCGCTATATGCGCGTACACCGCGTCCGGGGGTAGATAAAACGGCCAACGCCGCATCCAGTTGGCCGGGACCGGGCATCAGAAATGTTCCGTCAGATAAGTTTCCGGTTTACCGTTGAAACAACTCGTGTCCTCTGCAGCGAAATATTTTGGTCGACTACGGTGGCCGACCTTATTCGAATAACTTCCGTTTCGAACTCCTGTACACCGATTTCCTTTTCGGGTTTCCCGTATTGTCGACGAGGACCTTCGACCGCTTCTAGGCTTCACCGTACGATATTGGTAAAAATCGACGTAAACAGTATATTGCACGTGCGTATACAAACACTCATGTATGTAAGACACTGACGCGGCGGCGTCGGGTCACCGTCGCTATACAAATACATTAAATGGTAATTTTTTTTTTTTTATTATTTATCTATTTGTTTAAGGAAGACCCGGCAACTGAGGCCAATAGTCCTCCGTATAGGTTTTTTTTAATTGTTCGGGGGTGGTAATGTAGAGGGTAATCACGTGGGTAGTATATGAGTGTAGGCGTGGACAACGCCGCTAGAATCGTGTGCGGTCACCCATCAGACCGCTAGCAGCGCAGGAGAGTGATTAACTGCAGCGCTGTAGAGTGACTACAGTATGATAAACATATTACATATTTATCTATCTTTATTTTTTGCTTCAGGTGCCTATCTTATTCCGAACTTTGGCGACCATCTCAGCAATGCGACGCGAAACAACTCTGCGATATTCCCAAGCGCCACACCCTCAGAACCATGATATTCTTCTTCTGCCAGGTCTGATTTCTCATTACGCGTCCTAAGTATTGGATCTTTGTGTATATACAGTAGATTGTCGATGGTTCAAAAACCTTTACAAGTCGAACTAAACGCTTGGTCCCCTTAGAAAACCTATCTAATTCGGAGTAAACACGTGTATTTCGGTCCCCTTGATAAATCAAAAACAATAACGTGTGGGACGCCGGTAAACACTCTACAATTCGAATATTTTTGGCCTGAACCTCTATACAGAATTTATCTATCCGATAATAATCGATTGCCCGGCATGTATGGAAGATCATCATTTGAGAACGGCTCGACCGCGTATTTCTTTATTGTTGTGTTCGCAATCGTCCCGTTCGTAAATGTTGTTGGTCTCGGCCAAATCTGTTCCGTGCGAGCCGCGGCTGATTCAGCTCGTACAACACATATTGTACACGATTTACGAGGTAAGTAATGCACCGCAGTGTGTACGCGATCGCGATCATCCAAGACCCGGGGCAGTAATCCCCGAACACGGTATTGTCGATCGTAAATAAATCGATTTTGGCGCTTACGTTCAATGGCCGATACGAATTTGTGGAACGAGACATTTATGTGCGGCTCTCGCTCTGCAAACGAGTGTTACGTTAAATCGTGGGAAATTTAAGTAAAAATGTACCGTTATAATGTAAAATCCACAACCAACGGTCCCCTCGATCAATTTTTTGTCGCGTTTCCATAATAAACTGTTGTAAACTAATAAAATACACGTTGACTACCATTATCATATTTTTAGTCAATACGTTTATTACACATTAGTATTTCTACCGAGGACAAACCCATCGGTTCCACTAATCCAATAGATTTGTCCGTAGCTATACAAGACGATCGTTTTACGTGCGATTCGGTTCGATTGAAGTTGATTCGGTAAAAACGCGATCACGATGCAACACGAATCGTAAAAACTCGGAATTGATTTGAACCAGTGCGCTCTCGGGTAGTGCTCAAACCCGAAAACAATGGCATGGTATGTCGTGAGCAGCGCGAGCGTTTTGTCTCCATTCCGACCACGCCGCTGTTGGTAACCGCATTGTGTCATTATGTTTATACGTATAGTTTATAAATCACGATCGCGATAACAAAAGTTATAGTATTAACAATATAGTTCGTGCGCGCGCCCGTCACGTTATTACCTCCTCGTTTCTTCGCGCAAACGCGTGTGCGTACTGCAAATACGATATAATCCTCGTATCAGCGATTTGCAACGCGCGCGCGACGACCGGCTCGCCTGCCCGCGCCGCCACCATCGTTACATAACGACCGCGAGGGGATGATGGCCTATCGTAGTTGGAGTTTGCGGGACGATGTGCCCGCCGTCGGTATAAATACGGATTTATTCGTATGCATGTTTATCGCCGTCGTTATGAATGTAATTATTATCAGACAGATACGTGTATAATAATAACAATAGTAATAATAGTAATTATTATCGGGCTCGGGGCTCGACCGGACCGAGTGCCGCGACCCGAGGGAACTCCACGGCGGACTTTGGCTTCGTCGGGTGTTCGTAAATTCATTAAATCGCGTCTCCCATAATGCGCACGACCGACAGTCGTCGACGTGACCATTTAAACCGCGGATTGTAGCTTAATAGTAATTTATATATACCAATCGCCCTCTCCGCCGCAACAACCCTTCGTCTCCTTGGAACATAATACGTTATTGTATAAGCACAGCGCGTGAGACGTCTCCGTCACGTATACATGTACGCATATACCACTCACCCGGTCACTGATCGCTATATCTCGGTACATTATTAAAAATTGTATCAGTATAGACGCGCAACAAATTTCGGTATTTTAATCGTTGCGTTTTCGCACTGGTTGCGTGGTATTGATGGTGATTGGACTGTGGGTCAATAAGCTTGTGGACGTCAGTTCACAATACGGCAAAAATGGGTTTTTACATCGTAAGTCTTTTATAATAGTGACACTGCGGGTCATTAACTGTGCAGTTATCATTATAAATGTCCATATAATTGGGCGGCAGCCAGTAAATATATGTATATAGTATAATATGTGCTAGCGAGTAGCGTTGATGTGTCCAATACATTAATAGGTGATTTATTACCAAACGACGGATGATTTTCGTTAAAAAGTATAAAACCGATACAACAAATTAGCACATTTAAAATGTTTAGTCTCGCGTTTCGAGTAATAGACTAAAAAAATAAATATATTTTACGACCACGAAATATGTGCAATATTTTTACATACAGACTTGTAAAACTTTGTTTTATTTCTTAAACAAGCATTAGCCCTATAGGGCCAGACGCCATCCCTCGATGCGCCCCCTCGAGCCCTACAACGCTTTCCATTTTATTATTGGAGTTTATTTTTAACTCGATGATTTTAACACATTTGGTTTTATATCGTGTGATTACGTTCTATACATGTTATGCATATTATTATTATTTCGGCTAAACGAGATTATACACAGAACGCATTATATTATAATGTATTCTGTATTGTACTCTATGATATTTTATTACAACTTTTTACGGTCTGTAAACACATGAAATAATGTTCGGCGTGTCAGATGGATATTAAATGGATTTAGAGTTGTATCGTCGGAGTACACACTGCAGTGTATATACAGATACATTCGTGGATTTGCATAATTTAGGGGTCGTTCGGCTGGCAAATAGAGTCGGTAGGCAAAGCATATTATATATATATATATACATATACGTTATTATAGTATACAGTTCTCGAACGCGCGCTCGATACAATACATAACGTTATATAGGATTCACGTGTAAATAAATTATGAATTTTCGACACGTCGTGTACATTATAATACGGTAATACGCGTGAACACATATTATATTGTATATTGAAGTGCATATTGTGTAGCGCGTATTCAACAGGCTTGCATTCGATTCCACGTGTACGATATTGATTTTGATTTTCAAAACGAGCGAATAAATAATATATAATAATAATAATGCGAGGGGTGGTTCGTCGGGTTTCACATAAATCATTATAAACATACACTTTCTCCGTCGTAGTGCCTGTGGCCCGCAACGTTTCGCTGCACGTGTTCACTATACATGTAGACATAACACGAGATGCAGGTGCAATTTTTTTTTTTTTTTTACTGGTTACGAATTGAAAATATAGTGGCGACTAAAAAGCAAGTGCATCGGTAATAGAAATAAAAAATGTACGTATACCGCCTCCGATTAGTTTGCATGTTTTGTCTTGGGAAGTGCATTTTGAACACAATAATGCGCGCCGTATATACAATTATTTTTGTAAAGGCACTAATATTTTTATCGAACGTGTTCAACAAGTTCCTCCGTCGTACGGTTTAAAACATGTGGGACGTATTTTTGTTTTGTCGTCGCATTCAGCTCTTTAACATTATCTATGCACAAACAGTTGTGCGGGAAACCTCTAAACTTTAAGACGATAGTCATAATACAGTGAGTCACCGTGCGTTAAAGTATTTATCATACCGACAATGTTTTTAAGTTTACATCGCTGCAGACCGCAGTCATGCGTACCTACTATTTAGCGACACGCATGTGTTTAATGTGTGCGCGCGAGTTGCTCGACACGATAAACACAATAATTGATACGGGCCACTCGGGTTCCGGCATTTCGAGTGGAACGTTGTACGCACCGAACGCCGCCGTTGACGCAGCTCGTTTGATATTTTGGATATGATATGCAGCAGTTTCGTGTTTCGCCCGGGCTTAGTTCGGCACGTTATGTTATAATTTGGTCGGTCCATTTGTGTCGATCTAATGTGAACCGTTCGAAGGTCGTTCATAACCGCGTCGGGTTCGACTTTTGCTGTTGACTATTTTTTTATGTTTTTGGCCGTGTTTGGCGCTGTTAGTCCTAGACTCTAGTACAGGGGTGGCAAACCATTTGAACACTACGTGCCGAAAATTACCTTTTGTTTTTGCTCCAGCGTGCCAGGAAAAATATTTTGTTATATTCATTATTGTAAAAAAAAATTATCGTTATTTGATCGTATAATAATGTATTAGTATGAAAAAGGTTGGTTTAGGTACAAACAATTATAATACATATTATTACTTTGTTCATTATTTTTTTTTTATGTGATTTTTGTTGTTGAATAGTTGATGCCAATTCATTGATATTTGGCATATAATTAATAACTTTTAATAAAATACATGCTGCGTTGCATTCATCAGTTAGTCGGTTTCTTAAATCAGATTTAAAAAAATTAATTTCTGAAAATAGTGACTCGCATGAATATGTCGAAGAAAAAAAAGACAAAACTAAATAGCAAAGCTAATGCTACTATTTTTAAAGTGGAATAATCTTTTGGAATTTCATTCCACACATTCAAAATCTTGTTCCCTATGTCTACGACCGATTTGCCTATAGCCCTATCACGCTGAATTTCTTCTAATTCATTTCTCAGAATAACGAATTTTTTTTGTCACAAAAATATTTTAATTTTTCGCGTGCCCTCAAATTCTTTTGGCGTGCCACGGATTTGCCATCCCTGCTCAAGTACTTCCTCGACGATGTGCCGAGTGTTCGGTCGATCCCGGTTTAAATCCGTATTATGGCCATGACACGCGCACGTTTGGGAATAGCGTTTCTTTTTTATTTCGTCAACGTACGGTTAGTGGACGTTTACATGCCCGGTCGGTGTTCGCCCTAGTGCGCGTTTACTTAGAGACGACAAAATCGATATAAATCGGATGCGAACGCGCCTGCAGCTCAAACAATACAACGATTGAACGTCGTCGGCGCGCTCAGCTCACGACGATGGTAATAATGACAGTAATAATAATGTTATGGTTTACGAAGCGCTCGGAGTGCGTGCGCACACGTGTTAAGTCTACCCGATCGGGTTACCCGTTTTAACCCTATTTTACCTCCCCGCACTCGCGAGGTGTGTTTTAATAATTTTATGTGCGCGCCGGATTCCACCGCGTAGGTACCTACGATATGCATACCCGTATACGTGTACAAAACCGAAAACAATACAATTAAGCACGCGCCGCGCGCAGTTAGTTAGCAGTGTTAATCAAGAGATGTTTATTTTATGCACTCCGATTCACGTATGAATCACATACTGTTTGCCGCGTGCGTGATGCCTCCACCCGTGTGTACAAGTCGTAGCCGTCACGCGGGCAACTCTGTTCGATATAATATATTTTCACTCCTCGGGCCCGGGCGCGCTGGCGAGAAGGGGTCGCTAAATTAACATTTTCGGCGCGTCTAATTCGTTTTCGGTCGTCGCGTGAGGGTCTGCTGCCGAGGATCGGTGGACTTTAGATTATTTAATCACGACACCCACGGCGTCGGGAGCCGCGAAGTCGAAACAAAAGAGTCAACCGACTATAAACAGAGCCGCGAAGCGTGGTTCTACACCAGTGGTTCTCAAGCTGTGGTACGCGTACCCCTTGGGGGTACTCAAAATTGTTTGGAGGGTACGAGTCTGGCAAACATACCTTTAAATTTAAATAGAGGAAAATTCTACAAAATCTAAGGTATACGGATTTCAGCTTTAAAACGATACCGTACCTAACCGTTTCTTCGATCGATTAAGCGCGGCTGCCCGTTATACCAAGTAGACAGTCGCATTATATATAGGCATGAAGTAAACAAATTAAATGTTGAAAATGATTAAAGATTGTGTTCAACTAAATTAGAACCCAATATTGATCAACTGTGCAAACAGGAACAAACTCACCCTTCTCACTAATTTCATTGGCAGAAAGAGCATTTTGTTTTTAAAATTTTTTGTGTGTTAGTTTTGAATGAAATAAAAGTGTATGTAGACCTTAAGATTTTTTTATACATTTCAGTTTATTTACTAAAAGAGGTTGCCCGAAAAAATGTAATGGTAATAAATGGGTAATATAATAATCAGTGTTGATAAAATGTTGAAAACACCTGTTCTATACCGTTGAATATTCTCGGAAGTTCAAGCGTTTATATGTCGTTGAACTAGGCTTTGCAACGATATGGTAGTAGTAAGAATTCGTTTGTGCGCAAGCTTCGACCGAAACGCAGTGACGCGACTTTCCCGTTTGTCGCCGATGCCATAGGTGCAGAATCGGCCCGTTTAGGTTGTAGATTTTGAAATTCGTGTGTAATATAGTATAATTATCAGGGTACGGATTGTATAGCATTTGTCTATATTGTTATAGGTTACAGATAAAAAAAAACCAGGAGAGCTATAAATTCGTTTTATGCACCAGGGACTCGAAATGTGAAAGTTTTATTTGCTATTTATTGCATATTTAACGTATTTGAGGTTTTTAATGATATTTTTAAAGTCTCAGTACTATTTTTGAAGTTTGAGTGCTGTTCATGAAGTTATAGTGCTATATAATATCATATATAGTATCATGCTTTATTTTGTATTTTTCATAAATCTCGTCTATGTTGAATGAAAAATATTATTTATTTATGTGAACCCATATGAGAAATTCCCACATTTTCGTTTCATATTAATATATTAAATAATTCGATATAAAATATTATTCGTTTATGACTTAAATTAATAAATATAATTACTTGAATTGTATTTATATTTCCAGGTAATTTTAACAGTCGCATACAAACGATGTCATCAAATAGGTATATATGAGGTTTTTAATTGTTAACAGAAGAAGGTAATTTGAGTTTTTTTTATAAATGTATTAATTTATATAAGGTAATACAATTTCGCGTTACAATTTTTTTTTTTTTAGGACATATTATACCACATATTTCAGTACTTTTCCGTGCTATAAAATCTGAACTCTGATAATCATACTCTCGATTCCTCGGAAGCACCACCTGATTGCCCTGATGGTAATGTAATTAATGTTTGTCGTAATAATCGTGTTAGTTTCAGGGGCGTTTCGTACACCCTTGCAATTTCATTTACAGTCGGTCTATGCATTACTCATTCGCTCGATAGTCGAAACATTTATTTGTACAGTTTTGAAATTTCGATTTTGGTGGATACATTTATTAATAATAAAGGTTTGTGTACATGCATAATTTGAAGCAAATAATAATATATATACTTAAAATTTGAGTGAT
Organism: Periphyllus acericola; assembly: GCA_949715065.1. Classification (NCBI taxonomy): domain Eukaryota; kingdom Metazoa; phylum Arthropoda; class Insecta; order Hemiptera; family Aphididae; genus Periphyllus; species Periphyllus acericola. The sequence continues at coordinate 1,904,054 of OX454271.1, forward strand.
TCATTATTTATCAAACAATTTGATAAATGAAGATTTTCGCGAGGACTACCGTTCCTTTATTGGTATTTAATTTGGCCCCTTAAAATTTTTGCATACGCTTATAAAAAGTTGAAATGGCGGCTCCGGTCAGTTTCTTATGAAACGCGAAATACTTAACTAGTACATGTTAATTTCAGTGTAGAATCTGGGTAATCCGAAACGTCCAGTAATCTGACTATATTTATTTTTTCGTCATAGTAACGATAAAATTACTATTGTTAAACGATAAAACTAACTTAACGTTTCAAACAAAGAAACACTGATATCAGCCGGATTAGCGAGATTCTACTGTGTTTATATCATTTTCATACCACGGATGATGTTTGTAGAATGAAATCATATAATTGGACTGTTTGGACGCCGGATTATCGTTTCAGTTTTCGATGAGTATTATATGGAAAAAGGTTCGTATCGTACAACGTGTCTTAAGAAAATAATGAAATTGTAGCTTGGCTTCTCGAGTGCAATAAGATAGAGAAAAAAATAATTGCGTTTTAACAAAAATTCGAAAAATAAAAAACAAACCGATATATCGGGCCTATTATAGTATTATACAGTAAAATCATCATCGTCGTCGTTCGAGTATGATTTTTTTTTTTTTTGAACTCGTCTTATACCATTATAGCGAACGGACAATAATAATATGGATATAAATATTTTTTGAAAAAAGACAACAAATAAATTTTCACTGTATTTCCGGGCGCCATCAAAAGCGGCGTATGCAATATATTGAAGCAACAGGGAATGATAAATATCAATTATTATAATGGAATGTGAAATCCCATCAACCGCAGTGGACTCTCACTCACGGAAGACTGTTTATTAAGCGCTTAGAAAAAAAAAATAATAATAATAATAATAAAAATAGTATAGAGTAGCAATAAAACTGTCCGAAAACTGTCCACAGATCTGCCACAACAGTGTAAATAAGTTCTCAAATTGTTGTGCGTATATTACACATTTACACCCACACTTACGGCCTGATCCATCATAATTTGCCGACGCAAATATAGTTGTTTACTATACTATACGCGTGTGCGGTTTTATTTTTCAGTTTGGGATCGTTCAAAAAAAAAATATAAACATAACCGTATATATAGAATATACCGTATACATAGTGTTGGACCATGCATTTTAGTCTAATTTGTATTTTTATCCAGAATTCGTAGTTTTAAGAAATTATTGTTCATTCTATCTTACGTTACGTATATTGCGAACAATATGTTGTTTGTGTAAACTGTATATAGAGCGGAAATAACTGATGTACATTTCTTTCAATTGAATTTAGTTAATTATTTCAAAGAAAATTATTTATTCGTAGATCGCATTTTCTCACTTTTGTCGTCCTGTAGATCTAATTTAAGATTGTGTGATCTAGGTAGCACACCCTGCAATAATAAATATTGTCAGCTAATTTTTTTTATGAAAACTTCTCGATATACCTACTCTATGTTTATATAGTATATTATACGCCGATGATCAGATCTTACAGAGAAATTATTTATTGTATTTGTATATATTATGTATATATGTATTATGTATATTTGTATATATTGTGTGTTATTAAAAATACTTGTAATAACACACTCAGTGTGCTGAAATATTTTAATTTATGATGAATAAAAAGTCCTAAATACTTAAACACAAACAAAACGTTTTATTATACTTATAATTTTTTAATTTTTACAATATTGCGAAAAAGTAAATAATACATTTTATTACATTCATTAATTTGAATTATTAAATTCATTATTAATATATTTACAAACGAAAAAAAGCTGAGTGATTCTGAATAGAGTAAGAACTAAAAAGAAACTAAATGTAATTTAAACCTGAAATAAAATGTCAGATCAGAATATTTTTTCATAGAAATCAATTTTTTGACACATACATCACCACTCACAAAAAAAAGTGAATGCAGTTACAAAGTTTCTGTGGAATTTAGTGAATAAAATAAATCTCTAAAAAAAGGGTTGAAAAAATAACAAGAATGATTTATTGATCTCTAATTAAATTAAATTAAAATAATAACTTAGTGTCTTGGCTTCAATTAAAATATTATTGATTATCAACAATCGCGAAATTGACCGTTGCAACGGATTTATTGTGTTGATTCTCTAGTTCGATCTTTCACTTTTGTTTTGGTAGTCACCCGATGTATTCGAGTCAAAATAATCTTTATGTATTATAGCAAGCTGAATTACCCAGTTTCGCTCGGATCAATCTTAGCCGGGACGTATGTTTTAACGGATTTCCACCTTACATTATTTAAATCTTAGCCATGTTTGGTTAATGGAGTTAGTTTTGGTTGAAGATTATAATTGGATAAGAATTCGCCACGTTGAACAGTATACGAACCGGCGCGCGGTGAAATTTATATAAACGAAAATTAATCAGCCTAAACACAACATTTTTTACAATTCCTTTTTCTTTTAGCGCGCATTAGAGTAGGACCACTATTTAAAATTTCAAGTGCACACTTATTTTCGTTATTCTCATGTGGTGATCATAAATCATGATGTGGTCACTTATGTAGTTATGATAACCTCCAAGAGCGGCCCTTCCCTAGATATTACATAAAAATTTGCACGAGAAAATCGCGGTGGCCCACCCTGTACGTTCAGACTATTTAATTTATCGTAGATTTGTCCGAAGTATAAATAATGTCATGGCATTACAATATTGCTAAATAACCGTTCCCGCAGCGCTCGCGTTTGTTTGTTTGCGCTGCACTCGGCACGCGGCGGTCGATCCCGCAAAGCTTTTTCCCATGTGTATTGCAAACAGATTGCGCACGGCCGTTATCACTATAATAATAATATACGTATAAATTCATAGGGGTTTCTATGTATTATTATAATGCACACATTTGGCGAGCACGAAACATACTTTGTCCGTCGGCGAACCGAACGCATAACCGGCCTAAAGGCTCGGGAAAACACACACACGAGGGATATGCACGCACGCGCGCACGTACGCGCAGCGGCCTAAATATCTGATTTATATAATAAAATATTACGCGTGTTTTGTTATTATACAATATCGCCGCAATATCCGTTGATAAAGCGGACCGTTTTCAGATTTATCGTCGCGAAAAGTTTTATTGCTCTCTCTCTCTCTCTCTCTCTCTCTCTCTCTCTCTTTCGTCGTGGTCGAATGCACTTTTGCCGTGCGTTTTCGGTTTCGGCCCCTTTTGTCGAACGCGCGGGTGGTTTTTTTTTTCGTAAAGGTTGAGCAACCACCACCACCACCATCAAATTGTTCACTTGGCTCTTTTCGCCGTAGTAATATATTATACACGACTTGTAGGTGTACTTGTGTTATTATGTATGTATACGTTATGTTACAATGATTATAACAGTACGTGTTTATACAATACTCTATCCGTTATCGGCCAAGTGATGTATTGCATTTATCTGAGTCCGCATTCCAACGATCTGCGCGAATACGAATATGTGTATAGATGTATATCATAATATATCATTATTACGATATTATTACATATTATAATGATGATAATAAATTCGATCTTTCGACCGACGGACCGAATCGCCCGTTTTGAATATACATTCGTCCCCAGTGTATTTAAATCCTTCATAATGGTGCGGTCACCGATGACCCTAGTCAAGGGATCCTTTTTCCATTAAAGGCATATTATATACAAATTAATTGTATATCATGTAGGTATGCACTATGTTTTGTACTATTTTGTTTTTAATCTAAAAAAAAAGAAACCGGACGAAACTCCTAGGTCGGGAGAATAGAGGAACGGGTCTTTTGAACTTGAAACCATCGTATCATTTATCTCGAATTCACGATTCTGGTGGACTAGTACAATTTCTAAAGTTAGTTGATATAGTAGTAGAACCAAATTTCTTTATAATGTACGTTTTTAACTTTTAATCGAAAATGACTATCTAAACTATCTTTAAACAGCATACATTTCATTAAAACATTTCAAAAACTATGAAATATCTATAAAATGCTTATACATAATGAGAAAGCATTAAATGTTTTGAGTCGCTACAACCGCCAAAATAACAATTAATGACATCGTAGTCTAACGGGATTGTACATGACAAAATTTAGAAGGTATACCTGGATCCGGGATGAAGTTTTTTTCAAATTCTCCGTGCTTCCCAGTTTTTTCAGGAAACTATTAGGGAATTCGAAAAATTTCATTCTGAAATTACGAAGTAAGCACCGTTTCCTGTAAAAAAAAACCTACCATGACTGTGATGGTCGGTGCACTTCTTCTGGTCGAAATTGTATATCCAGACACGCGGATAAAAGAACACTCTTCATGATAAAATCAATACATTCTATTCGTTTCCCTCGGAATCTAAAATAAGCAAAATACGTGATATTGATTATAATTTTTTATTATCTCCTTCTACGCCTCTCTGAATCTCACTGCTAGAGGTTCTAGTATCTAGGATACAGCGGTCTTTGCATAGAGAAACTAACAAGCGAGATCCATCCATTACTATACGCTATAGCTGTGACATACTGCAATTTTCGCCTAGTGTCGGTATATCATCATAATTATTATTTTCTTTTGATTATCTTCATATTACTGCAGAAATAATGAGAATGAAATCTCCAGTGCAGCATTGATAAGCGTAGACGAAACGCCATTTTTACTGTGTAAAGGATACATTTTTCTACTCTCACGCGTTGTATCGTTAATATTAATAATCTGTACCTACTCTTAATAAAGTATCAGGTACATGGTAATATATATATATATATATATATATATTATTAAATTTTTACATATCATACAAGTCAACTATCTATTGATGAATCCGAGTACGGAAATATATAATAATATGCTATTTATTAATATCAATGGGGGCTTTTTTATTTAATTTCATTTGGTTTGGAAAGAAAAAACGTCAAAGACCTAAACTCGACAAGCGGATTAGTGACCGGATGCTGATTCTGCTGCTTTGATGTTTGCTTCGGTTTTTTGATTAAAAATCCAGCCATATTTTCCATAGTTTGTAGCGAGTATACAAACTATGTGCTGTTTGAGAAATCCTATGGCTCGGTGACAAGATGAAAATAAACAGTACAAAGTATTAGACCTGAAAAAATTGTCTCACCTTCCTATCTCCCCAAAGTACCCTTAAGTGGTAAAACATATTTTATACAGATGTAAAATGCGGTAGTTTGGAGCCCCCGCGGCCATTTTAAAAGTTGTAAATTTAAAAAAAAAAAAAAAACTGAGCATTAATTAGCGAAAACGAAATTTATTACTGGGAAAAGGGGGATTAAACGAGCAAAGCGAATTAAACGTACCGATTTTTTTTTCATAAATATTACTGTTATTATTATTATTATTTTTTATCTTATTATCTATGTAAGTACAAGCGTATATCTGTATAAAAATATCTTGATGTATGTATTCGCAATAATATATAAACCAAAAAACTCATTTAAATAATATGCAGTATACAATATATATATATATATGGATATTAAATTGAGTTTTATTTCATTACGCGCGTCGCAAGAAGGGGAGGCCTTCGTAGAAATCATATTTTTTATTACGTTTTTAAAAAGGTGATCTGCCGTTCGATTTCGATAGTAGAAATACAATATCATCATCACGAGTTCATAAAAAAACGCCGTCGTTGTTGAAAACGATTTCTATATCAAAGCGTCGCCTGCATTTTTATTGTAAGTGCATCTTTTTATATATCAGTGTCATCATTGTAATATTAAAAAAAGTATGGGGTCGAGAAAATTAAAATGTGCTATAAGAATCTTGAATTGTACAATGATGCTCGAGGTGGTAACGATTTTTCGTTGCGATTCAAAATAGTTTACACTTGCTCATTCAATACCTATCGCTTATAAGTTATAACTACTCTACCGAAAACCCACCGCGCAGACTTGAGCGAAAATGGTGTAGAAATCTATTAAATTCATTAAAGAGGTGTTACCTTCCTCGACATGTTATTCCTGTCAACAATTAAATCTTAAACACCTAGTTTGCTCTAATATGTTTCTTTTAAATAAAAATAAAAAGTTATAACCATACATAGTGTCAGATCTTATTCCAAATAGCATATTAAAGCCCTTGTAGATACGTGGTGGATTCACTATATGGGTCTTGAAGGCATATACACGACTGATAATTGAATTAAATACAAATTAGAGGAATTTTAAATATTTTTCGAAATCATTATTACGTGTTTACTAAAATAATAATTTATAATATGTACTCATTGTAATGTAATTGATGAACGAATCGAAAAAAATATATTTATTTTTATTCTATTTATAAGCGGGGCGGCCGAGAATAAAGTGACAAACGGATTTACTACCGCAGTAAGTACGCACGATTTCCAACCGTTATACACTGTTGTAAAAACGAATAAGTAGAATTGATTAAAATCAAAATGCAGAGAAATTAATTCACGCGTCGTAGATGGAGGTGGTGGCGGTGCGCGCGTATTTATGACAACGATTATGTAAACGCAATCGAAATATTCTTGTACGTGGGAAGTGCGCAAGTAGCGGAGCCGGGAGCTGCAGCGTTAAAAGGCGAGGGGGAGAATGAAACAAAATAAATAATGATTTATTTACCCCGCGAGTACATGGTACAACTACGAGCGGTGTATAGCTGGGGCGTACTCGCACCGCAAGAAGAGAAAACCAAAATAATATAATCATAATTATATTATCAAGTGGGCACTCGCGCCGAACGCACGCAACGCGTATAACATAATATCATAAAGGGATACGTTTGAAATAGAAAGCGGACGCGCGGTCGAAGACCAGGAAACGCGCCAAAGAGGACAAGAAATTGCGGGCGTACAGTGTTCGTTGCAATTTGTCGGCGGCGGCGGCGGCGGCGGCACAAAAGAATGGTAATTATAATAAGCTCTAAACGTAATTTAATAATGAAAATATAATACGCGACGCGGGCACGCGCGTCACGACGATGGCAGCCCTCGAAAAGTCGAAAAGCGCCTTTGCTTTTTGATTCGGAAACACATCAAACGGTTCGGGCGCGCGCGCGCGTATATATACGTATACATTACACCGTTATGCAAAACGTGCAAGTGCAGTCTTACGTATATACAGCACCGTGTACATATTGCAATATAATAATATATAGTTGCGCACTGGTTTCGTGCTCGTTAACGTAAATTTAATTAAAATATCTGCGGAGAAACACGACGGCGCAACGTTGTACACTTGCTGTACACACAATATGCCGGCTGCGGCCGACGCGATTTAAACGATTTTCTCGATATTTTACGACCAGCAAAAGACGGGTTTCGCGTCGTTCATATCATTATTATTATTACTATTATCGGGGTACCTTATACACTTGTCGAGATCATAACAGTATATTATAATATATTATTATGCGATAACACCAATGTATAATGATTTTATGATAAGCACAAGGGTGGTGCGCGTGTGAATTCAATTATTAAACTTAAGCTTGAACGTTTAATAAGTTTTCAACGACACCACCCTTCTCACGCTATGCTCTTTCGGTAACGAAAAAAAAAAAAAACCTACACCAGTTTCTGATCGATTGGGTAGATTACCGATCGCATTATTTTATTATCGCATCGTTCAACGTTGCTGTTTGTCGACGTGCATGTCTCCAGCCCCACCCCATCAAAACGTCGACGTTTTTTTCATATCAACATTTAGCAGTTAATTAGCAACAGTTCACAAGACTATTTTCACAGGATGGGGCTGGGGACATGTGTCTTTGGTCTCACCCTAAGTATTTTTGATTTTTTACACAACCTCGTAGTAAAATGATGCGATTTTTTAATCCAAATTTATATATTTATTCAAAATTACCTATATTCTTCCAAAACAATTAAACCAAAAGCACTTACTGCAGGTAAATAACAAACCCTACACAACGAATTACAAATAAAAACAACTAACAAACTTGCAAGACTGCATTATACATTTTTCATACGAAACTTGCGTCGATTACAAACGTACCCCCTCGCAGACTAAAAAGACAAGAACGTTGTGTACGTTTGCCGAACAGTAAACGAAGGATTTCCATAGAACGCGTGTATTGTATTCAACACGTTGCCGGTAACATGTTAATATTAATCACTATCAGCAGCTGTACTGCACGCAGTGCATAGAGGATACTCTGTAGGCTCGCGGATGAAAAATAACGACGTCGTCTCGGAGAACGGTAAAGGTCGAGAAGCGTTCTCCGCACGTGAAAATCCATCTCGAATCGGAATAACCCGGCAACGCGCGCCCTTTGCGATTCTATATACATTTCTATTATACATAGAACTATATATATTCTATATATTCATATTTATATGCGTTTTCGTGTACACGAGACTGCACGTGCACAAGTTGCTGCTTTTGTGTCATCGCCGCCGCCGCCGCTCATATGTAGTATAATACATAAGTGCGTACACACGTGTGCAGCGCACACAGCCTTTGAATATGAAATCAGATTTTTCGCGAATTCGTTCGACGAACCCATCGCCAGTGCGTTCGTCGGCGTACGATAAATCCGAATCAAACGATACGACCCGGCGACGTTAAAGTAGTACCGCGTGAGAAGGGGCAGAGACCTTTGGCGTCGCGATCGTATTCCGCACGCGTGCCCGACATGACGATCATTTTGGTAGTCCCCCAACCCCGTTGCGCAGCAATACGCGTGTACGATATATGAATATATATGTACGTGTATAATATATCTATACATGTATTTTTATTATTTCCGATCGAAAACCGATTTTTCGTGCACCCGCGTGACTCGCGCTTAATGCTGTACACACATATCTCTCCCCTGCCTCGGGCGCGCAATAGGTCAGTTGATTCCCGGGACCTTTTTCATGTATTAGTTGATTCCCGGGTCATTAAGAGGTACGTACGAGTTGATTCCCAGGTAATTAGATATTTTATTCAATATTCAGTAAAATATACAGCCTATTAGCATAACCCAAGAAACACCACGAGATCTGACAAGTTTCTCAAAAATGTTGTTTTTTTTTAGTGTTTTCATATTTTGAAAATCATTCAATTTTTATTTATTAATTATTTATTGAATTATATTATATTTATTATTATTAAAAACATTAAGTAGTAATTAGGTAAAAAATTATTATTAAAAACATTTAGTAGTAACTAGATAAAAAAATATAAAAAAATGTAGTAATTTTTTGGTAAAAATTTGTAACACATTGTTTTTATAAATTGGTATCTGGTAATGAAATCACCAGTATACTGTGACATCTCTTCTCTTAAAAAAATTTGTTTTTCTTGTTGTTTTTTAGATTTCTTAGTTCCATTACTCCTGCATTTAATATACGTTTCTAAATGTACTTCTAACAGCTCATTTATAAATACATAAATATTTGGGTGCCCAATATAGAAACAACTATTGAGTTTAGAATGAAAACCCTCACAACTATTCGTAGTCCTATTTAAAGTAGTTGAGAATTGAGCCCATATACTGGGTGGAAAACTAGCTTCTGGAGAAATATAATAATCTATTGATAATTGATATACAACAATAGGGAATCAACTCGTACGTACCCTATAATGACCCGGGAATCAACTCAACGGTGTCGGTGCAGGTAAACAGGTACCCGGGAATCAACTCGTACGCAGCCCTCGGGCGCGTTACATCGGAATTTCCCTAGAACCGTGTCACATCACTAGGTATTCTAATATATTTTACACGGTGCGACCGATCGATAGCCTTGGACGACTTGTTCGCGTGTCCGTTGGGGTGCACTGTGTACATCACGTACGACGGGCTAATTGAAGTTACTGGCCGATCAGTTTTTATACGTTTGGAATGTACCCCGACCCTTCCTGCGGACCGCCGTCGTAGGTTAAAAAGAACAAGGTGTCATGACCTTTTACCATAATGGTCTTTTTTTTTTCATTTTATTCATAATAACACCTTTAACATTTAATTAATTTTATACTCAACAGCTAAAGTGTCACTAATGGGTGGCTCCTTGAATCACAACTCTCACGACTGGTATACTCTACTAGCATAATATGCTTATTGTGCCTATTTTTACAGAATGCATATATATCTTAATGAAAATAAAATAAAAATAAAAATGTAGCAGTGCAGGAAAGCAAAAACAAAAATTGAAACCGAAATACACAACGTATACGACTCGATGGATTACAACACTGATAAAATAAAATACAGTAGTATTAGCTATATGGACTTCGGACAAGTCACATTTAGACATTTAACAATTAAAATATAGACAAAAGTTGGATAACAGATGAGGACGAATATCAACATTCTATAAACGATGTTACACATGTTGTAAATATAGTCAATATATAGATTGTAGAATGTAGATATTGAGTTTTCTCAAAATGTCATCAATACAGTTATTATTTTCAACATTAGTGTTAAATTCATAACACAGTTGTAAATTTTTTGTTTAAGAGTTCTCAGTAGCTCAAAATTATGATTTCATTATTAGAATAGACAATATTAACGATGAACAATATTTTATGAACAAAAATGATACAGATATACTGGTATACGGATTATTAAAAGTTATTGTTATTTATTACTTTCTTTGAAAATTTAAAATTTTAAAATACGTCTTGTTACTCGTGATTTCTTGCTATACAGCTGAATGTTGTTATTATCTCGTACTACGCGCAACTAGGTTAGAATTTTTCCAAACGCTTGTTGTGCGAAGTAAAGCATTATTTCCGAGATTTTTTCTCCTTCGTAAATCGGAAATCTACTCAGAAAGTCGGAAAACAATGACTCTAATAATACTAAAAATAAATTGTTTACAGAAAAAAAATAATATTTTCAATTTCGCGTTTCTCGTTTCTCGTTTAAGACGCAGGATATTCCTATTCCGCCTTCCCGTTCGCAAGCCTTTCAATATAAAACGGTACGAGTGTACGCATCAGCCTGCAGGGGGCGGTGTTTTATTCTTGGCCCTTCTCGTACAAGGCTCCTAAGTGTGCACAATATGGATGATATATTATTTTCCGCTACAGCCGGTATTAAAGCGGATTAAAAGTCGACGACCGTGCATGTCGCCCGATGTCGTCGATGTTCGACTTTCGCTGTATAGAAATACTCGGCGGAATCCGCTTGAAACCAAACGGAGATTGATCCGGCCGAGTTCGAATGAAGCTGCTGATGAAGAAAAAAGTAATTTCGTCGACACGCGCTGTGACGAGTACTTTAGCTCCCCAGCAACCAGTGAAAAAATATTTATTATTTCCAGTGCGCGGGGAGCGGACAAGTGGACAGCACATCATGTCGACATTGCAGCTAGGCGGAATTATTTGTGCGTTTTCGAGTTATAATATTCGCGGTGCATATTTTAATTTAACGTCGTTCCAATCGAATTCGATTATTTGTTTTGTTTACCACCTCCTCGTCATAGGCCCGTTCAAATGCGTACACGGCGTAATAATGATAATTGCAGTTGTTAAAAAAGTATGTTCGTTCACTGGGGGGGGGGGGGGGGGCGCACGTGGGTAGTATTTAAAAAATTCGAAAAATCACGGTCGCGCTCATTATCAATAGCGATAAAAAAATATGCGATGAAAGTGAATAGATAGCGAAATCGCACACGTTAGTATTACGCATACATTACATTAATCGCGTGCAGGAGCGCGCTTTGGTGAAACACGCGCGAGGGGGATCGTTGCAATTTTTTATGTTTTCATTTCTCGTTATTATTTTAAACGACTGTATCGCATATAGCGCGTTAGCAGCTGCGGCGCGCGCGCTCGTTGAATGAAAAATATTAGCGTTTGTATATTACCTATATATACATATATATAGTGTAAATATCTGTATACACGCGTGTACATTAAAATATGTACTTTGGATTTCGCGCCCCTTCCCGCGACCAATCAAAACCACTGGTCGTTTCGAACGCGTGCGTGCGCGTGTGTCGTTACAGTCGCCCCCGTATCGTGAATATCGGAAAAATCCTGCGCACACAATACACTCGTATATACGAGCGCGTCTCGCACGCGACAAATTGCCCGTAATACCATACCGGAATGTTATGGCGATCGTTATTAAAAAATATACGCGTGCTCTTGACGGGGGACGCAGATTAAAAAACGAATGAGCGCACGCACACGTGTACCGATGTACACGGCTTAGAGCGTTATTTACAAATACGGTTTTAATGCGCGCGGGCGGCAAAGCACCATGTTGCGATGGCGTTGACAAATTCAACGATCGCACATCATTAATCTCGTCGAGCTCCGCGTACACATACGAGTATGGTATATTGGTGACGCTGTATCGGCTGCGGCCTGCTGGAACCCGGCGTGTCCGCGAATGCACGTGTACGCAGTGGCGTATGCAAGGGTGCGGCGAACTGTGCCTACGCCAGGGGCGCAAAGTTGTGCTTTGAAATTGGTACTCATATTGTATCGATCAATTATCTAGCCTTAATGCAAGAAGTGAACATTTTTTAAGTTTGAAATTTACATTGTAATAATAACTGATGATTATATAATGTTGTATTACCTAATTATATACATAAAAAATAAATGTTCAAAAATAGCATTCCGTATTTTCATCTACTTTTTAATCGCTAAAAAGGCGCATTTTTCTAGGATTACCGAGTGCGCGCACAGAATCGCATTAAGCCGACGAATTAACAGACGTGCGGCAAATCGCGTAAATATTACATAATAATAATATAATGTCGCGATGACGTCGCGTGATTTTTGTCGTACGTCGGTTTCGAAACCCATGAGCGAACGCGATCCTCGAACGTCTACATGATACGTATACTAACTGGGACCTGTAATTTGTAACCTACAAAAAAAAAAAAACCAAACATTTATTACAAGAAGAACGAAATTTGATTTGACGCTCATTGAACTAAACATCAAAAGAAAAATGTACAAATATGAATTGAAACTAAAATATAACGACTGAAAAATGATAAATAAAGCTCTAAAAATTAAAAAAAAAAACATCGACAAATTCAAAATTAAAGTTTCACCTTTGAAGTATCTGTTGCGTGAAATTAATAACTCGAAAAGCATTTGTCTACGATAATCCCCCCAAAAAATGCACTTTGCATTTAAATTCGAGCTCTAGCCATGATAATAATACATCGCAGCGAGCCGTTTTGTACGTGCACCCGCAACGGATCCTGTATACATAGGTAGACTCCGAAGTCCGGAGATTGGTTTTTTGAGCTGAGTGGGGTTGAAGTGGGAGCTAAGGCGTTCGCAAAACCTCATTACTCGGGCACTCTTCTTGGATTTCACTCATGGATAGTCGCCGAACACACCGGTGAACAGAGTATAATATTCAAATCACATCTTTATATCTACATCAAGTGATGTTATCGAGTAGAAAAAGAAAATATAGTTAAAACTGTCCAGTGCACTCCTCGTGGTCGAATGTAGGTTTGGATTTGAAAACTAATCGAAAAACGGTTTTCAGCCAAATTTGGTGTGGACGTTCATATTGAAAATGTTATATATTTAAGATAATTTTCGCGCGGACCGTGCTTACCCGTGAAGTTTGGGAAAATGGTTTATTAAAATATAATAATTCGCAAAAACGATAGAATCTTATGATATAATTCAAAATGTAAGCCCTCCTATGAATTACGCATTGATTCTAAACGTGTTACTAGACACTAGTTTTACGTTTATCAAAACAATATGTACATAATATACTCGTATTATATTATGGTTCCTGATAGTCGTAATTTTTTGTTTTACCGTAAACACTTTTCGGGTAGTTAAATTTCACCGATCTTGTGATGAGTTGTCTCATTATTTCGGCGATTGGTCTATTGGTTGGTACATCAGTGTGGTCATTTTTCGATTCTCCCGGGGTCAGAACTGTTGCATGGGTTCGGCCCTTTGCGGCATTCGAAGCGTTTCATTAAAGTCGCAACGTATATATTGTATGTACATAAACGATAATTACTATCATTCGGTCGACTCGGAACGATAGCCTACGCGTACGCATACACGGATTTACGTATCGGTACACATGCGCTGAATAAATAATAATCTATTGGTTTTGTGACATTTGGTATATTTATATAAATACACATTAATGCACAATATCGAAAGTTTAATATACATGAGAGCATAGGCACATTATACGTATTGTGTTCAGTATTTTCCTCATACTGTTTACTTTGTCATGATCGGTTTACGCGTTTGTTTGACTATTTTTTTCGATTCTATGTGGATAAATATTTTATAGTTTTCGTTCACGCTCGCGTAAAATATTGTGTAGAACAGCGATGTTCAAAGGTCTTGTTTCACCTATCTATCTAAGTATAACTTGAAATTAATACTAAATTCAAAAAGTACTGGATTGATTTGCTCGTAGTTTTTTACCGAATGGTCCACGTTGTCCGGGGAAGATTTAAAATCATTAAAATCCATCGATAGCCCCACTATCAACCCCCTTCCCAACACCTCTGCGCAAAAACCGGTTTTTAGCATATTTGGTACCTCGGTAAACTGTAATTCATTATTATTATAGTTGTTTCATTGGCATGTGAAAAATTGTATCTTGTTCTTGGGCGCCCATTAGGGGAGGGTCAAGACTGGACACTTGTCCCTCCCTAGGAAAATAATATGAACGAGTAAATTAATGCATGTCATTATTATTGTTAATATTAGTATCAAAGAAATGTTCTTATTTACCGATTTAGAATAATAAATTTGATTATGCTATATTTTTCTCGGGTTGCATAAACTTAATATGTTAATGAAGCAAACGGAATGACTGAATCTTTCTTAAAAAATGCGCTAAAAAAATAATATACAACAGGTAAAATGTAAAAACAAAAAATGCAAAATAAGAGTTTCACCTTTGACGTGTCTGCCACACGAAACGAACGATGCACTTGGAAAGCATATATTGTCTATATCGTCCAAGATCACCTTATAAAAAATAGATTAACTTTGCGTTGAAATCCGGGCTCTAATTATAAACAAGGATAGCACTCCGCAAGACCGTCGTAGTAGCAGATCGAAATAGAAACAAAAGGAACAGATGTCGCTGTACGTGTCCATTAGGTTTGGACGAGCGGCGCGCGTATTATCTAAAACAATAATGTACACGCGTGTTATATATTCGACGAGGAGAAATCGATCCACGCGTATTATACATATATGTGTGTGCGTATGTGCTCGTGTGCGTATCACGCTGTATAAATAGCCGATAAATAATAGAGATCACACGCGCACAAACATACGTACGCACGCACGCGCACACATGGGCTTTTGACGGACATATTTATACACTTATCCATTTCGTTATTTTCGAAAAGAACGCGCACCGTCGACCAGTAAAGCCACAGCGAAGTGTTGAATAATCGTCGAAAATGCGATATATCGATGCGTGTATAATAATAATAATAATAATTCGTTTTGAAATCCCGTGCGGAATCCCGACTCTCGAGCCTCCGCGGTGATATCATCGCCAGGTTTATTTTTAATTTACCGCAATAAGATCGTCGTCCTTGTTAATTCCGTCACATCGATCACTGCACCACTATATTATACTGCGACGTCGTCGCGGAGCACACTATAAACGTTCTTTATTCTTATTTTATTTTTTATTTTCCGTTTCATTTTCCGAGCGTCCGAAATTTGCTCGTCAACGTCACTATTTGTTTGACGCCGCAAAATGTAAAGAGCTACAAGTCAATAATCAAATGGGTCCCTTTTCATGTAGCGAAAAACTCATCGGCTGGTTAGGTGGCACCGACTGTACAAATAATAATTTATTTTGAATAATTTTTATACAGTATACCTAACCTCCTTATAACGAACCCCCTTTTAAGACGTAAAATAACCACGGTCCGGTTTCAAAAACATACTAAAATTACCTCTCTAAAGCGGAACCTCCATTATCCGGAAACGAAATCATCATCGTTACAACGAAAACAAAAAAGTCTATATACATGCCGAAAAATAAGAATTGTTTATTTTAAAATGTCACTATTACATAAGAATATGTGACACAATAGTAAAACCTCCTTATAACCGACCCCCTATGGTCTATAAGACGGGAATACGCACTTTTAAGATAGCAATAACGTGCTTGGAAGAAATTCTTAAGTTTTCAACCGTTGTGTCAGATGCTGATAGGTGTTGCAGTTAACAACATAAATCCGCCCTTAATCATCGAAAACAAACAAATATCACAAATTACTTTTTTAGGCTATAAATCTAATACAGCTATAATGTGTGATGAAATAAAAATGTACCCATTTGGTATAACGTTATGAATGTACCTAAAAATGATTTTGAAATTATACACACGTTCATTCGATTTTGTGGTTTTTTAAAACCATTTTTTTTTCAGTCTTCCTATAACGGAAATATCAGTTTGTCCGAAGCGATCCCTTACAAGGAACTGTAGCTGTATATTTTTAAAAAAAAGATCTATAACTCCAGTCTTGAGTCGTAATTTGCTCGCCCTCGCTTTCCGGCCATAACAGCAGCTCGTGTACAGAACCACGGAAACAGTTAATTCGAAAATCCCATTAACGTGAGGCCGCATAGATAAAGCAATGACTCACGTCGTGTAACGCATATTATAACAGTGAATCAACCCACCGACTAAGAATTGCGTTAGAAAATATTATTGAAGACTGTATAACATACGGCTTGTTGATGCACTGTCATAAAATAATTATGATCGCGATAGAAAACTATGACCTCGTCGAGTCTGTTTGGAAAATAACGGTTGGATTTCCGCTGACACTACACTGAGGGTAGAAAAGCTGCACCCACCTTGGGAGTAACGTATTTGCGTAAATATTTATAAGCAAAACAAAGTAATATTTCTTTGTATTAAATTCGTATAAGACTTCAAACAGTATTATCGTTGAATAATTCGGGACATTTAATATTATCAGCACGGTTTTCGATTCGTCTAAGCGGTTCTTGTACTACTTGATTATTTAAAAGCTAATTAAATTGACGAACGCGGTTGGAAAGTACAATTTGCAGTATCCGTTTCGAGGTTTTTACAAAGTACGAGTCTCTTTGAGGAAAGATTTTTAAAACTCGTCCTACCGCTTGTTTACACATTGCAGTTTGTTATTTAGCTTGCGTGCGTGCGGTAATGTAATAATTATTAATTCATTAATGGCTCTCACTTTTTGTAATCAAGTTTGATTTGTTGAAGTCTTTAAAAAACTGTCACAAAGTTGGCGATTACCGTTCCCCGGGTAGGATTGGTGAAAAACATAAATTATTTCTCCACGTATTTTGTTTTGATGATATTATTTGCCAAATTCTAAATATATTTTGAATAATTTTCAAAAGATAATGTAATATACTTTATATAAAGATACAAAGTGACAAGCAATGTGCTACTAAGAGACCCAATAAATTAAAATATTTCAACTCGTTTTCGAATATACGCTATGGAGTTTATCTCGAAGATTTATACGGCCCGTCAGAACACGTGTTATAGTTGTGGGAAATAACATTTTTAATTTAAGTGTAACACAGATTCGTTAGTAAATAAATATGTGTGTATACTTATAACTCATGTACCTACATATATACATATATGTGTATTGTATATAGTGAAATAAATTATATTACATTTTATTTATTTATATTGATATTCGGCTTGTTTTTGTTCTTTAAACCATGTTTGATGTTTTGTTCTCGAGGATTGAGCTTTGTTAAAAACAAAAATATATAAAATATTTTGAATCTATAGTTAAAACAAAGGGGCACGTTGTGTATGGCGTATTTTCATGCATAGAGTGTTATTAATGCGTTTTCAGAAAGAAAAAAAAACAATATGCTTATACATGTGTGTAGAGATCAAACAGATGTTACGTGCAAGATCGGGATAGTTATCGTATTGTTTTATTCTTCTGTACGTACTTCAATAAAACAACTCTTTATTTTATTTGCCTAAAAAAATAAACTATAAGAATTTTAATACAAAAAAATAAAAAATAGAAATAAAACTTAAGGCACAACAACAACAGTACGATCGCAATAATATGATATTCGATGATAATCCTGCAGGAGGCGCTTCTTTATACATAGTATTCACGTGCTTTGAACCGTGCTATATATTTTATTAAAATAACCAGAAAGCCATGTGCATATGACAGCGGAATATAGACGCAAATCGTATTTTTAATCAAGAACTGAACGCTCAAACCAGTGGAATTTTTATACTACCGATTTCTATAAATTTGTTTTATCATGAAAACATTTTACAATCAAGAAAAATGATACGAAAAAACCGTGTTCGTGGACTTTAGGTTATACATTTAATACATTTTAATATACAGATTGGCCCAACATATTTTTCCGATAGAAATACCTCCGTGAGTATTAGGTACATTTTTTCCCGATAATTTTAAGCGTATTATATTTTATAGGGTGAAGGGGGGCGGCAATGGAAAAAGGCATATGAAAAAGGTGATATAAAATTGGAATTTTCATCTTTAAAAGGGTTTAGAAAATAACTTGAAAATTTGAACATCCATCTGTAGAAATTTCGGAATTTCAGAGCGATTTGGACGGGCTAAGTTTATGGATAGAAAATGAGATTTGCGGGCGAGTCGCAATTTTTGAAAATGGACTCGCAAATTACCCGAAAAATATTATATTAGATTTCGAGTAGATTAGAAGTGGCTGGCCTAAAATCACGTACGTATTTGTATGATGTTAAAAATATTAATCGGTTATTCGTTTAATTAAAACAACTTTTTCGAATACTTTTGTACAACAAAAATTTTAGCATACCTACTATTTTTTCTTGCATTCCAATAAAAATTAAAACTGTATCTTATTAACATGGAACATAGATGGGAGATAAAAACAGTTTCAGACTTCATATTGTACAGGTGTATACCATATTTGGTTGGATTTTGTTCGGGTAGACAATTTGAATGAATACATTAAAAACGCAAGACGAACAAATAAAACTAATGAAACTCGTTTAATCATATATTCAGAGCCCAACAAGAGACGTGCTGTTGGACCTAGAGTACAGGGGCCCGGCTATTTTAGGGGCATGTGGGCTCGTTAAGTTTTATTTGTAATTTTTGAAATTTGAATAAAAAATGTATATTTAATGTAAATTAAAAAATATTTGTTTTTTTTTTATTCCTTTTAGACAATATTGTAATACAAAAATAAAAAGACATTGTTATTGTCAAAATTCTTATAAGTCTTGATTTTTAATAATTTATAGTAAATTGTATTTTTGGAAGTCTTATAAAGGACCCGGACAAACATTTAGTACATCATATTATGTTATTATATAATTTAAAGAAGCTTTAGAAGTAACCATATACCGTACAATATTGAGTACATATACGATATAGTTCAGGTGTTAGGTTATAATAATTCAATTAAAATACTATTCAGGAATTCAAGTATACGAGGGTTGACTTATAATGTGTCTGCTCCGTGTTGCAGTACGTATATTGTAACCCGTACTAAAAGCAGACCCGACAATAATGTAAATACTGTTGGCGAAACTAATTTTTGTCGAAACGATAGCGAATATATTATGCGTGCATATACGTGGACGATTGCGAGGGCGTGTCCCAAAATGCAATCGGACGTGCATAATACGTATTGGGATTTAGTTGCGCGAGGAAGGGCATGTAAATTAGACACTCTCCCTCTGGTGACCTGTTGAAAAGTCCCTTCCGTTAATTTCGGTTACGTTTTGAATACCAATGACGCTGCCGCCGCCGGTATAGCAGCAGCAGCAGCAGCAGCACGATGTATATACCACCTTGTTTATTTGTACACGCTGAAAATTAAGTAATATACGGCGCGCGCGTTTCTTCGTCCTTCGGGGGAGACTTCGACGCTTCGGCACACCACCGCGGCCGGTCGAGAGGAAACGGCCGAACGATGCCTGCTGCTGCTGCTGCGTGGATTGGCATATTATAATGTCGGGTACGAGGAAGACGCGCCGCGACGCAACGCTACGCAAAGGCTATTTGTTTCTTTTTTTTTTTCCAAATTGCATTTTGATACGATGCTAATTTTTGCCGTCGCGTCGATCTGATGCAATCTTCTTTTGGGAAATTCCACTCGTACGCAACCGCCGCGCCGGGGGAAATGATACCGCTGTGCATTTTATTATGTTATGCAAAAAGCGAAGAGTTCCACTCGAATTCGTTCGTTAACTATACGTGTATAGCGCATTTGCATCGGTTCATATTGTATCGTTGCTGCTGTAGGAGGCCGGAGTATTAGTGTTTCTCGTAAATTTCGTTCTTGCCTGATGTTCTGTTGAAATTGTTTATAAATTATGAGTGGAACCATAGGAAATAGGAATGCATTTGATTTACCGTCGTGGTGTGATTTTTCTTTTTCTTTTCTTATTTTACGCGTCTGTCAGAACGATTTCGACCACAAGACTTTCTTTGATCATCAAACGGAGGGCGATAGCGTCTGGTACGGACAATTTTGTTTACTTGGTTTATTTCAGTTAGGTCGGTTTTTTTAAATTTCACAACAGTCTCCAAAATAATCGAGAAGAACTGACGAAAAATTACAAATAATATATGGATCTGTATTCTATATCATATTTATAAGCCGCCCCCGAGAACAATAATTCATTTCACGCAGCTGTTTATAAGATTGAATACTCATTTAATGCTTTCCCCTCCCCCCCCCCTCACGTTGTGATTTCAAAACTTCACGCGTCGTCTATACAGTTTAGTTTGAAATTATTGTTGTGTACGTATATTATACTATTATACCATACATAATACTACAGATGCTATTATGGATTGCAAATTACATTTTTGGAGTTAATTAAACTAGAAACATCCTGGGGAAACCAATTAGCGTATCTATATAATACATATTCGTGTGGTTAATAATAATTACTATTGATATTTTAGCTATGATATCTTCTGTACGTACCTACGAGCTATTTTCTGTATGTTTGTGTTTGATGGGTTCCTTTGATGTCTATTATACGTCTTTGATGCAACCCATGTATAATAAAATTGGCTTCAAGCTGTAATCATAATACATATATACATGTGTGTGTGTGTGTGTGTAATAGATACTCGGGTGATTTCATCAGTCTATAAAAATATATCGATTTAATAGATTTGATACGCATATATATGCTGTTAGTGTGTATCACGGTATTCGATCGATTGCGCTAATACACAATGTGTTGTCGCTGAAAAAAACTGCAACGACTTGTTTTACTCCCGCAATCCCGCATGTTAAACAACAATCAGTACGATAAATATTTTTGCAAAAAAAAAAAAATATTTTTAAAGACTTAAGCATGAACGAATCCCGTGCATAAATCAGGTATCTTGGACACCATATTGGATGTAGTGCCGATCTTGGTTTAACATCCGTACGACTACAACTTGCATGCATATACTTTCCACGTGTACGCGGTCATATGGACTAGCGCAGTGAAAACGCTGAACACGGGACATCCTAGGTCGCTGACGTCTTGTCCACTATTTACAGATATCTGTTAAGGGAGGTTTTCCTGTAATACTTTAGAAATTTAGTAAGAGCTATTAATTTGTACAAACGTATTAAACGGCCGCCAGAATCAAGAAAAAAAGCTTCTGTTTGCAATCTAAAAATAAATTTCTATTTTTTTTTTTTTATTGAAAAGCGATTTTCCTGTTGAAAAGTGTCTATTATCGCGTAAACCATTTCTTGTGCTGCCCAAGTGTATACGCGATGGGAATAATATATGCTATGTGTACACGCACTGCACGACAATTCTCGCAGCGGCTAGAGCGCATAAAGGGCATATAACACGGCATGTTTATGTACATCATCAACGGGCTTACACGTGAAATATTTAAAGGCCGACGTAGTTCGATCATTTTGTCGTCGGCGGACGGTCGAGCACGTCTCTCGGACCCGAAACCGCTTTCCCGTTGGCCGCTGCTCTCGACATCAATATAATATTATGTAAAACATACGTATACGGTGTATGGAGTCCCCGTCGATGTGCGGCGTAGGTATAAGCCGGCCGTGTGCCGTATATATATTTCGTGCGTCGACGACCTTTTTCTCCCGTGTTATAACGCGCCCGCAGCCGCCAGCAGAGTCATTGGAAATTCAAACAATGGCCGGCGTCGCGGTAAAAAGGGTCCCCAGGGCTCATTACTGACGGCAAAACGTCGAAACGTCTTTCACCTGATCGGACTTTGAATAATAATGCACCGCGTCGCGAAGGACACGGCGGCGTAGGAAAAGAATAAACGTATACGAAAAGTAAAACAGTGGAAATCGGCATTACGTCCGTCGTCGTCACGTGCCACTCGTCAACCCGCGGGAATCGTTTGTTTATCAACGACGGGGCGGTGATGACGCGACGAGTGGGCGATAAAAAAAAATAAAATAAAAAAAAACGCGTGAAACGAGTCGAGAAGAGATGTCCTCCCGCGCGCACGTCCATACACACAAATCTATATTATTCATGTGTATGCGTGTGAATGTATATTTATTTTTCCGCCGCCGCTCGTATATTAAAAAGGTCCATGAATAAAACATCGCGGTCCCCGTAAAACACACACGCGGATGTTATTTGCCGACGAATTTCTTTCCGTCCGGCTTCGCGCGACATTATTGCGTGCGTTACCATGTTGTGGCCACTCGGAGACCGCATAAATGCCCGTGAACCGACAGGGCGGCGTGTAAATAACTCGTGTACGTCATACGATATTTCACCGTAATAGCGCCGATCACTGGGTAAACACCCAAGTGATTTGCTAGTCAACGCAAGGATGTACTGTTCGTGCCTAACGGGTAAAAGTTGAAGTACGTAATCTTGTTCGGGCTTTTACTAGAAAAACGGTGTTTGCATCCTGGGGGCTACATAGGGACGTAGACATTTAATACGTAGAAACTGACTGTTACCACGACTGAAGAAAGTTCAACTATGATTTTCAGCTTTTACCTAGCACAAACAATGCAGACCAGCAGAGCCGTGCCGTGGGGGGGGGCTAGGGGGCATATGCCCCGGGCGCATGGCTTAAAGGGGCGCCAAAATTTTTTTTTATAATAAATAAAATATATGAGAAAGATTATTGTTTTACAATTATTTTGGACCATTACAAATTTTTTCTAAACAAATTTCTGATTATGTTCGAGTAATAACAATAAGTCAACCGTAACGTTTTAGTTTTATTCTTGTATTAAGGATTTGGCTTTATAATAAATTATCGTATTCTTTATGTCAAAATCGACTGCGCGTTAAATACAACGAAGATATTGACCGGGAAATAATTAGCGAAATCGAATTTTTCAAATATCAAATAAAAGCAATTTTACCAGACTTAAACTTAAACTTTAACAGACTTAATCTGCTTTAAATATTTTAAACGCAATTAAAAAATATGAACTTTATTCAACTTGTCCAAACTTAATGACTGCATATAGATTGTTTCTTACCATGCCTGTTACCGTCGCTTCCGGGGAACGCTCTTTTAGTAAACTGAAATTAACTAAGACGTATTTACGGTCAACTATGTCGCAAGACAGATTAACCAATTCAGCAATATTATCAATTGAGCATGAAATAACGAAAAACATTGATTTTGAAGACGTCATTGAAGATTTTGCTTCAATAAAGTCCAGGAAAATTAAGTTTTAAACTTGTAAATATAATATGTATATATAATATAATTTGTGATATGTATCATTTTTAATTAATTATTACGGTATAAATTAATAAATTATACCTAACTATTTTGTTTAATAATTACTATTACAATTAGCTTTAGTTTTTTGTCAAATCAATGTTCAAAATACGTTGTAAAAAAAAATTTAATTTAATAGGAATGAAATGCAATATGATTAATGATAAATAAAATAGGGGGCGAATATTTTTAATTTCGCCCCGGGCGCCAAATCTTAACGGCACGGCTCTGCAGACTAGTAAAACTTAGCTTTACCCAGCGATCGGGCTTTTACAGTAACATTTTATATAATATATAAGAATACTCGTATATATAATAATAATTTGATCGCGCGACGAGCCGTTGTGGGGCTTTCATCGCGTCTCTATGTACACACGCGCACCGCTGCTATTCTCCGAATCTAATATTTCGAGGATTACGGTGTGAACGCGACGAAAGAGACGACACAAACGCGAGTCAAAGGCGCAATACGGATATTGATTTTATTTTTTATGCTAAATTTTCTTTTAGAAGTAGCCGATATATTCCGCGCATCCACCGGCGTATTCGTATGAGATTAAAAAAAAAAAATAAAAAACTATTCAGTAGTCAGGTTTTCTTTGGTTATACGTATAATAATAATGCGCTGCAGTATTTCGTTCGTCTTTGAGGTATATACCATAAAACACGTATTATACTGCTACGCGGGATCTAAGAGAAAATCGCGTGACAATGGGATCGTTTATAATATGCGTATAATGTACGAGTGAAAATAAGATGTTTGTTCATTATAAACTCGTATATAAGGAGATTTAAGGAAGACTATACGCGGTGATATTGCACACGCCGGGTTTTGTCCCTGTTCCGCGTGTTCTGTTACAAAACCTCTTTCGGCTTACCAAAATACGCCTATCGTATGGCTATCATCAAACGAAATACCCTTTTTATTTTTTATTTTTTCTATTCTCTCGACATAGCTTTTACAATTATACAGCTATTTTGCAATCCCGTCGAAGAGTAATACCTAGCTTTTTTCCTATATAATATTACATTTTGAGAGTCACATACGTTGAAAATCATCTTTATATATAATAGTAATATTGCGTTATTTTTCAAGCGGTTGTTCGGTTAGCATTTACATCATTTAACATCTGCGCACTATTTCGCGTCCACAGTCGCAGTATGCTAACAAGTGTCAGCGCCAGCGTCTTCAGATGTCGGTTACGAGTATGGACACGACAGCCGCGATGGAACATACGATAGGTGGTCTTTTGTCCAGACTTGTCGATACCAATCGGTACCATTCGATTGGCCGCGCGTGTCTCAAAAACAGCTGTCACGAATCTAAAATAAGCGTATCGTACGGAAAAAAAATAAAAGTTCTTTCTCGAACACGAATTTTTGTACATTTCACTGGATAATTTTATTGTGTAAGCCAGTGCTTCGTTTATTTTTTCTTATATTTACAAACATTAGTACGTACGAACCAGTACACGTGCCTATAAATACTGTTTAGCGTTGGCATTTGAACTAACATCGCTCTGTAGACACGTTCACGGATCGGCGTATGAAAATAAAATAAAAACCTGAACGAATTGGGCACATCCTCTCGCCACCGTGCTCAGACGATATATAGTGTCCATCTGGTGTTGGGTCCAGCCCGGGCTGGCGCGCGCGTCAAACGCATCCCCTTCGACGCCGGCAGCGGTTACGTGCCGCCTCCGCTCACGAACGTAGTCGTATAATTAACACGCCGGTGCGGGGGTGTGCGGATCGGCGTGACGGGTCGAAGACGGGGAGCGAGCGGTCAGGTCCATATACTGCACTGCGAGTATACTTAATGGCAGCGGAGGGGTGTGGTGGCGGTGGGCAGGGAGGATAATCCAAAGGGTTAACTCGACATAGGTCCGCAGGGATAACGCGCAGCGGACCGCCGATCCCGCAACCCCGGCCGTAAACCTCACCCCCGCGATCGTAACGGCGGAGGCGCGGGATATTTTTGACCGGAGAGCGCCGCTTATTACTATCTGTCCGACCGATCGGCGAAGGGGCCCGCCGCGCCGCGTCGTGTGTCAGAACAATACGCGTCCGTCGGTGGACCTCTCTTTTGATCGGAGCAGATAGATCCTCGCAGTGCACCTCATCGCGTATTATAATATTATACTACCTATGGGGTACAATTTTACGAGAATATTAAACGGAAAGTTTTTGGAAATGTTTGACGAGCGTTTCGCTCCGAATACATCTGTCTCTGATAGTCGGCGTTTGACGAGTCTGAATTGTTATAACTTTACCGTTTCGCGAAATTTCCCGGACCGCCGCCCGTGGTAAGTTAGTACATCGTAATCACTATTGCGTCCTATCGCATCACGTCCGATACGATGTGGGGTGAGCTACTTCATTATCGGCCTGTTGTTTCCAAATCGTATTCAGTACCTGTATGATTTAAAGCTGCAGCAGAGTCGAGAGAAATCCTGTTTTCGGCGTGGACTCCGGTGGGCTATTTAATAACCATGCGTGTATATATCACGTGTCGAAATGCTCCGGTGGAAAGTCTAGGCGTGTTCAGGAGTGTCGTAGAGCGTGTTTCGTCCGACGATTATGACCGAGCCTCAAGTTCAACTTATTTGTTAACAGCTAGCTTTTTAGGGCCCGAGTGAAACCAGGAAGTTATTGGTTTTACCATGATGAGTGTATTTTGTTTTATGTCAGTGTACACGATTTCGACCGGAAGCATTCCTCCGATTTTCACAATCTTTAGAGATTTCTGATGGGATATATTAGTGCATAGAAGGGGGTGATTTTACGAAATTTCCAATTATTGTCTTAGTAATTGCGAGAAACCGAAGTAAGAAAAAAAACGGCAAAATGTACCACTTTGATCCACCCGACCTCTTTCGCTCAGAATCGTTTTTTACGGTGGTAATGGTACATTGGTTTCAAGTTCATTAAAGGCCAATACAGCAATATCATTCACCCACCTCTGTATACAATCTGTATTACACCCGACCTAAGAGTTTTGGATTTTCTTTTTTTTCATTCAAAATATTTAATTACAGTGGCTGTATTTATGCAATAAGAAAATGTGATGGGTACAGAGAAATTTGGTGTAAATATCGTTTAGACTTTTAGAGGAAGTTGCTCATTGGCGAACACCTAATCTGTATACACACCAATTTTTATTTTTTTATTTCAGACATTCATCAAAATCTTACAGACGTTACAATGCCACAGAAATGTTGTCATTTATTAATTTTCTTTTTCATTCTAGTATGATATTATAATTTCTTAACCGTATTATGCTTATAGGTAAATTAAGCGTCTATTATTATCAATTGCGCATCCAGTTTTCACATTCTACGCCTTCGTTTGATTTTGGTCTCGTTACTACCGTCGCGGCTATAATGCCGGTTATATGTACACATATTTAGTACGAAAAGATTTAAATAAATACACGTGTTGGCACCGAAAAATATTCGCACACGCAGAGCTCGCGGATTTCGATTGTTTCCCGCCGTAGGCCCAACCCAAACTACTACACGTCGTACGCGCGGTTATTAAAATATATACTTACATTATGTACACACGTTTCCGTGGTTCGGCACTTGTTCGTGCGTACAGCGTTATACGTTTTCCCGGTGTCCAAGTTTACACTCGGCAATGGATCTTGGCCGCGTGAAACAATAAAAAAAACGACCTGTACACATTATTATTATTATTTTTATTTATTTTTTTTGATTTAAGCCTCGGCATCTATGGCCATTGGCATACAAAGAATTTATTGGTTCACATTTTCTTAAGCTACATTATTTACAAATACAATTTAAAGATTATAAACTATTAACAAGATTAGTCTTAGTCATAAAGGTGATCATGAGGTTTATGTTGTTTGGGTGAAGTGCTCATTTTTTAGTATTATTGTTATTATTCAATGTTGTCATCATCGTTGCACGCTGCACTTCTGCAGAAAACGAGTTTTGCACGTTACGTGTATGTGTCAAATATGTACTCTGGTATGCGTGTAATAAATTCGGTCTGAATACGACCGTGGACAATTTTTCGCGTGATAGAGTTCGGATTAATAATAGCAAATAATCTTCCGGTAGGACGGTTTCGATAACTCGTGCATATTATACAAGTACAGTCAGAAGAGTACACTCGCTGCACCGTACGAGGAAACGATATAGTAATCGAATAGAATAGAATATGCGCGCGTTGCAGCGACGGTATTAATATGCTGCACGTGTGAAATACGATTTACCACTTTTTATTTTATTTTTAATATCTCCTTACCATTGTCCCTCGCGCGTACCATATCGTAGGTGCGTATATGGACTCCTTTTCGGATATACTCGACTTCGAATAATAATTCCTCGTTTCTATAGCAAATACCAATATTAAACATATGCATATTGAACACAGGGCGTCCCACCGGGATTTACACACAGCTATAATATGTCCATTGTTAATAGAGATAATCAAATTTGGTTTTTTTTTTTTTTATAAGACTCGCGGAGCTAAATATATTTAGTCGACATTGGTATTGTAAATTTAAATGTTAACAGAATATATGTATAATTGTTGAGCTGTATAGTATACAGGGTGTCCCAGGTCTATTTGACTAATGCAATAACTTTTTTTCTATTCAATATTTTTAAGTTTTTTTTTTTTGTAATGATTTGTAGAGCCCTGCGCTATAATTTGTATATCTTATACTTTATTTTATTTTTATACAACAAAAATAAATAATTTAAATTTTGTATTTAAAATTTTTCTAATAATCCAAGATAGCTATTTCATAAATAAGTATTTAAAAACCATTTTGGCGTTTAAAACTTTTAATTTGGTTAAGTCGTTAATTTTTAAACAATTTTCATAGTGTGTTAAAATTCAAATTTATTTCTTGCTAATCACTGTTACTGCTGTAGTCGATTTTCAATTGTTTTCTTCCAAGAAACAATAAATTTGTTATCATTAAAAGGTAGGTCATTACATAATATTATTATACATTATTGTATTTTATCATTATTTAACATGGTCACGTGATGCTTACCATGGATGTTGATACTAAACAATTGATACTAAATTGTAAGAAATAGTAAAATGTAACTCTGTAAATTTAATTTTTCAACTATAAGTTCAGTTTTATTTCTTAACATTAAATAATATAACAAATTAAATATTATGGAACAATATACCTAACTAGTAACTAGTAAGTAGTAACTATGAATAATTTTCAAAGTGTGCGCCATGTTTCATTATACATTTTTCATACCGTTCCAGAATTCCAGTTGTCGTGGATTCCAACATTTCAAAAGTAAGAGAGTTACACACATCAATTATGCGTTGTTTTAAATCATCTAACGACGTTGACTGTTGGGAGTATACTTTGTCCTTTAAGTAACCCCACAAAAATAAATTGAGTGGTATTAGATCTGGAGATCGTGGTGGCCAATTTAGTGGACCTCTAGTTCCTATCCATCTCGATTGAAAATTTGTGTTTAAATAATCACGGACTATATTCGAGTTATGTGGTGGAGCACCGTCTTGCTGAATCCACATATTTACTCGGAGATTTAATGGAATATTTTCTAATAACATTGGTAATGTATTAGTCAAAAAGTCTAAATAACGTTGGCCAGTTAGTGTGCCATGATAGAAATAAGGTCCAATCAAATAACCACTTATTATACCACACCACACATTGGTAGACCAGCGAACTTGTGCATTGGACTCACATGTCCAAAATAGATTTGATTCATTCCAGTAATGAGAATTATGCCGATTGACAATACCATTATTATTAAAACAGCTTTCATCGGTCCATAATATTTTTTTCAAAATATTATTGTGGTCATGAAGGCAAATAATTTTTGAAATATATTGAAGCCTTCTATCTGGATCAGAGGGTTTCAATCCTTGTACATAATGCAATTTGTATGGATGGAAATCATTTTTCTTCAATATACGATGTATAGAGCTACGACTGATGTCCATTTCTTTAGCTACCGACCTGACAGATGCATGAGGATCACTGCTGAAAGCTGCCAAGACATTCACTGTATGTTCTTCATCAATAACATATATTTTTTTTGGTTTGAAACCATTTGGAAAACAACCTAAAGACTATTTTTTAATGTATATCTTAATTTAAAATTTGTATAATAATAACTGAATTATACATGTATGTATTAGGTTTTAGGTACATAATTTGTTATATTAATTTTATAGGAAATTTTATTGATAATAAAAAATTTATTATCAAAACGAGAAGCTTTTACTGTACTTTTTCCTCCACTTTCATAAAAAACTTTTAACATATCACGGTACTCTAAATTACTATAAATAGTAGGCATATTTAAGAAAGATAAAAATAAAAAATATTGAATTTTATATTTCAAAAATCATACACTGCATTTTTAAATACAATTTACATTATTTAATTTTAGTAAACTTAATAAATAACAAATTATAAAAATATATACAAATACAGAACTTAAAATTAAAATATTTACTAACAAAGAATTAATTATGAAATTGTTTATAATTATATTAGTATAGCAAGAACTTCAATTGGAAAAAAATGTGAATGAGAATATGATGACCGACATAAAAAATTATAGGTATATCAGAGATATATGACAAAAAAGTAAACATAACCCTATATTTCTTTACATAAATTATGATAAGTTATTTACATAAAATTATTCTTCTAGTGTGAATCATGGTGGTGTGCTAAGCATTCAGACTTAGCCACCATTCATAAAAAAATGATTATTGTGACACTGGAGGAAAAAAAAGAAATAGATTTGGCTCTAAAACGCCAAAAATACTGGTGTAAAGATAATCAAGTAACTAGAAAAATTTGAAGTAGCTAAAATATTTAGTCTCTATATTATTAATTATGATTGTTTTATATTAAATGTTGTGTGTATGACCGCAAAATGGGCGTAGACAAAGATTCTTTTATCTGTTATTAACATGAACTCTGGCAATATATAAATCTTAAAAGGGATTTCAATTAAGCTTTGTATTAATTTTCTAATACAAAGAGATCTGCAATAAAACAACAATTAAGTGTTGCAACTATATTTTTTCTATAATTTTTTATAGTAAAAATAAAAATAGATATAATAAATTACAACTTACATTTTATATTAAAACCAAGATAATGTTAGATATATTTTTAATTTATAGTATGAAAATGTTTTTTTATGTTTTATTTATTAATGAATAACAAACTAAGGAAAATTAGTATTTATTTTATCTTTTATTCTGAAATTCTCAAAGGTTGAAGTCCCTAGTCTTAAAAAGTACATGACAAGTTGACATTTAATACCTATTCTAACAATTTCAAATCATTAACTTAATTATTTCATGGGTTATTTTTTATTCTTAGTAATTATGTAAACATACTAACACACTATGAAATATTCAGAGAAATACTAAAGAAATAGGTAGTAACGTGTTTATCCATAACATTTATCTACACACTTTCAAGCCAATCAAAACTATTCAGAATGCCCTTATTTTTCTGTTAAGTTAGTTGTTATAGGTACTTATTAAATTCTTACATTAATATTATTTTTTTTTTTTATATAAACAGAGAGTTATAAATATGGTTAATATTGAATACATAAAGTTCCTGATGAACTAAATGACTAAATGTAAAACACTAATATTATATATCTACTCATCTACTTAGAGCTAACAATATTTTTTATGATCTACAATTTTACCATTTACATTTTTTTTTTAATAAAATGAAACATTTGATTTATGTTGTTTTATACTTAAGATGAACTGGTTACAATTGAACTTCTGATGGTTTTATGTATGTACCTATACAACTAGTTACAATAATAACTATTGTAAGTATACAAATGTAGTATTAAAACAGCAAGGTACAAAGCATTAATTATACAACTAACTGCATGTGATTGAAAATGAAATTGTTTGAACTCTCACCAAATATGTATACTTTTAATGTTGACATCCACCTAGAATATTTTTGTTAACAGTGAGAATATTTTAATTAATTTTATTAATAAATTAATAAATGTTAATATTAATATTAAAATGGTTAGGTTGAAGTATAAATTAATTTAATACAAATGATACTCACATTTTAACAAAAATGTTATTTTGCTATTCAAATTAAATTAAAATCTTCAATTGTAGTACTGTGTATAGGTAATCTACATAATATTTAATTTTGAATATTTTTCTTGATAATAGTAATTTGAAGTGTTGAGAATTTAAAATGTTATTATATGTATGTTTAATTTTTGATTTTTTTGTATCTAGTTACCAAAAGTTTATAAAGATATTAAAATAAAATAATTTTAACTTGCAAACTTATGATAATATGTACCTGTGTTCAAAGGTATTTCCAAAAATATTTTCTACGAATTATGTTCAATCTGATAATTCCATAGTATTACTAGGTATTTCTCATAAATTTAATACAATAGAATTGTCTTAAAATATGAGAAGACAAGTCTTAAGGTTTATAGTGATTACTGCAAAATGTGTTTGATCCATAAAATATCAACTTAACCTAACTTTAAATTTAAAAAGGACTTACAGAATAACTATAATTAATATTCAAACCACATGTCATTTGTTTCATAATTCAAAATCAAAATGTTCTAAATTTGTTTAAACGTATTTAAATGATTGAACAATAAAATATTGATGAATTGATGATGATTTAAATTTTAAAATAAGTAATAATAGGTACATCATGTTATAAATTATAATCATATTATGTTAAATTATGATAAAATACGTATTATAGTATGTGTATGTATTTAATATTGATTATCAACCTTTTAATGATAACAAATTTATTGTTTCTTGGAAGAAAACAATTGAAAATCGACTACAGCAGTAACAGTGATTAGCAAGAAATAAATTTGAATTTTAACACACTTTGAAAATTGTTTAAAAATTAACGACTTAACCAAATTAAAAGTTTTAAACGCCAAAATGGTTTTTAAATACTTATTTATGAAATAGCTATCTTGGATTATTAGAAAAATATTAAATACAAAATTTAAATTATTTATTTTTGTTGTAAAAAAATAAAATAAAGTATAAGATATACAACTTATAGCGCAGGGCTCTACAAATCATTACAAAAAAAAAAAACTTAAAAATATTGAATAGAAAAAAAGTTATTGCATTAGTCAAATAGACCTGGGACACCCTGTATACTAAATGCTAAATAAAAAAAAAAAAATGTTTTAGAAAACATTTAAAAAATAAAATTTTTATCACATGAATTTCGAAGATAGTTATTTAATAGAGCTTATTTTTCTGAAAATGGTGATTGTTCAACTTTCAGTTTTCATTAACTTCTTGATTTTTAATCATTTTTAGCTTACAAGAAAAAAGTGTACTATTTACACCATTTTTAAATAATAATAACATTATTAGCATTTCTTTATCGGAAAAATGAAGAGATGAAAATAAATTACATTATTTTCTTGTAAGCTAAAAAAATTATTAAAAACCATGAGCCCAATGAAAACTGAAAGTTAAACCGTCAATATTTTCAGAAAAATAAGCCCTATAAAATGGCTATCTACGAATTTCACAAAAATTATAAAATAAACAGTTAATTTTTTAACTTCTCTAATAAAACACTTATATTCACCAAACTATTGTCAAAAAAAATTCCTTATAAAACTATATATTACTTATAAAACAACAGAATTTGATTATATGCAATAACACGGGAGATTTCGCTCTGTGTAATTCCCGGTGGGACATTCTGTATTATGCTCTTTGATTTCGAAACTAATTTTGTATAATATAATTTTATCGGATTATCCAAACTATCATTTCGCTGGTGCATTATTATTTACAATTTGTTTACTGCCCTACCACACACGACACAATCAATACTATATTTTACTATATCTTTTATCCTCATGTGGCCTTTACATAGCATCTTATTTTATTCGTATTTATACAACAATTACTAAAAGGCTGAACACTAAAATATCCGCATACACTTTAAGTATGTACTTAAATTAGTAAAATCCAAAATATGTGCATGAAATCAACTACAAATTCGATAAAATTTGAACAAAAATAAGTCCTAACATGGAATATATGATAATCGTACTCGAAGGATTAACTTCTCATACCGATGTACTTATAAGCGGAAACAGTGTAAACACACCAATTGGCAATTCCACGACATACATGATTCTTAATCACGGGACGTACATAATAACGTATATTACGCATCGCGTATAGAGTAAGCAAACCGTGAAATAATTGTAAACTTAAAAAAAAAAACTATATATTTGATATACATATTATGTACTACGAATTTCGGAAACTCAAAGGACGAACAATTTACACGATTTATTTACACAAGAACTCGAGTATATATTGCCCCGTTTAAAGAACGCATCTCCTGCAGTTCATTACTAATAAGAGCTTATCCGACACACACACACACACACATACGCACGCACATGTAGATATGCAGATATCTTTATAGTCGTACTCGTACGCGTTCATAAGACTTTTAGCCGTGTCGCGTGCGTGTACAGTTAATTAATGTGCTGAGAAGTTTTCTCATTTGAACACGTTTAATCTCGCATCTTATCCTTTCCAAAAGCAAATACAACGACATTTCTTTGCTCTTTTTACCGGCTTTTCGCCGACTGCAAGCACTGCACCGCGCGTACTGCGACGTGTGTACGTACGCTGGTGCACGACGAAGACGTCTATAAAGCTAACCGTTTCGGGACGCGCGCTCGCTCCCTTGTCACATGATGAAGTCGGCGCGGTTTCAAATATTAGCTGCTTCTCCACTACTGCCTCTCGGGCATAAACCATAAATGTATTTACCGCAGCGCGTTGTACATCCCTCACCGTATAAAACTAAATATCGACATGTATATAGTGAGAGAGTTGGACTATGTAGTTCCATGGAATTCAAACATGAAAATATATCGAATTCAATTGACATATCCGTTTCAAGGAAAAAATGTGGTAGGCAATTTGAATGGGATATCGATGGTTTCAAGGCAAAACGACACTTATGGCGGGAGGGCTGAGCAACAATTTGTATCATCGGATAGGCTTGAGCAAGGTGCATCGTCTGGTTTAACTGGTTCATCAGTGTGGCCATTTCATATGGAACAATTAATTTTTTTATATTTAGGTTATAAACTACACTTTATACTGCATTATTAGCTCTAAACGCGGTCATAAGCAACATTTCTAAGGACTAATCTCCAATGAAATATTATTGTTATAATAACGTCATATTGTTTAAATTATGGTACAAGCGACAAAAATTCAAATCATGTCATAAAAATAGTTCTTAATATTTCAATAATAGTCATAAGTTACAACTCATTGAAAATATGCGAGACCGTAAAAACAACATATAGCTGCTTAAACAATTACTCAAAGAAAATCTCAACAAATCCCTTTAAAAAAGTTACATGAGTTCTAAATTTAAAACAACATTAAAACGGTCTTTTTTTATTCTAATGAACACTTGGAAAAATATCGTTTGTGACCGTTTGCCTTGTAGCAATCAATATTTAACTTCAGGCTTTTATAAAATTTTAATTATAAATTAGTGATTACGTAATTTTGTCAAACAGTAAATTATTTAAATTTTCTACTCGTGAAGTAGTAACATATTTTTTAAAAGTCTAAAGTATTGTCATATTTAATCATTAACAATTGTTGATGAACCGTATAACGTATATAGTTACAACGAACACTGTTCTACAATGTGAATATTTACGTATTTAAGTATAAAATAAATAAGGCTTTTGTTTTCAATCCCGTCATTTATTATGTTTGTAAAGAAAGCGATAAAACGCTTGGGGACAAGATAACAACAATAAGTAGGTAATTACGGAAAAAATGAAATTTCTACAAAAATACTAAGAAAAAAATGATTACAAAACTTATGATTTTTTGTTCAAAACATACAATCGTATATAATAAATATGTTCCAAGTACGATCAATTAAGTTGATCAATAATAATATTTACATAAACTGCAGTCCTGCAACCTTTTATACTGATGTACACCATATTTAGGAAAAACTAGAAATGTATAATGTGTGCATAGATATTATAAATAAATGAACAAATAACGAAAATAAATTTCGAATTCAAAAATCGGACCATTCGTATCAATTGTTGCCATCAATTTATCCCCTAAAATATACACTATATTTCTCACAACATGTCGATGTTTGATATTTCTCTACACACACGGTGCACATCTTTATAGGTCTATGCTCCCGGATCGTTACACGCGAATACCGATATAAATCTGACAATACCATATCGGCCGTTGGTATTTGTTTTATATTTATTATTATTTTACATACGCGCAGCTGTACTACAGTGGTCCTCGATAACGTCTCTTCCCTCGACCGCCGCCGCTCCGTTGTACGATACACGCATAATATAGTATAACCTCATCCACACGCTGCCGCCGCCTATTGTTTGTCTATACTTGAATAAATATTCTGGGGAGAAATTTAATTTGGAAAAAAATGTATATATATATATAAGTGAATCCGGTCTAATTTTTACGTAGCTACTGCTGCGAAAAGCGTTCCCAAGGGCTTCTTTTCGTTAAAGAAACTTTTCGTATCTTCCGAATGCAAACAAAACCGTTCAAAGGAGCCGGGGGAAAAAAAAAATGAAATCGTATGCGTATATATTTTATTTTTAATAAAGGCACGGGAAAAGTTTAAATTAGATATGACGGGATTCGAGGTCAAGGGACGTTATTAATATAGTAAAGTATATATACGCTCAATATTAATGCAATTTATTATTATTACGACCGCCAAAGACCATGGGCAAAATAACGTTAACACATCAAAGTCGAAAGTTTCTTTTTTTTCGTACTCCGTCCGTCCATCCGTCCGTCCGTTTTTTATTTTATTTTTTTTATTCGAACGCATAAATATATACGTATAAATGTGTATACATCGCTTTTAGATCTTTTTAGTGTTTAAGGGTGTGTGCGTGTGTGTGTGTGTGTATATATGATAATATACACCACCGTATATAGATGTATCTTTTTTCTTTATTTTTTTTTACACCGATTTTTTTTTTTTCGATAGACTGTCGAACAAAAGCCGGGGACGGTACGAATTTTCACGCTTCCCTGGTCAAAGCGTATCGGGTTCCTCGTGATTATTATCTTTCACACACTTCTGGAACTTTTCTAAAAACATATTATTATACGTCGTTTGTATAGCGCGTATTATAAACTAAATAAATAAAAATAAAAATAAATACCCGCAACGTAGAGTACATGGTAAGCGCATAACGAAATAATATGCAGATGATCATTGCATTTTTAAAAGTCATCGCTTCGAGAAAGATCCGAAGTAAGTCTTTTAAATTTCGAGTGCACGTACTATACGAATATATATATATTAATGTATTCAAAACCATTAAAAATTATGTGTTGTTTTATAATCAAATAGGTGCTCTTGAAATAATTTGTCTACGCCGACTTTTATACGCAAAATTATTGCTGGCTTAAAGCGTCACCATGATCAACACGTTTACTACATTAATACTCCTATTTAAATTGTACACGTCTGGTCGTTATAAACTACGGAGTGTTGTTTTATAAATGTTTTGCATAACCTGTAGTCTTACGGTTATCAAGCAAACATTCAACACTAGAAACATTTCGATTGAAAATTGTTAATTAATGATTAATAATAGGTTTGTAGAATATAATTTGAGAACACACGATTTGTTTGCGAAGTTTACAACATAAAATATAAAAACATTTTATTATGTAGGCAACTTATCTTACGTTCGAGCTAAATGTATATGTTGACCGATAAAAAAAAAACCCCTGTAACTATATTCTATGTTTCTATGTTTTTACTAACATTTTATTTTTCGAGAATATAATACGAGTTGTTTAAATAGGTTTATCGTAACATTTTTAAACATATTTTCTTCGTTCAACATATTATGAAAGAAAATGTAAAATTGCGAATAAAGAAAACAATTATGTCGTACTTTGAATATGAATTGAAAATTTCGATATTAATTCGTTTATTAAAATCGAAAACAATTTTAAGTATAAACAAATATATCGAAGTCGTATCATGGTGACACGCGGAGGTGTATAAAAGTGACCATCACTTGTTTTAAGCACACACTTTATTAAACAGAGTTGAGTTTGTTAAGGGTTGAAAACGGAGATCGGTATCTCGGATTTCTCAGAGGTGATAACTTTTATTACACGTCGGATCATTTAACTGAACATTTTAATTGTCCGTAGACGGGTGGAGAAAAAAAATAATTATTTTAAAAAGAACATCTCGTGTTTCTTATTAAAAGGTTTTCTTTTTTATTGACAAAGTGCACTCGGCTAAAAATGCAAATCTCTTCGCTGTCGCTGCGTCCCGGCGAGGGCTATCTTATAATATTATAATATTACGCACTATACATATAGAATAGTATATATTCTCAGAGCCGTGTTTTATTGTTATTTTAATTTTTTTTTTTTTTTATTATTCGTATAAACACTCGCAGTAAAACTCTCGTTTTCCCCTCGTCGTATACACAGCCCACCTCGCGTACACCGGACACGGTAAGTATTCCATTAGCATAAGCGGATTAACGTCAACCGATACGCGGACATTATCGTCCGTCGCCGTCTAATTTGATTTCGCGAACATCTATTATGTGCACGCGAATAACTGCAGCATTATGTACATAGTGTACGTATATACATAGCGACGGACTTAAGTGCAGCAGCAGCAGCAGCAGCAGCATTTGAAGACTTTTTTATAATACATGTATATCGAATGTTTTAATTATTTCGTGTTTGCGCTAAGAATTACCGATAAGGAAAAGCCTTTTTCCTATAGGTATAGGTATGGGTATAGCATTTTTTTAATTCGCCGTCGACGGTTCTTAAAAAGAAAACAAACAAAAGCAGAGAGATTTTCAAAGCTAATGAAGTCGGATCCCGACGGGTCGTCGTCGGCGGTGGTATAATTGGCGGAGTGATGCGCGTATAGTATATATATATAGCGGTGTAATTCCGCGGAGGACAAGTTTCTGCCGAGGGATAAAGGGGACGCGCGCGCGAATAAGATACATACTTAACCCTCTGCCGGTGGCGACCGTCTGCGCCGAGACGGACCGGGGGTGACGGTGCCGGTAGTAATTCTTAATTATTCAAAACGCGAAAGGCTTGTCATTGAGTGCCGGGGTATCGCGTGTACTATACCGAAAACGAAAACGGAAAAAAAAAAATGATAATAACGAAATTAAACTAGACGTCATTTCACGGATTATGTTAAAAAACTTTCGTCTTAACCCTTCCGGGTCGCTTACGTTGTTTTTTTCTACCCCATCCGACCACCCCTCGGGCCTTATATCGTTCTCCTCCTGCCCGTCACCCGACGACGACGGCCGGTGATAATTCTCGTATTTTAAGGGCGGCGTCGCGCGTGCTGCAGAAGGGATGGCTACGTCACCGTCTCGGCCCGAGGAGAAAAAAATAACGGCCGGCCGAGACCTTTAATTTAATTAAGTGAAAACCGAGTCACAATATAAATTATTTTAGCCCGTGATGGGACCGCCGCCGCCACCGCCGCCACCGCTGCTGCCACTGTACGCATGTGCGCGGGTACATGCAATATAATATTATTATTTTATAATTCGTTCGTCTCGGAGATCATTTCATATACTTATTTTATTAATTATCGTCGAAAGTCGCCAGTAAATTACGATTATAATAAATTACGCGTTGCCGTGCATACTTTAAAGGGTTTTCGAGAAATATGGAACGCGCTGCAGTGTAAAATATAATATATACACGTATACGGGATAAGAGTTTAAAACTGCAGAAGCGCAGCATATTTTTAACGAATGCGTTTTTCTTGTAGATAAATTTTACGATTTATAGCTGCTCGCTGTCCTCTTCGGGTCCGAACGGGCAAGACGCGCGCGGAAATTATACACAGGAACACCACGAGTGCGCTTCTAAGATTTATATTGTACATGTGACGTACACTCGCAATCTCTAGAAATAATTATTACACGCGATTATTAAATTTTAACCACTGTTTCGTCAGTTTTTCGTATAATTTATTAATAATTATATATTTAACGCAATGAGCTGGTTAAAACTCGACGTTATACATTATGTATCCGTGTCACTTAACAAGTGTTTATCGATTGTATATGTCAGACCCCGATAAGTATTGGTACCATATACGTATTATAAAAATTTTATATAAAAAAAAAAAATTTAATTTATCAAATTACACATTCTTTAAACTTCAGTAACTTGATGCGGAAACCGTATAAGTAAATCAAAATCGTCATACGGTACCGTTCAATAAAATACTGGAAGAATATCGTATATTATCGTATCAAATCTATACCATACGATAACATCTAATTACTTTATTTAATGTAGTCTGTTTATCACCATAATTAATAACCACGTTTGCCATTTTAACGAATGACTGCATGCATATTTATTAGTAAACATTTCTCAATTCCGTACAGCACACTCCTAATTTTGGACTTCAGTGCTACACTAGTTGTGACGGGGTTCACTCAAAAATAGAACTTGATATAATATGTCTATATTATAATATATAAGCTGAACTATACATCAATACAGAAAACTTTTGAACGCGTAAAATCGGGTGTACATTAATCTTTACTATCAAAAACCACATCGACGGAGTTGCAGAGAAGATTATGCGAATTATAATGTTATGAGAATTCCAAAGTTCTGCTCACCACGTTATAATAATAATTATAGATATTCTCGTCGTTGGTCTAGCGAAATATGAAAGGTTTAACTCTGGGATGAACTTAGAAATGCATGTGGCG
This sequence comes from Periphyllus acericola, assembly GCA_949715065.1. NCBI lineage: Eukaryota > Metazoa > Arthropoda > Insecta > Hemiptera > Aphididae > Periphyllus > Periphyllus acericola. The sequence goes on from OX454271.1 coordinate 1,944,648, forward strand.
CATCAGGAGGAAAAGGATAAACTATTCTAACAAGATTATACGCAGCATCATGTCTAGAAAGTTTTTAGCAAAGAGCTGCACTATATTCTGCAAACACTAAACGATTAAAGGTAAAACAATAACCGATTTAGTTATTTACATAAAATGAAAAAAATAATCGTTGGTCGATGAGATAAGTCCTTAATTTACCCATACGCAAAAAATGGTTATTTTTATTTTTATTTCACCATCAAACTTAAAAAAGTGCAATAAAAAAAACAAAATTTGAAATTTTCTCCGTTGAAATCCTAAAAAATTCTTTAGGTTGCAGATACAACACATTGTCCAACAGTTCATAAATAAATAAACATACTAATTCGGCTTAGTATAAATCATATTTATCAGTTTTTGTCAGATCATATATGACGGCGGAAGAAAGTATGCAATTTAACACCATCCATGTATTGTGATATATTTAGTGTATTCATTACGTTCCTCAATTTATAAATGTCAATACAATACCTATACAATTGTTTTACCATAACAAAAACAATAAATATTCATTTAACATTTACACCAAATCTGTCCTTAATTATTATTCTACATTGGTAAAAGTACTGAGAAAATAAATTAAATTAAATTTTTTAACACTTGAATGTTCAATTTTTTAACAATAACAGCGGGTATATTTTCAGTTCTGTATCGATAAAATGTGTATCTATAGAACAAGAGCCAACAACTTTTTTATTCACGTGAACCACATTTTTTCAGATTTTTATTGAAGGCCACATTAAATATTCAAATAAACGTTATTGAAAATACAATTTAAATATAAATACTTATTACATACATATCTCTTTATGTAAAAAATCATATTGTAAGTTCTATTGCTTTGTTTTCCAATATACTCACCAATTTTGAATAAAGTATATAAGTAGAGAAAATAATGAGTCAAGTGAGATAAACCCGTAGATTATACTCTTAAAAATATAATATAGCCACGAATCAAAAACATAGGTATTAAAATGAATATTTTACATTAATTACGATGTGAGGTATAAAATTAGAATTTTAAACAGGTACCATAAGAAATATTTGGTGGGCTGCAGAAAAAATCTTGGACGCCTGTCCTATATTATTATGCATACTGGATACAGTGTTTGGTAACATATAATATTGAAAAATCTCTCGATAAATCGAATATAATAATTAATATGTTATGGAAGAGATTACGCTAAGATTAACCGATAAAACTTGGAATCTACCAGGCACCTGCAATAAATTGGATATACGGAGTGTCCAATCGGGATTTACACATAATACGATATGTCCCGTGTTAATGCAGATGGTAAAATTCTGTTTTTCTATGAGTATCTCTGGGCAAAGGTAGTGTATTGTTGACGATAGTTTGGTAAATATAAGTGCATTATTAAAAAAGTTTAAAAATTAACTTTGTAAATTTATAACTTTTATGAATTTCGAAGATTGCCATTTTATAGTACTTATTTTTCTGAAAATGTTGACGGTTCAACTTTGAATTTCATTAATTTCTTGATTTTTAATAATTTTTCTCGATTCCAAGAAAATAGTGTTCTATTTACACGGTCTTAAATAACAATATGAGCAAACCTCATCGGAAAAATGACGAGGTGATAATAATCTACATTATTTCTTTTGTAAACTAAAAGAGTTGTTAAAAATCATAAATCCAACGAAAACTGAAAGTTGAGCCGTCAAACTTCTGCATTTACAGAAGAAGAAACTCTATAAAATGGTTCAAATATTTGAATTTCACAAACATTATGAGATAAAAAGTTAATTTTTTAACTTCTTTAATAGTACACTTATACTTAGCGAACTGTTGTCAGCAAAATTGCCTTCGCCCGGGGGGAAAAAAAAAACATAATTTGACCGTCTCAATGTACACGGGAGATATCGCTCCGTGTAAATCCCGGTGGGACACCCATGCACAATACGAACGGTGCGATCTAGTGTGAGAAATCGAAAAATTAACGTCTCCGGCTCGGTATAGTACAATCGTTCGTCTTGACCTATGTAAATTTTTCTAAAACACAGACATTTACGCTGCCAACCGTCGCACACGCTTCGTGACCCAACCTTCGCGTTGTGTAAATCACATTTTTGCGTAGGCGGCGCGGTGTTATCATCGTGCACTTTTGGTAAATGATTCACGCATTGTACAGGTGGATAACGTAGTACTCCGCTATAATATTGTATCTCCTCGTTACGTCCTGGAACTTTTCGATTCTAATTGGGTTACCAGTGCGCGCCGAAATGCGAGATCTATACACGACCACGGGGTTGGGTTCTACGTGGTAGCTGCAGGCCGCGTCTGTCCCCGCGGTACGATATTATTCCGAGCCGGTGCCAAATGGAGATTCCGTGCCGTCTGAGAATTCGACAGCGCACGTGGCGATTGTTTTTCCCACCCGTCGTCTCGACTCGTGTCGGACGCTGGCGCCAAAATTCGAAATACGCCCGACGATCTTGCGATCGTGCGATCCATGAGATTTACACGAGCGCGTGCACGCCGGCGCCGATCGACAGGACTCGCGTGCCGTGCGCAACGCGTGTTTTTACGCCTTCGTCTTACATCCTCCATACTACGTCGATTCAATCGTAACGTTTCAACAACTTTATTTCTCAATCAATTATTATTATTTTTTTTTTTTTATGCAAATTCCGTTTTTTCGATCGTCTAAACACGAATTAAAATATCGCTGTAAATGTACACGAACGCGTCGTCCGGCGGCCGCGGCGGCGAGTGTGATGTATTTATCGAAACGACCAATCCGAATCGATCGAGATCGATCTTACCTACGAAAACCACGTATCCGCGATCGATAATTGGACTAACAGAATATTTTTTTTTTTTTCATTTATTATAATTATAAAATGTTTCAGCACATTTAGTGCTATTACAACTTATCAATTTTTTACAATATGTTTGTTATAAATTTAAATAATTATAAGTTAAAAAATGACACAATTATTAACAGTGAGGGTGATAATAATTTGATAACATATATGAATATAATAATAAATATAAGGTTTAGTATATTAATAATCTTCATTTTCTGATGATGAGTCTAACAGAATATAATATAGCGCAGACGAATAAAAACTGTACCGCCGCGATCATGACACGTGTACCCGATACAATGGTTCTACTAGTTTTGCGCGTGCAGGAGTACAATATGTTTTATGTACAACCGTTCAACAAACATTTGGCATTACGCACCGCGAACGAGAAGAAAAAAACAAACAGCGGAATGCCACGAGAAACGAATAATATTACTAATACCGTAAACACATCGAAACGTTAGCGTCCCGAACACATATAATAATATAATGCGTACGATATGTAAATGGAATACAACACCGTCGCGGTCGTCGGTATATATTATAGTGTGTACCTACTACGTATTATATGCGTTATTGCGATACGAAAATAACCGTACCTGAGCGTGGATCCGCGCAGGAGTCGCGCCTTACGGGAACGTCGTCGGTATTATTAATAATCGTAAAAAGTAAAAGTATGTTATGTGAATCGCATTTTCTAATTATTCCGATTATCCGAGTTTTACATTATAATTCATACATTCAGCTATGTATATACATTGCAGCCTTGTTTACATTATTTATGCGTTCATGCCGTCTGTACAAGACACCTTATTATACTCGTATATTATTATCATTATGTCCTGTAGCGGCGCAACGTGATGTTTTTGTACATTTTTTTTTTCCACCTAGGTGACAATATTTATGCACTCATAACACGATATTATCATAGCTATTATTACTATTTTACCACCCACTTGACGACGATCGACGCTAATAATTGCGTTCACAGAATTCCGCGGAAAATGCTAATGCGCAAGACGCGTTTCGCAATGGCACTCGTCAAAAGTTTTGCTGCGGCCAGCGGTTGTATTATTTATCATTCGGAGCGTTATTATCGTATTAACTCTTCGATCGGTTTCCACGCGGACGTCGGATTGTAATTATTAATCATCACGATTTCGTCCGGTCGTGCGGTTTACTGCGAGTACGTTTGACGTTAGCATTTGCACGGGCAGTGCGTAGGAAATATTGTGATTTACAGTAGCGTGCTTTCGCGACTTGAAGAGCGCCGCGCAGAGGAACGGATATGATTATATCGCACGCTAAGCTGCTGTAAACAATGGCAAACATAAGGCTCCGATAAGAGTTTCAAAATAATCGAGCAGTAACTCGTTATCAATCCCATGCTCTGAAAAAAAAAATGAAAAACAATTATTGATTACTATGATGTTGTTTCTAATCAACGCTGCGGGTTTTAAATATTGCACTAGATAACCATGAAATAGTATGCACGAAATCGTGCGATAAAAATTAACAAAATAATGCCAATGTTGAATACATTATATTATACATGTATTATATAAGTATACACAAATAATTTAAAGAAAATTATGAAAAAAAAAAACATTTTTTATCTAAAAAAATAATTATACGGAAACACAAACATCTAAAAAAAAATACAGATATATACGATTTCTAACTACTAAAATATGTAAAAATATACAATGGCATTTCATATGTAGAATGTAAATGACCCTAATCACAAATGTATCTCTCTATTTTTAATGTCTGCATAAAATTCATCGATAATGTATTAAAATGATTAAATTCACATTATTGCAGTTCTTAAGTCAAAATACCTATAATTGTATTAATATTGTAATACGTTTAACTGTGCGGTTAATGACGTTTTCTCGAAACACAAATTTAAGTGCACCCATAATATAGTAGCTTATGATACTACAATTTATCCTTATGATGTTATGATATAGTTATTTCTCCACATTAAATAATGATTATAATTGGTATTGGCTATGTTCCCAATCATCATGCGTATCACTATAGGGCCACAATATGACTTCTTGGAGCAATAAATAATCATAACATTACTTCTATCAGGGGGACCCGAGGTGCAACTTAAACACCTTTACATATTATAGAGGTACGCCTGTTTAACTTTTCACATTTTTGTTCACCAAATCTCAAACAGAAATAATTTAAATCGTCTTAATTAATTCAAACAGCATATTCGAACGTGTGTTGTGTATATCGTCACTTCCGATAAAACTATTTAATATTCATTATTATTTATGTAAGACGAAAAAAAAAACTAACATTTAACGCACACACGCGCAAACACACGCGTAATACTAACACACACAAATGCGCGCGCAAAAGCACTAACACGTGTTTATTTACAATGCCTAGGTCAACTAGGATGTCATCACTATACAAACTATTGTAATGGATTAGTCGACTAATTCTAAATTTCGTTTTGAAACCAGTTCGGAAATCGTTTGACGATCCGTCTACAGTCTACACGGTTTAACGCGTAACCTTCACCCAGATTGAAAATAATAGTATTACCGATTACAGAAGTGGTGGCATTTATATAGTTCTCAAAATAATAATAATAATAATAATAATTGACATTGTCTTACACGTACAGTGAAATTATAATTTTCCAAATGCGTGGCTATGCACATTATTATTTATCGAAATTACATTTTATGTTCTCCGCGCGCGGTAACAAGATCTTAACGGTTGGATTATTCACCTGTGCAAATTAATAATTTAATTCTTCATAAATAATTGATGTAGTGCCTGGCAAATGTGTGTTGTAAGAAAAACGATAATTGACTCTTGCAGTCAGCGCCTGCGCGTAGACGGTGACAAAACTATTTAAAACGCATTGTCTGCAGAAAAATTGCACACGTAGCCACCGCAATACGTTTCGTTTAATATATATTGTAATATATGTACTGGTGGTGCCTACACCTGTAATGTGTTGTACAATCTTTTTTATTTGAAACCGCTGTCGATCGCGTGTGTATCGCTGAAACGTCGCACGTCCGATTGGCCGGTGCATTAATCATTTTTACTCTGGGAATAAAAGGATTATTTCTTAAATTTAGAAGCCCCATCATCCATGCATGCACGATACGTATTAGTTAATGACGTTGATCTATGTAATTACGTTTCAGATTTAGTGTTAAGTCCTTTTCTATTCGGTTTTTTTTTTTTTTTTCTAATGTGGACTATTTTTACATTATAGACGTTTGTCCCCTGAGGAGCCATAAGACGCGCGAGCCAACGAGCCATGGAAAACTTCCAAATACGATTCAATGATAAATATGCGATCCTTTTGGCGACATCATTTTCGCATAACATCATAAGAACTGTATACCCTCCCCCTTTTTTCGTAGATGGCGGGTTTTATATAATGGACGGTTTCCTGGTCGTTTTCTAAATAGCTCGTGCCATATATTCTGAATTTTCCGAGGATATTAACAATAATGAACTATATAGTTTTTGGCCTGTACCACTACACATACAATATGCTTTTACGTATGTGTACATGTATGTGTATTTTGTATTTTATGTTGTTTTCGTTTCGAAATACTTGCAGTAGAACATTATTCGAGTATACATTTTTATCCCCACAATAACACGAATAAAGCTAAACATGTATTCAAACGTTTTTTTCACAGTTGTTATTGAATAAAAAAACATTTTTTCGATTTACGTTTTAAGTATTTTTAACCATTCGATTCTAAATCGCACAATCTTATAGTTATAAAAACCTTAGGGGCCGTAGGAATAATGTTTTTTTTTTTAAATATACTACTCTATATGATTAATAATTCTATATTGGGTAAATTTAAAATTGTCTTTTAATTTTTTGATTATTATTGAAATATATATTTATTCAAATAATATTGTAGATAATATTTTGTCTAGCTTAACTTTTATATTCCATGGGATTAGCAACACTCGGTATAACATATCTTATTGCAGACTAAGAGTTTCTAAATAAAATCTGTACACATAATTTTATATTATAAGTATATCATATCAACATTATTGTTGCTTCAGACGAAGGTAGTCAAAGTTAAAAACTACAATTATCATGCGTATATACTTAATAAGTGTTATAACGTACATTCATATTAAAACTCCATCTCGGATTTACGACATATTTTTTTTTGTATGAAATCTTCAATAGTTTCAGTTTTTAGGTAAACGAATATTGTAAATTTTATTTTAATATAACTACGGGCTGCTGTTTTACGAAACATGTTTGGTAACAAATTACATCGTTATGCACATAATGTTTTGAATTGTCATCACCGAGTATAATAATAATAATGTGATAATAAGGGCGACGACGACGGCACAAAGGTTCAACCTTCTTATTTATTGTCGAAATTTCTCTTTCTTCCCCCAGAGGCTTATATATTAATTTCTAAATTAACATTATTGTTCCCGGGAGATAATATACTAATTAGTCAAATTATTTCAGTTCATCGTCGAAACGTGACGACGACGTATATAATAACGTACACGATGCGCTGCTGCCGAATGGACTAAGAATGTAGAATTTGTACACGATTTCTTTAATTCAATGTTTTTTTTCTTCTTTTATCTCTCCTGTATAACGTAATAAATGGACTCGATTACATGGCCACATGAGTATAATAATACGAGTAATATTTTTCAATCCGGTTTAAAGTTCGTCCGAATATTGCGGCGATCCCGCCGTGTAATGAGATTTTTTTTTTATTTATGGAAACTTACGTTACGTTCGTTGTCTGTCGTTTGATTTTCGTTATTTAACCATTACATTTTAATACGTTTGAAAATCGAATTCGAAATATTATTACGGTTATTACTCGGTGAATTTGTACAAAGATTTCCGGCAAAGAGGGCGAAGGATACAACTCTATAGAAAAAATAATAATAGAACTATTTATTTATAATATGTACTTCAAATAGAAGTGAAAAAAAAACCGAATTGAAATGACGTTAAATAAATTCACTCTTTGATGGACCTCCGCCTTTTCCCCCCAAAAAAAAGAAAAAAGAAGGATGTTCGTGTATTAGATGTTTCAACCCGATAACAAATGCGTTTCGCTTTTGAGAAATGGTTTCGAAATTCTACGCGAAATGACAATCTTATTTTATTAGGTTTTTAGACACATTGTTGTTGTCCTAAAATAAATCGAAGATGCGCGTCGTTATTGCTCCGCCGGGGCCAATAAGCTCCGAAAAAAAAATAATAATAATAATTTACTCGGCACCCTTTTATTGTGATGGCATTTGAAAAATATTTCATAGTTCAGAGCGGTTTCGACATGACATACGCTCTTTATTTAAAACTACACGGTTTTATGTGCGTACACTATATATTATATAGTTATAACGGAGCTGTTGTACGATACGAAAATAAATATTTATTCTAATGTACACACAAAATATGGTAGTAGTCGCATAATAGTGGTTCGGCGGTCGTCTGTAACGAGCTTAAGGAAACGATTTCAAAGTGAGATCCATCCCGACTTGATCTGACATGTTTTTCGTGTATTATTGCACGTACAGAATTACAAATCACGCACGGAAACGGTATTAAAAAGCCACAAAATCGATTTTAACCGAATTTTTGAGCCGCTGGAAACCACTTATCTGTGTATGTAGGCACAGAAAATGTTAATGAATCACGCTCGTGTGCGCTTTTACTCGACCTCCGTGTATAATGCACACATCCATGGATAATATTATATAATCATATACGTATATACATTCATGCTTTAATGGGCTTCATTTCGCCAGATTATTTTCGAGTTGTATAATATTTTGCCAACAAACCTACAAACCGTGCACTAAGCGGATTGTGACCGTAGTATACCCAAGTATAATTCCGCACACGTGATCAAAAACGTATAATATGTGCCCGTAGTATGCCCGTCAAAAGCAAAAAATGCTAAAACTGGAAGAGGCAGCAGACAACTATCGCAAGAGCATGATGTATACGCTGCGGTTTCAATACGCAACACTCGTCTTCTCGGCCGTTTTCCGATCTGTGCTTTTGACAAAATAGTTTTTATACAATATTCAAAGTAACATTAATGCCTGAAATATTTTTACAAACTAATTACATTTTTTTTTTTTTTTACAACGTATATTGAAATTATTTTAATGAATTAAATTTTTTTTTCGACATAATATCGTAATTAAAAAAGAATATAAGATTACAATGTACGTATTACCATATAATACGAGCTCACCATATCCTATGGCTTACACGAAATACTATTCCAATACGTTTAGCGGATACAGTTATTATATTCGTGTTAATTTGAGTCGTTAAGGTTTCGTGCTACGTCTTACACAGTATATTCTATCGTCTTGGAAGTTTTTGATGTTATGCTCTTCACGAAATCTCCGCCGAGGACTATTTACAATATAATAGTGTAAAAAACACGAGACATCATATAACCTTCCGTCCCCAGTGTCGCGAAAAACTCGCACGGTTATCGCCAGGAAGATTTATGGATTTCTCGTTTCGCGCCTGTCAGCGTGTAAAGTTTTTTTTCTCGAATTTTTGACGAAAGCCCGAAAAAAGGGCAGCGGTGGATAACGCGGTATTATAATACACTGGTACATCCATAGTACTATATATGTACTTATAATAACATACATGACGTCATATAATACCGCGCGACGAAAATGGTGGCGGCGAAAAGTACGCGTTAAGTCGTTTCGTGTTACGTGTACGCGATGACGAAGACGACATCCCTTCCTGCGGCATCCCCCTCCAACCGGTAGCTCCTCGATCGTAGCCAAATCCTTTACTGCACCCTTTGAGTTTGGCGGATATCTTTTCGTTCATCTCTGTATTTGCACGTGTGTAAAGGGCTTTTCCGAACGCGAGTAATATCTCAGAAACGTTTCTCCCTCTATCTCTCTCTCTGTATCTCTATCCTTCTGGTCTGTCCGTCTCCCCCTCGCAGCCTCTTAATATGTGTACACCGCACAAAGCCGTCTGCACTAGGTATATAATAACGTGATGGAGGCGACTGCAGAACACCGTTACGGGCGCGGAGGCAGGAGGAGCCCAGCGGGATACGATACACGATTATTTATGTGGCGTTATCGCTCACAGGTGTGTACCGACGGCGACTTGATGTAGGCGGTATGTATTGTAATCGTGTGTGTACAGCAGTAGCGCATTAGTGTACGTGTACAGTACGATATGGTAAATCAAAACCAAAACCGTCGTGTGCGCGCAACCGCGGTTAGTGGTTCACGTCGCACGTAAGATTGTGTACATAAATCGTACGTGTAATGTTTCGCAAACGGTTTTTGCCTACTCCGTGTGGAGACTTCGCGTTAAACGCTTCGTGCACGTCTTGACGGCAGTTCCGCGTAACGGTGCGCCCTCGATGCCGGGGTGTCCAGTAGTTTGAACGCGTTCGATTCCGCGCACTGCTCGCAAACCTGCGTTTGCGAAAATCGAAAAACCTAAATCCGCGAACCCCGGCGCCGAATTCAAAACCATTCGCCGTCACCCGCGTGATCAGCTGATACCCGAGCGCTTGGAATAGTATAAGGTCGTCGACTATTCCGTTTTCCCTTCCCCTCCGCGCTTCTGCGGAGACGCCCTTGCAGCGTTTTACTCTCGTCGGACTTGCTACACGAACGTATTTGGAAAACTCGCGTTCGCGTCCTTCGCATGCTTCGAACTTGGTATGGGTACAAAACAAACGTTCAACAATAATGATGAACTGTTATGATTGAACACATTTTAATTCGTATATTGACTCATTTCGTGGACTGCAGCGTGCGCGTAACTATACATATATCGCGTATTATTCACATTGGTATTTGTATTTTGTAATTGTTTTTGAACTCGTATGTATGACAGATAAACCTTCGATATGGTTTTAAAAAAACGGTTGCGTCAATAACCGGTCCAATTTAATTGTTTTTGAAAAAACTATTTTTAACACAATATTTGAAGTTATAAAACATTTGACTTAATCGATGTAAAGATTTTAAATTTTCACTTCTCTTTAACGTAGTGTAGGCAATACACGTTTATTTCCAATCTCTAAGCAAACCTAAGCTTTACATTCTTACCATATTTATAATATGAATCCTATATTTTTGGGAAAATATTCTGTTTCGGATAGGCAAATAGCTAAAAGTATGTCGCTATTGGAAAAAAAAAAAAAATTAAAATTAAAAATATTGTTACGGTCAAAAAAAGGAATTGTACCTATCATTTTATTTTATCCATTCATATACATACCGATTCACCGAAAACATAATGGGGTAGTTTAACGTAAATACCGACCCCTGCGCATTTGGTTTTCTGTAATGTTACTTTAACAGGGCTCGTTTAACGTCAACCCACGCGCAAAGCATTATCTACCGAAAAAGTTTCGCCACTGCTATACGAGCACAGTCGCAGTTGGACGTGTGCTTTGCGGTTAACCGTGCCCGCTGCGATGGAGCACATGAAATCGTTTCATACATCGTACACGTGCAGTATGTACGCGTTTTACTCGTACGTCTCATCGCGTACCAATGACGGTTTATTTTGATTATCCGCGGGTTCCGGTTTGTTTTTTTTTTTTTTTTGCATGTCAAAGCTACCTTAGATAACACGCGAGTAGTATTAGTGGGCGCGCGCATAATATGCGGTAACCGCGTCAGCCGCGGTATACGGTAGTTGAATTATTCATACTACCATTTCATTTCATTTTTACGGCGATGTTAATTCATAGCGTATAATGTGAACTAGAATCGGATCGATGTGGTCTAAGTAAATATTTATAAATAAATAATTGGGACGTCCTTTACGCGGAAATATATAACCATGATTATAAGCTGGACTTCAATACGCCCGTCGGACACAATCGAGACGGCTATGCAACGACGTATATTCACGGACGAGTACATATATAATCGTCTAAAACAGTGGTTCTCAACGCGGGTGATATCAATATTTCCACCCCCTCCCCCCGAGAGACGTTGTAGGGTGGATGAGGGTAGTGAACTTGTTTTAGGGGTATTGGAGATGGTGTGAGCAAGTCTTGGCCGTTAGGATATTGGTGAGCGTATTATATATATATTACGTGCTTACATTAAAACCTAAAAACTGAAATACGGATATACTATACGCTGCTGAACAACCTTTAGTATTTGAGAAAGGACTTTCAGAAGAAATTTTGTCCTTGGAAGTTCCTGAACGAATCTTAAATCGCTTTGCAAAAATGAAAACAGTAGATTTACAGATTCCAGAAGAATTTTTTTAACTTTCAACAAATGAGATGTTACACTCTTTAATGATGGCGGTAAAAAATACGTTGCCTATCAGGGTTGAGCATATAAAAGGTTGAGAACCACTGGTACAACACAAACATAATATTATACTGCCGTGCGTTTTATGCTCGCGTCGGGACTAGAGCTAGGTATATTATTATAATAGAGCGCGCGTGCACTGTCACATTTTGTCATGAGTGATTATAACGTGATTATACGTGGATACTTACAAGTATAATAACTTGTGGCTGGTTTTTAGAAATCGAAGGGTTACGCAAATACACCTGTAATTCGGCATATTCCATTAATCCTTGGGCCGGTCGCAGTGCACAGATTTGTCTTCTCATTTGCGTATCCATTCGATTATTCACGTCCGATTCGTACACAAATCACAGTCAACGAATAATGGCCGTCAAACCGTTGTTAATTAACATTCCTACCGGTAAGTCAGCCCGGTAAGCGCGCCGTCGTCAACGTGGACGGCTTTTCCACTCGCATAACTATACTTGTTATCATCACTCGCACTAAGATCTGCACACGGGTCGCAATCGCACCGTATGTGTTGCATAACATGTTTAAAAATAAATTAGCTTTTTTTTTTTTTTAGTGACCACAACTGTTGATAACTCCGAGCACGCGTGTTACAATAGAACATCGATATTGAGATGGTGTGTGCAACAGACTGCGGTGAAACGTATACGTCAAATAAATGCACTCGTTCAACACGTTTATGATATATGTATAATAGTTAACTTTATTGCAATAAAATCATTTTTCGTTGTATGCATACATCAAAATTATTATAACTACAGTCGGGATTCGCGCTTGTACGAACGGTAACCATAATTAATATAATATACACAGTAATACATGATATTGGGTACTTAATATATATATTTATTTATCTACGTAATAATAATAATAATAATAATAATAATAATAATAATAATAATAATAATAATTGGTAACTAACCTAAAACGGTTGTAATGTATATTACTATAAAATAAATTATTACACGTAATAAGGACTATGTATATAATATATATACAATATAATAACGTGATAAAATAAATTAAGAAAACTCGAGGCGCTTATACAAATTTAGAAAAAATAAATATGTTTATGTATTACAGTGTTAACACGTGCGCAAAGTCGTGCGCACGAGATTGCCGTGTACATATTTATAATATATTGATAAAAAATAGTTTTTGTATTTTATAATATATGAATATTGTTCAGTGATATTTGAAACGTATACGTGAGTGTATAGCTGATTTACTACACGATGCATATTATATCCGTGTATTATTTTGTAATATAATTTACTTAACGTCGTGATCTAAAGAATTAAGACAGAGAAAGAGATCTTATATATATACAAGTATTTGCTATCCGTTGCCGGTGAAACGTGTAGGAAATTCAATCGACTTGTGTTATTTTTCTTTAGGATCTCGCGTCTACCATAAGCTGAAAAGGCCCTGGCCTTGTGGTCCTGTGAAAAAAAAAAAAAAAACAATATATAATATGTACTTCTGTCAGCGAACATGTCAGCGGGCTCTATACCGAAAGCCTCCGACGGTGGAAAAAGTTTAAGCTCGCATGTACCGCGGTCGTAACATACGCTTTTTCATAATATACATATTATAATATTCAACGGAGAGCACGCCACGTGGAAACGTAGTTAAAAAGCGCAACTATATACTACTGCGCGGGGTCGAGTGAAAAATCATTATTATTACTATTATAATTCAACGCGCAGAGATGATAATTATGACGAACGTCGTCGTTCAATATACACGTACAATATATTTGGCTTTGAAGTGTGTCCTAGAATTTGTAACCCGAACATTAATATCCGGCGAACGGGGATCGCTGCTCTCGGATAATATATATATATACGTGTATAATACAACGTATATTATATAGAGTGTACCGTCTTCATTAGCGTCTCGCGTATCTCCTCCACCCCCCGCGCCGCACAAAGAGGCCGTTTCCGGACGGGCGGACGGACCCGCGCCCGGTCCGAAATGTTCCTTATTCAATAACATCCGCCACTGCAAAAGACTTATCGGCTGTTGCCACACTCTCTCCCGCTGCAGCTGCAGCAGCAGTTCCTGCGGTCGGACGCGTATTATTGCTGTGCTCGCGCGCCCTTTGAGTTCGGGTCTCTAAATTAACCTCCGCGTCCCCGCGACCGCCACCGCCGCCACCGCCGCCAATGCACCCCCGAAACACCGGCGGCTACCGAAAGGGCTTTCGCCGAACCGCATTCCGCCGCGCGCTCACGTAATTACCACCGACCAATAACTCGATGCACAGTGCGCTATACATGTATACGTATTATGTGTACAGTCAAAACTATCCGAACTATTCGCAACACGCGATGATGTGCATCTCCCCAGAGCCGCGCAGTAATAATAATTATAAACGTCGGATCACTATACAACAGTGTGCGTATACATATATATATATACACGTGCGATGACCGGTCGTGGCCTGAAAATCGTGTTTAGCGCGCGCGGAGAAACGTCGCGGAAGACGCTCAGCGTTTACAAAACTGCACGTCGCGTGTCAAACTGGCTTTCGTGCAATAACGTCTCGGCAGCTATTCGGAGAATGTCTTTTGCCGCGACCAAACTTTCCGGACGATCGAGGTTTTTCGTCGGAGACTCGCAACGCTAAACGTGAGTTTGACAGCTCCGCGGGTGGTGAAATCTATTTCCTTTCGCATCGCGACGAACGGAAGACCCGCTCGTCGGGGATTCACGTGCGGACAAACGGCCCGCGTGCTGGGCACTGAAATTATAGCGGAAATAGCCAGGGAAGACTGGCGACGAATCACTGTTGACAATGTCAACTACACGGTCGTCGCCTGTTGGAGAGCAGTGAAGATTTTTCCGGTCAAAGGGAACGCTTTTTTAAGCGATGCAAGGGTAGGAAGATCGAGTACCCTATTTCGTCCTCCTCTAGTTTATCCCCACGGCAAACATTGCGCTTTTAGTGCTCGAAAACGATATTTTCAATTTTCGTGTATCACACGCGATGGATGGAAGGGCCGGCGACAAGCGAAAAAAACGTCCGTTTAGGCTGCAGGATTTCGCGTATTATCGCCGCGATTAATCAATATCGTTTTCACAACGTTGCGTTAATGGACAACAACTGTAACAGCTACAACGCTAGACAACAAATTTCCACATAATCGGTACTTACGTGTATATTATAATGTCTATAACGACACGCGCTTGTACGTATATAATACGACGCATAACGTATAAAATATATAGTTACATCAAAGCATATTTGCATGTCTATTCGTCATCGGACAACAGACAAATTCCACAAACACACGTTGGCGATCGTAAAATACCAATAAAACAATATTATAGTAGAATATAGAGTCCAGCGTACGCAATAATAATAATAATAATCATCCCGAACGCGTTCGATGAAATTACC
The DNA here is from genome assembly GCA_949715065.1 of Periphyllus acericola. Lineage (NCBI taxonomy): Eukaryota > Metazoa > Arthropoda > Insecta > Hemiptera > Aphididae > Periphyllus > Periphyllus acericola. The sequence continues at coordinate 1,960,276 of OX454271.1, forward strand.
GGTCAATTAAAACGCGATTATCGGTGTGGCCAGTGCAATCGTTAAAATAACTCAACGGTCTCAAACACGTACTAATATCGGGACGATAATGTACGAATCACATGTGGTAATAATAATAGTACGTCAACAACAACAACAATATTGTTTTATTTAAGTGCACTTGGTACTTACGTTTGTTGCCGCCGGGGGGTACGAATCCGAAACCCGAAGCGCCGACTACTACGCCGCTCGTCTCAGAACCCGGTTGAGTGACCGGGAACGTGACTGGTCCTGTTTGACATAAGGACAAAAAAAAAAAAACAAAAAAAAACCAATTGTTATTGTCGGCCGTTTAAAAGTATGCTTCCCAAACGTTCCCCTCCCCCTTCATTCCTTAAATCTACGTCAAACTTTGTTTCTACACTCGCCTCGGTTTTCTCTCGGGTCTCGGTTGCCGGGCTGCGCTTCGGCGTGCGCCAAAAAGTCACCGAAGTCGAATTGAGCCGACGCGATCATCAGGTGACAGAGGACGACGCACAAGACGATCAACACCTGCGATGACAAAAAATAAACAAATAAATTAAAAACCCCGTTCAGTCGTACCTATTGCGGCGGCGTTCGACTACATAATGTTAAAAGTGATAAATTTTCGTAGAGACGGATAATTAGTTTTTTGTTTTTCACAACTTTAACCATCGGAATGTTCGCGATTCGCTCGAACTGGACGCAGTGCAACTGCAACAACAGTGCAGCCGTTGAGCAAACCGCGCTATAATATCATACGTGATACTAGAAGTGCGCATGCGGCATACGTTATGAGATCATTTGGACCGAATGACGTACTAATGATTTTGGTGCACACGAACGCTGACAGCAGAAAGTCGTGCAACGGGAGATGTGAGTTTCCGTTGTACGTTAACGACACCGAACCAGCCACGGGTTCGCGAGCGTGAAATCAATTAGGCATCGATCAGAAATCGACCAAAACCTTACGCGTGTACCGTCCGGTGAATATGATAATACGACGACAGTGTAATGACAATAATAGGTTACGACGAAGACGTCGTGACAGGTAAGACCAGGTGAGATCCACTAGGTGAGGAAAACCGTAATGCTATCGTTCGCGGCGCGTGCACATATTTCCTCCACATCGCTGCAGACTTGTCGGAACGGTAAACGTCTGGTATGGAAATTTCCGTCGAAAAGAATTTCCATTACCATATTGTTGTGCACCATTACGTCGTCGGGGGCCGGGTATGCGAGCGCGCGCTGCAGTTATATATATATTTTACAAGTGCAATACGTGTGATACGTGCGGTGCGCGGGGCTACATGTCACTTGGCATATCCGCTCACAATGCAATCAGCGTATAGGTGTATAATGTTTTAATATTATGTTATATTGTAAACGTAGTCGTATACGATTGCAAGTGGAGCGCGTAGGCAATTTGCGGGGCGCGTGAGTTGTGCAAAAATCGACGGGATCCGACGTGTGTGTAAATCGTAACGATTTTCGCCCGTGTTCGTTTTTTTTCTTTTTTTTTTCTATCCTCGTTAATATTATTTCTCTACCTTTTGTACATAATATATTTATGGCGCCGCGGCGTGCCGATTCCTGCGTAATATATAATATGTTGTGTGTAGAGAGAGGCGTTACCGCGATCTTGTTAACAACACACCGACCCGGGTCGCAATAGGTATAATATCGTAGGAACATGGATATTATGTCGGTTTCAGGTGTCGCGGGCAGCGTAAATTCTCAAAAGGCTGCACCCACGCCAAAGTCCCGTCGTGATAAATGTACGACGAAAACACAATCATTATTACAATTATTATTATTCTAGACTCGTGTGCCGCGCACAAGTGGAACGTTGGAAATAACATTATCACGTAATAATATACATATTTACAGACGCATATCGAGACTGCAAACATTATATTTTATGTCATACACCCGTGTGTGTGTGTGTGTGTGTGTGTGTGTGTGTGTGTGTGTGTGTATAATACGAGTATATAATTATATTATGTGCGCACGTGTATTCCGGTCTCGTTCCTGCAGGTTTATAATCGATTTTCGATTGCAATTAAATCGCAATCACGGCGGCACGCGCGACTACTCGTCTCGTCCACATTAATAATATTATAGCTGCAAGCGAAACGAGGGAATCTTATTCAACTTGCACTTTCGCGGCGGCAAATCGGATTCGACGAAATGCGAAAACTTGGCGCGGAAATCGTTTACCTACCACGGAGATTAACGATCGTCACCGGCGGGTTTTACTGCGAGTTTGACATTTTCAATAAGTCTTTACGCCGCCGCTCGATCATACCGTGATATTGCGTTCGATTGCCGTTTGGAGGAGATTCATGGAGCGTTTGCCGAGCGTCGGTGCGCGTACGGTTTCAGTTTTATGAAGTGCATCGGACGAGAAACGGCGAGAGAGAGAGATCGGCAAACGACATTGAGGAGGACATTAAAAAATTAAGTTCTATACACTCTCGATCGACGCCCGTCTTATACCGTAATAATATTATGTACCTACTACTGTTACGAGTGAGCGGTAAACCCGTATACACCAATAATTGCGCGATTTCGTAAACCCAAATGAAGTATACGAGCGAAGAGTGTAAATGTTATTATTATAATGTACGGTAAAACACGTTTACGGGGAATTTCAATAGGAAAATTATTGTCAAAAACGCGCGCGCTAGTTGTATAGAAAACCGGTCACGTAACGTTTCCCGTTTTACGAACACTTCCTGCTGCACAGCAGATTGAATTGAAAATACGACGTATCGTAAATAATTTGTTTGTCGCCAAAAACGAAAGTAGAAAATACCAAGTTTATTATTATTCGTACATCAATAACGAGTGTATAGTTGTGCAGGTACGCTCTGCACGCCGCCGCACATGTGTATAGCGCACGTGCGTCAAATCCTATAACCACATAATGGATTCGATCTGTAAGGTTATTATGATAAATTATTATGTGTACGCACGTAGAAATCCGTGATTTTTTTATTATTATTACTAGAATCGTTAAGATCGTCTTTGAAAAGAAAAAAAAAAAACTAAAAACCGAATAGATCCGACGCGTCCTAATTGCTCGCATAAAAATCCCTTAACCGCGCAGGACAGCTGTACAACACAACAATAATACTACGCTTGTACTACGACGTAATATATCGTGTGCGTCGCGCGTTCCATACATACGTTCCCCGCGGACAGCTCAATCCGAAAACGTTACAATAACGATATTGTTTTATAATGTTATGAATGAACAGTACAATGCCACATGGGCATTGTGTGTTGTTTCGCTTTCGCCCGAAACGAAAACCGTGCGATTGATAGTATTGTTGTACCACGTCGTGTGCTGGACCCTGGACGACGGTATTTTTCGAAGCGGATTTCCTCGCATCGAAACGTCCCCGCGGTTAACTGACGACCGTCGTGTTGTTGGAACAGAGGGTGTCCGCTGCGTTTGGGGTGGTGAAAAAAAGCGCACGTCGTAACCGGAAACCTCTATATATTTGCGAACTTTTCAAAAGTGCTGTCAAACTAATATGCACTTGTGCGTACGTTTTATTCTCCCGACAGCGGACGCCACCGCCGTAGCCGTACCGCCTCTTGACGTTTCGCAGTATACAATATATATGCGCATATATAGTAACAGGGCGACTAGCGGTGTTCTTGAATAGTAATATATGTGCGCGTCGCGTGTACACAGAGAACCTGCGGTTTCCCATGCCTAGGAGATTTCGGTGTAACGAAAAAATCGGCGCTGTGGCCCCGAGCAAAGTCTGAAACCGGGTGACACACGAAATTCTTTACTTCCGTAAAAACAAATAATTAGCGTGACATTTTCGAGCGATAATATTCCAGTTGGAAAAATTAATGACTAGGTTTAAATATGTAAATATTAATCAAGCGATTTTTACTATGATCAAGTGTTTGTGCGTGATAAAATATACGATCTCTAATTAGCTGCGTATTGCTGCGTTCCCGATGAATTATTCATTTTTGTAGACTACCTTTCTATGGAAAAAAAAATACGCTCAATTAAATCGTTATCGAAAGAGCAACCTCATTAATAATTATTGTATTATGATCTATTTATGTGTACAGAAAGTTCGTATACATAAAATAACGTATTTCGCATTTTCATTTTTTTCGTTTCATACGGGGTGTATGTACGTATATGTTGGTCCAAGGGCCGTGGGTCTTGACAATCAAAAGAATACTAAAAACCTTATTATACCATAAGGTTGCGATACTTTTTATCCTCGGTCCTCAGACGAAGGTTTCATCTTGCACAGGTATACCATTGCATGTTCTTCGGGCGGCACGTTCAGGACTGCAGTGTATACATGTACAGCGTGCAGATAGAGATGTTTCCATTGGTTCGCGGAATGTTTCATCGCGCAATCCGCGTCATAACCGGTGTACTACCACGATGGTCACGTATAACAGTATCGCTAGACATCATCACGAGCTACCCGCAATCGGTGTTGGTCGTCGGCGGTTGTCGTGATACGCTCGCGGGTCACGTGCGGTGTTTTTCGTCTGGTCATAAACGAGATCTGCCATGAAATCGCCGAGCGGTTCATTCGCGGCGTAACATTGACACACAAAAAAAATAAAAAAAAATAAAACGCGATTTGCATGGGGCAATGTCGCGGCGGCGGCGGCCGATCGCGCGGACCTATATATTATACTGTAGTGTACGCGCACATACGTGTTTATATGCACGTCGTACTACTACAATATTATCGCCATTCAACCTTTCTCAACGCGACAATAATATTATAACAACAGCTTAAGTATATCGTATACATGTATATAGCAACACAATGTGTACACGTATTATATGTATATTGTGTACAGGTATTTATGTATATTATAATAATAATATATAATATAGCGTGTACGGTTGCCAAACGTGACAATGGACATCCTGCAACCGCCGCCGCCACAATATACATGATATGATGTAGACGATAGTATGTATAATATTACATCCACGCGCGCGCTCAACGATGAATACTCGGTTCATAACCGACCAAGACGTAATGAGTCGGGCCGGAGTTCAGGTCACGAACCGCCGCCGCCAGTCCTAGGTCCTCGACCGTCCCTTTCCGAAAAACATAAATGCATTTCCTAACGCGGAGAGTCTCCATCGAGTCGTTTCACTGCCACATGTTCAACATAAGCTTTTCCAAGCGATTCCGAGCAGCCTCGTGGAAAATCACTCGGCGAATCGGTGACTAGGCCGAAAGGTCTACGCGTGTACTATGGACAAAAACAATAGAGTTCGTCGGCTCCTGCAAACGGCGCGCGGCAGGTTCGAGAGTTCGACGGAAATACTTCTACTCGGGTTCTATGTTCCGGGTAACACTTTGTTTATCATACCGTTTCGATTTCAAGCACTGCGGCTTTGTTATTTAAAACGACCCCGTGTACTCGGAACCGATAGACATTTTGCATTTTTTTAAATTTTATAAACATCAATAATATAATATACCGTGTGCGTTCCGGTCGAATTTATAATTTTACGGACGGTAAGAATCTGACCTCTGCACCGGCTGGAACGTGGTATTTTTAAATTCTGATAAACTTGTCGATTTTAAATGTTGGATTCCTGTGTGTGCACAACCATACGTCGTATGTTGCGCGGCGGAGCTCTGCAACAACAGTCGATGAAGGATGTTTGGTGCTGCGAACCGGTTCGACGCGCGTCTTCCATTCGCGAGCGGCCAGCGTTTTATTGCTATTTACGCGGCCTACGGTGGAGATTATGTGCTCGCTAACATCTTAAAACGTGATAAAACACATTAAAGCGCGGCCGCGACAAAAATCGTGAAAAACAAGTATATGCGGCACCTGTACGGATGACGGTGCGGCCACGAGAAACTGCAATACTTTACACGAAGTCGATTTTAAAAGCATTCCGCCCGACCCGAAAACCGAGAAGATTCACGCGACCGCCCGTCCATAAAACAGCGTGCGTATTGCGAGTGTGCGTATACTCTCACTCGGACACTCGCTCATTTCGTTCGTACGTATTACATATGCTCTTCGCGGACCACGCGCGCCCATGCTGCTTTGTCGTATACGCTTTATCCGACTTAGTTTTTTTTTCGGAAATCCGGTAGCACGAGAACACCATCGCAAGCGTATCGGATGAAATGAGATCAAACGTGCGGAGAAGACGAAAAAATGTATTGCTGGTGACATAAAAGAGTTGCGGGATTGTTTATTAAAACCAGTCATATAGTGTTGGTTGGTATAGGCTATATTTCGGAAATGCTTTCGCAACATAGCGGAATGTGAAACGTTCGTAAAAACTGAACACGCCGCACATGTAATATCGTATTATTTTGTTTTTACAAGCTTTATAATGCAATTATGTAAATGACACAAAGGATAACTGCTTCGCGTAATAGCACGTCCATGTGAATCGGTGTCATTGTGTAAGAGTAATTCGGGTTTTTTTTCTCTATACTTACAATCAATTCGCGGACAAAATATAATACATACATAATTATTTTAATCGATAGGTACATTTCGTACATAAAAATCACGATGGCGGTGCGGGCGCGTGAACGATGATTGAGCGATCGACTAATGCGCTTGCACGGCTAAACGGACCGAGTACATATAAATGATAGATTTTCCTCGTCACGTCTTCGAGGTATTTTGGTACACGTAATATTACCATCTGTTTGCACGGCATCTCACACGACGTATTTACACGTTTACGGGTACCCGAAAACGAACAGACCGTCATAACAATAAATCGTGCGGGTACCGTCGAGTTGGGAAGCAACGGTAAAGTGTGCGGAACGATTCCGGGAGGGGATTCACGCATCGGCGGGGAGGGTATCGTTTAAAAGGAGAACTTATCGCGTCCCGCAGACCGTGTTCCATCGTAATCATCGGACGACGCGTCGTGCACGGACGTCGGTCGCGCGGCCTTGGGGTAACGTTCGGCCGGCGCGGATGAGCAGCGACCGCGTTTTCGAGACTGCAATCGTTCTTGTGAACGCGGTGGCAATTACGGCGACGCCGCCGGGACGTGCCGCGAGTGTGTGTCACGGTCACGAAACCGGCGGCGGCGGTTGCCGAGATTCGCGGACAAGACGGACGGCGGGTTTCGCGTCGGCCGCGGAGAAAGTCCGCGAAGGGTTTCCCTGGGCACGGGCGCCGCCGCGGTGAGATTTCCGAGACCGGCCTATTGTTCCGTCGGCGGCCTCCCCGAAACCGTTCGGAACGCGTCCGCGACAAATCGGCCGCGATCGGAACGGGTCCACCACTCCGTCGTCCGGCCCGACCGTCTGCACAAGTGATTGACCGTACGCGGCGAGAGGACGGCATCGTATAGCGTGGCGTCGGGCGACGTTGTTCTCGGAAAACTTGTATCTTTTGAATCGATTACCGCAGTAATCGCGGTTCACATTTGAATTTACTCGCTCGAAACGTTCCGAACGCGTGTTTAACGTATTATTATCACTGCTGTAATATTTTCAATCGTTAAAATGCCCCTCCTAATGCGGTCTACTCACCGCGTGTTCAAATGACATATTTTAACATTTGACTTTTGAAGGACACGCGTCACGAATTAGTTCTGGTATCCGGTTTTAAAATGTTTGCCATTCTTACTGGAATATGATAAAAAAAAAATGAACGGTTCGTTACCGAGATGAACAAACATAATAGTTCCATTGTGTGTAACAATCTTGTTAACTACCTATATACAAGTGTGTACTGTGTACAATTTATGCGGGAAACTGTTTGGCGTGCGATAACCAGTTTCGAGTAATTCGTTTTGTATGAAAAATGAAAAATTTTCTAAAATATTTGCTTAACATCAACAACGTCTCGGTATCTGTACGTGCATATAATATTATAGTCGCGCATCTATGCGAAAATACGCGCGGTTAGAAATGTTGAAACCGCGTTGGTTTTCGTTTTAAGAAACAAAATATGGTCTCCCGGCGGTCTAAGCACCTTTTTTTAAGTACTCGTCCTGTACAGAGACACTCTATGAGATCTCGAAGCTTACAGCTTATTTAAATTGATTTCGTTAGTATAATATATTAGATACATTATATACTGCAGAACTTATTCGTTTTTTTTTCTCGCGTCGTCAACCGCGGGTTTATGACATATATTATTAGCATCGAATACGGGCATGCGAAGAAATTGAACAAAAACAAATGAGATTTAATGAAATGAATTTATGGCCGCGTAGAATCTCTCGTTCGGATCTCCGGGCGGCCCGCGTGCGTATATACATTTTATTATAGCTCGCGCACGTTCGCCGTCGTCAAACGGGTTGATTATGTTTGTATTATTAAAAATGTCACATTCTGACGAGCCAGCCGCGTTGCGTGCGTGTAGTGCGCGCACAAAAATTGCAATTTTCCGACTTGGAACATTGCATAAGCCTAGCGCAATCGTGATTGATATGACGTGTGACGACGGACGGCGGCGGCGAGTGCGCATCGTCGTTGGGTCAAGCGCAAAATAATATACTACGACATATAGCGATCCACCGGACGTCTTGCCGTCGAAACATGCAGTCGTGGAAGATTGCCATTTCGATTTCGACGGATACGACGTTTTTCAAAACCAGTAGGAGGTTAATCGCCGTGTGCGCGCGTGCGTGCGTCGGTGAAGTGCGTGCACAGTCAAGCTTTCACTCGGACGTACGGCAGATTTTCTGTACACACACGCACCGGCCCGTGTTACCTTCGCGGCGGATCCGGAAAAAATGAATAAACACAAATCCCTTGTACAACGTTTCGAAATCGGTGAAAAATAAAAATAAAAAAGCCTTGTGCTGTCCAAAGCCCCGTTCGCCGTCCGTGTCCGATCGCGTTTTTAATGTCCGACTTGTAAGATTTATTGTACTCCGTGCACGCGCGTACACACAATACGCGTATACCGAATTCCGCCGGGCGTACATGTCACGGGCCCACCGCGCCGTCGATTTCGGCAACCGTTTTATTATTATTGTGATTACGATTATTATTACTTTTTTTTTTTCACTCAAACACCGCGGGTAACACAATAACTTCGCGACAAAACGACACGTCGCGAGTTGTGACCAATGGTCGGCATTGATTGGTGGTTTTCGCCGAAAAGAATAATGTCGAAACGTGGTGCCGCGGACGACGACGAGCTCGTACACGTTTAGCATACGTCGATACACATTATAATTATTGTGCATGTGACCGATATTGGTAATTGTATACTGTACGTATTGCGTGCGCACGAGGGGTACCTACTACGAATGTTCATTTGCGGTGACGTTTTTTCGCACTCGCGCACACACCGCGTGTCGACCAGGCAAAGATAAATGATTATGTGTGTAACGGGACGATGATGTATCGAAAATGGAGTAGCGGTTCCTAAACGTGACATTGTTACAAGCTCGCGGGTTGTGTTTTATTAAGATATCATGCGAACAAAATTCATCATGATCCGGACCCGGATTGAAATGCCCGTATAACAGTGTGGACAATCGAAGAACGCTCTGAGAAATAATAAAAAAGGAATTCTACGGAAAAAAGACGTTTTACAAATAACCTGTACATTTTTCTTATCAAATGTATATTGTTTTATCGGGTGCCTTATGTAGGATTTACAAAAAAAAAACTGAAATTTGAAAAATTCTACTTGATGCAGCGACCCTGGTGTTGTTTTAAATTTTCTTTGTATAATATTATGAAATAGTTTAACTCAAATTACAACGATAATCGAAAAATGCTAAAAAATTGCTCTAAATATAATAAATGATCGAAAAATGCAAAATAAGAGTTTCACTTTATGAAGTATGTGTTGCATGAAACGAATTACATGGAAAACATTGTCTAAGATCTCCTTAAAAAATATGAACTTTGCGTTGAAATCCGAGTCCCGGTTAAAATATTTGTTCGTAAGATCGCGGGCCCATCGTGGCCTTAAAGATTATTCATAAAAGGATCGGCAAAAGGTTAAGAACCACGCCGAAATAGCGAGCGTATTATATTATAATATTATCTTACGCGCACGTAAAATACACTTCTCAGACGCAGAAAATACGCGATATCATACACAGCGGATTTCACGTAACACGTCTCGAAGACTATACGTTACTGTTGTTATTATTATTATCATCATCTTCATCGCTCGCGAGCAGTTATTATACCATGCATATACGCGGAGAGGTGCGCTATACCTACTCGTACGTTTGTTGGATAACTTGCGGTAATATATTGTAATAATAATAATAATAATAATGATAATAATAATAATAACTAATAAGTTATCACGGTCGCAACGCGGCAGACGAGAGGGAGACGAGTTCGTCAAGTCACGTCGTCACACTATACTGCACATCCGACCGCGATCCCGGTTTGAATATGCCATTGGATTTGGCCGGATGATGGAGAGGATACACGTGCGCCTAAAATCAAGTTTTCCGTCCGTATGTTCTCACGCCCAAGGTTGCGCATCCCTTATACCGACGGGGCGTTATGTTTTTGTCGAGGGTGATAAGATTCCGTCAAGTCTCGCCAAAGACGTTTTCCTTTGACCTGAACGCGTATTATACTCACGTTCGCGCACTGAACTTCTCCGGTTACTAATAACCGTAATTATGCGTTCGCACCGTGGGCAGGCACGCGTATCCCGAGTGCATGCAACTCTATGTGCGGTGACGTACGTTTATAAAATATGCAGGTATACGTCGGAGTATCGAAAAACTGCAACTAGGTCCGATTCGGCCGTGACGTATACCTGCAGTCGGCGGGACACGCGTTAATAATATATTGTAAAATTAAATATATTTAATGTATAATATATTGTTTAATATCGTTAAATATTCTTAATTGTTTTATTCGGACAACAAGATAAATACGTTTTATGCAAAATGTTAATGATCGTAATTTGAAAATCTGTTTGGTACATTATTTTTTCCAGGTAATGATGATGTCAACTGCTTTTTTAATTATTTTATTTATTTATTAACGATGATCATATTTTAAATTATTGTTGTCGGTTGGGAGAGATTCTATAGAAAATATATTTCGCCCCTACCCCAACATATTGATCATACGACTGAATCTAGTCGTATGATGCGTGCATTGTATGACATATATATATAGGTTAGATATTTATAGGCAATACACGTCATTTGCGAATAACGTATACCTAATACACTCTGCAGCCTTGCAGTTTAATTACGAAGCGGTATAATGTATAGATATCGTTTTCTCATTTACAAACGGAGTATTACTTTTAAAATCAAAATATTTTAAATAAGACTTGATTATAACGCTTATATAAAGATATATTCGGTTTATTATGATTATTCGTTCTATAAATATAAAAATGAAACGCTAAGTCTTCTTTAAATTATTCTGTAACTTTAATTTATTTGGAAATTAATATTTAAAAACAAATATTTATTCGAAGATTTAAGCTGTATTATCTAAATATTTCATTATGTTGTGTATTTGTATACAAATGAAATTATGTTTTATTGTTTTATTATTTATGTGTTTTGTAGAAGGTATTACAATTTAAATCATTCTTAATCGTTACTCAAGGATCTGTTAACTACATAATTACCATAAAGTAATTATAATTAGATTAAAAACCATATCCAACACTGTGGGTTCAATTCAAGTTGATTTAAACCTATGCAATTCTACAATTGCATCTTACGAATGTTATATACTAATTAAATTACACGAAAAGAATAGAACAATAAAAATGCATGAAGTTATATTATTATTATCTATAAAAAATGTGTACTCGCCGTAAACACACACTGGACATAACGTATTATTGATATATATATTGATTGATTATTCAGGTTATAGAGGAATAATTTCGACAACTTCGATATCGACAACGTATGATGGTTGTTTAAAAAAAATGTATACATCGAGATATTATATATTGACCGTAATTTCTATTGTAATTCGATATATTTGAAGTATAATCCATATTCGGCGTGGTACTTCACAACTATAAATTATACGGACGAAATCGAGTGAAAAAAAAAATAGACAGTCGATCTATCTATATATACGTATAGCAGTTTTTCGGAATAAAATAAAAAAATGGTCGAATATCCTCGTCCCGTCAACGATCATTACGAATTAAAAAATGTAGACGCCGCCGACGCGTCGTACTATGATCAGTGCCTACGAATAAATACGAGACGGATTACTTACCCTTTGTACGGAGACCATTTTGAAATATTTGACCCGTTGACCACTGCTGCAGCACTTGCGACGACGAAAAACTATTCGAATTTATCGAACACACACACACACACACACAATGTATATATATTATATCGTAGAAGCACACGACTGCTGCAGGTATGGCTGCAGGTGATAAAGACGTTTTGTGAAGGAGTAAAATATTATTTATCGCACGTAAATAATATAGTGTAATAATGCTGCACGATGTGATACGATGTTTATACGTATGCGTGTTCCGTTGGATGTACAGTATAATATTTAGTTATACGGTTTGGAGTTTAGGTAACTAGACACTAGGGTTTCGGCGGGAATCCGTTTCGATTATATAGTCGGGACTCGCGTCTTTGGCCGGCGGTGGGAACGACGACGGCGGCGAGGGTGGGGGCGCGCGCCGCTGCCGGACCGTAGGAAGAAAAACCGCGCGTTCGTACGGAAGAGCAGCGCGCGAAAAGAGGTGTACCATATCCGTTGTCAAGGTCTTCTCCAGACGCGCGCACACGACGACCGGTTCGACGCACATAACAACTTTGAGGATATACGTATATTATTATTATTATTATTATTACTATTATTATTACTATTATTACTATTATTATGCTTATATCAGTGGCGATTAAATTTTACACGCTATTTTATCTCTCTTCCCCCTCCCCCTCTCTCTCACTCTCTCTCTCACTGCTCTCACGCACTGTTTTTTTTTTTTTTTGTCAATTCAGTCGTATGTACACACTTCCCTCTGTCGATGATATATTTCATATAATAATAATTATCTACGCTCGGCTATGATATATAGTAGTATATATAGTATATATAGTATGTAGTAGTTGCTCCGGTTGTGCCGAGAAAATATTATGATCTGAACACATTTCGCGTTTCATAAACTACGCTCGTTTACATCGATTCCGTATCCCGTACAACAGTATGATGAATAAGTCAGTTTGTTCGGTCAGTTTCTATCTACCGTAGTTTTTCGACCTAGGGAACATATAATATTATAAATTTGTATCCAATGTTCATACGTTATGTATGGAATAAGAGTTCTACGCATGTAGTCGATATTACGCGGTCAAAACTAGAAAACTGAAACTCTTGGAAATATATTTCTGAAAATACTTTTTTAAATGTTATGAGTTATGCACTTACAAGTTCGCATAATTGAAAAAAAAATTGATTCTATTATTGTTGTAGAAAAAAAGGTGTATGAAAACTTAATTATTAATATATATATAATATATATCTCCTTATCATGTCCGTCTTCACTAATGACAGTCTAAATTCTTACCAATAATATTATCAATATGAATTAGTCTACAAAAAATTAACTCACATTTAAAAAAGTGAAAATTAAAATATATTATTCGTATTCGAATTCATATTTATTAATTTACCTTATTGTACCGGATAATCAGCACAAAAAATATGTGCTTTTAATAGAAATATACATTTTTTAATTGCAAATATTCATCAAGCATTAAAAAAAAATTTAAAAAGTTAAGAATATGCAGAATTTCTAAAATAAAACTGGTGTTTATATTATATAATTTAAGTCATGCACATTTCTAGTTGTATTTCTTCAAACATCTTATTCTTATATTAATAAATGTTTTAATTTATATTAATTCCGTTCCTTAGTGATAACTCGTAAAATTAATTTTTTTATTGTTTTCGCCTTATCACAAGCCAAGAAAAAATTGGTGTATTTATGGAGCACATCGCGCAGTCTAAATATCATCTATTTAACTAAGAATTGTTATACTCTAAGCAACATCATAATACGCATATATACCTACTACCTGACTGTATAGAATACAGGGTGTTTAGAACTTTTCGTAACTAAATATATGTGAAGGTACAGAAAATAATGATTATAAATTTTACTATTTCATAAAACTTTAATTTTTATAAATTTTTCTGTATCCTGCATATTCATTTAAGAAAACTACTATAACATGAAATTTCTGATCACCTTGTATATCTTTGAGCCAGTGGTGTTATCTACCCAAGTAAAATATTTATAATATATTCTGAAGTTTTCTCTCAGGTTAACATAGATAACGAACTCGAAGGTGTCGCAGTGACGTCCTTTAATATGTCATGTTCACGAACGCCTGTAGGACAATAGGACTGACCTTTCCAACACTATTCACGTGTTCATATCAAATTGTTTAAATTACAAGCTTAACCGTTTTCTTTTTTTAGAAATTGATTATCCTGTGTATAATTTAATCCGCGGGATTTCGGAAGGACTGCACGACGGAAAATGTTTAATTAATTTGTGTTTGTTCGCAGGTAAACGTCCGGTACGAATAATTTACTGATACAGTGAATCACTCGAAGGTTATGACTGAAATCTAGGAACTAAAAATAAAAACGGCAGTTACGGGATCGAATTGCAGGAAGTACACGGCCAAGTTCAAAATAAAATTGTCTGCGTTTAACATTCATTCAATAACAATATCCGTCTTCCAAGTCCAAGGAAGCAATTATCTGGTGAGCAAGTAACAAATAACTATCTGATTACACTGATTAGAGCGTTTTACGCTTGGTTTCGTTCACCAGTCATTCATTTATCATAATAATTCTATCGGTTCAATTATAATATAAAGTCTGTACTATTATGGACGGTTTTCGAATAAACGGTATAGAATAATAAAAAGCAATTATAAAACGGATTATCGCATAATCGAAGTGCATTTAATATTATTAATTTTAGTCAAATCCAAAGTAACCGCGATTACTCTCTTGATTACCAAACATACTTGAGAGCAATACATATTATTATATAGGCGTTAAAATGTCCACCATCTCATAAATTATGTTATAAACTTAGAAAAACTGTGCGATAAAATGGTTTTGAAAAACTACCATAAGCTGCAATTATTTTATACTATACAAATTGTATACATCGGTACTGTTTTTCCGGTATTATTTAGCGCTGTTTGTCCGACTGACACACAGTGTCACGTCATGTTGTACTCGTATTCACGATAATCATTAATCATAATGCATGTATTCAACGTGTGAGAATAATTATTTTTTCCTAACGATTCATTTTAAATAATTTTCTAGTGCTTGATACCTTTGCGTTTTTAAAAAAACATTCGAAATACAACAAATCGTACAATATCGCTTTTTTTCGTCGTATTGACTCTGAAATAATAAAATACAACTCGCGTGCTCTCATATTTCTTATACCGGCGAATGCATTATTTTTTTTCGTATACTTTTCGTGTTTTCGTCTAATTTTACGTCTAAGCGATTAGAAGAAAAGGCATTTTTATCTCAAATTAAGTATGTATATACCACTAAAACGTTTCAATCACGTACGTATGAGGTGCATATTGAGTAGGTTTTTTTCGCTTATCGTGTTTAAAATTCGTATTCGGAACGCATTCGAACGCTCTTGTACCCCGAATAACGCTGCGGTTAAAGCGTGTATGTATAGCCTCGGAATGAACGCGTCTATGCGATAACGGTGCGTACATTATACGCGTGCGCTTTCCGCGGCAAAAACGGCTAAGACGTCGCCGTACCAGAGAATATATTTTGGACTACGTGTAGCCGAGGTGAAATAATTGGAAAAAGAAAACGGGCAATTATTTTCGTTTACGCGATTTACGTGTGCTACATGTGGCGGTCGGTTTTCTACGTATATGATGTGCAACGCGCGCGCAAACGTACGGTAGCAGTGCACATCGTTCGATTAGCGTGCGCGCACGCACCGGCTGCAATATACGTTTTGTACGCGGCGCACTGCATTAGTCAATAACGCATAATAATATTACATTGTCGTCGTATTCCTCGGGCCCGTACGGATTATATGCATTTCGGTTCACTGCGCATTGAGGCTGCAACACACGCGCCGCCGCCGCCGCCGCGCAGCGGTTTTACGTGTGCGTACACGGACTCGTACGCACACAACGTACACGTGCGGCCGCGTGTTAATGTCATAATTTTGAAATTACATAAACTGTGTTATCCCATTAAGCACATATAGTGCACTAATACGACTAATGTATAATATGTACGCGCATTCCAACGTAAACACGTATAAACAACATAGAAATATAAATATATTACGCGAAAATGAATATGACATAACTGCAGCAGACGCGCGTGTTATGTATTACAATTATTATTATAACATTACATTGTTTCGTGTGTGTATGTGGGCGCGTGCAGACAATTTCTTTAATGAGACAAAAATAACCGAGCAAGGCCTAACGATGGATCGGAGGCATTATATGTACGCGCGTGTAGTGTTAACAATCTGCAAATGCAGAATTCACGAGTCCGTGCAACGTGATCGTCGGGGTAAAACGATCGCAGCGGAATGAGTGATAGACATAACGATTGTGATTAATGACGATAATCTCGGAGGTGATGATAACGATGATGACGACGTTGATGATACGTTTGCCGTCGGTATTATAACACATGTTAAGCAAATGGAATCAGCGGATTTGACTTATATGCTCGTTCGAGTGTACACACCTTACGCGCATAATATGATTGCCTAGTGTTCAATAACGCCTTTTGCGCAATCGATTTACAAAGCTAAATTAATCAGTGTTCTTGTGATATACTCCTCAAGTCTGAGCACATATCGTTATGTCACTACGCACGAATTCATTTTCAGCTTCAGTTTTCAAAAGGGATTTGACGATCTTATGCCCCATATTATAATAGTACGTCGATACTATTTTTATAGTACAAGCTGCGGGGAACCGTGGTGGATATTTTTAATACTCATTAGATAGTTAACATTAAGTGATGTAATGAGCAGAAGATAATTGTAAAACTCATTTGTAATTTAATAACGCATAATGTAGTGTATAATTTAGAAAGAATAATACTAAACAAACTTTTCTACTTTTCACTTATTATATTGACTGATTAGCGATACGTCTGTAATGTCATTACACACACGTATTTTATACAACGTGTAATGATAATGTAACTTTCGAGATTTAACATTCAAAACAATATTTTTTAACCAAACTAAATGTTAAGAAAATATTTGAAAAAGTGTGTTAACGGTTAAATAATTATCAGGAAACAAGTAACGTGGATACTTACAATACGAAAACACGCTTATTTCCGGGGTGGAAACGATTTCGTGTGCATTGATAAATGTACGCCGAATGGAATAATAATAATAATAATAGCAATAATATTAATGACGGATACCCGGAGAATTTAATGAACTCGCATATTATAGTCGTAAACAACTTTTATGTATTCGCAAAAACGAGACGCATTTCGGTGTCTGGATGTAGAACCGAGTGGTAGTTTTATTTTATGCCGCAGTTGCGTATTATATTCAAATTTGAGGATACAATAAAATTGTGTATAAAAATACCTATTAGATGACGGGACCGAGTTATAACTGGGCAAGCAATCCGTCATCGAACTAGTCGCATGGTTTGATAAACTTGGAAACAAAAAACAAATCAACGCGTTGAAAAAAATCATTCTGAACGGAGATGTCGTAGACCATGTGTAGCAAACTAGCAAATACTATATAATATCAATAGAGTACTATATGTAAAATTATAAGATGTTAACTCTATAATATATCACGCCACAATGGAATTTAGAGATTTTATTTAAATCACTAGCACTAATACTCGTACACAAAATATATATTTTATTTAAACGATTTACGATTAAAATAATTAAAAACGTTAATGAAAATGTCTCGTCAACATTCATGAAAACAATCAGTTATGCCGTATTTCAGGCTTTAATAGTCCGAAGAAAGAAAATTACCGAGTCAAATCATTTGGTTTTTCAGAACTATTAGATAAAGTTAACCTTGTACTGCGCAGTTTCTATCAATAAAAACCAACAATTTACCCAATTAAATAAAAAACGCGTGCTTGCCATAATGAGTGTTTTGTTAACATTACTTCTAAGTTATACCGATTAACTGTTACAATATCAAAAAAGTGCTAAAAAAATTGAAAAATCACCTCTACCATTCGGATTCTGTTCTCGTTTAATAAAACATTAATTTATAAGACATATTTTGTTGTAGTTTAACTTTCCGGAAATCTTACTACCTACAGAAAAAAAAACTGTGAAACGATATTATAATAAATTGTAAATGTTTATTTTTTATAACAATGTTTTTTTTAAGAGTTAACCTTTTTAGTCGGGATTTTTTTTTAATTTTGAGTAAGTTTTGATTGACAGATTTTAATTTCAATTTGTGGTTTTTAGAATAGGAAATTGCGAATAGTATTAAAAATGAAAAAAAAAAATTTTTGTTATACCAATAAATTGCTCGCTTTGTTCAGTTTCAGAAAAAAAAAATGCCATAATACTATAATAAGCCATCATAAATTCCTAATCGGTAGCGTTTCCAGCGTTCCGAGAAGAATGATGGTAAACAAAAATAAAACAAAAATAAAAATTTTTTTCATCATTGAATTCGTTTTTTATGAACAAATATTGCTCATTATTGATATTAAATTAGTACCTATAGCATAGAAATACCAATATTAAACCTATCTACCTACACAACAGCTTGTGTGGGTGATTTTTTGGACGGCGCAGCGGAGTAAGAGGTTAGTACCTATACTTACATATTTACGTGTTTAGCGTGGATATTGAATACGAACATTTAATAATATAATGGTAATATATGTCAGCAGTCAGCACATCAACCATTTATCATACCATAAACTGCTATAGGATTTCGTTAAACATTGTGTAGCGATTTACAAACCTTAAACAACAATAACAACTTTTCACGTTTAAAGGTATAAAATGACTCATAAACCTAGCATTTTCAGTTTCAGTAAATTATACGTTACTATAAAATTAAAAGTCCTTTATTCGTTTATGATAGCGTGATATATTGCTATACTATATTTTATTCATGCTTTGCCCGCACATGTGCGATTTGTGTACGAAAATATGAAAGGTAACAGGATTATTGACGGCTTCAATACCCTTGCCTGCAAGGCGCTTATTGTGCGGGTAAAAAATCGATAAAAAGTAATTATTTACCATTATATTATTTCAGTTCTTTTTCGTAAATTATAAAAAAAAAAAAAATATATCGTTTACGTGTGGTGGTAAGGTGGAAATGTTTAACGCTAGACCTAACTATTTTCCTTTGCCCAATTTGTTTTCTCAATAAAATTACAGAATATTTTCTCAGCTAATTCATTTACTTCTCAGTCATACAACCCCGGGTATGGCGTGTACGCGAGCGCGAATTCTCCTTTTACACCTATATATACCTACTATAGGCCCGTCTGTGAAATATTGGCAAAACAACTGAAACACGTAAGTGTGCAGTTACTACGGCGACGTTTTCAATTCGCTTATAATATAGAGCCCAGATTTAAATGCCTTAAAAACCATCGAAAAATGCTCTGAAAAGTAGCCAGAAATGGTCTTAAAAAATTACCTATACATTAGGTATATTTATTGTTTTATTAGTTACATAATATATAGATAACAAAAAAAAAAACTAAACATTTATTACATAAATAAAAACTGCAAACTTGAAACTTTGGCTTGATGCTAAATTAAACTAAGCATTTATAAAACAAATTAATACATTTACTATCTTAAGATAATATAATGAACTAGTGTAAATTAAATTATGTACCTATATATTGAATAAATATGCAATAAAACTAATAAAATTATCAAAAAATGCCGAAAAATGCAAAATAAAAGTTTGAAGTATATGTCGCATGGAATGAACTGTGTAGGCACTATAGGGAAACATTGTCTAAGATCATCCAGAAAATGATGCGCTTTGCATTGAAATGCGGGCCCTAGTTATTATATAACTTGTGTTGTATTTATTTCAACTCTCGCGGGCGGCGAAGATTTCGTGTCGTAATATTATACACATTTTTCGTCTCTCGTACGCACCGTTGGACGCGAGCACACACGCGCAATTAACGCACCCGTGTGCCGTGCCTATAGCAATAATGCGCCAGCGCGCTTATTTAATATCATTATATTATTTCCGTTGTATATATGTGTATTATTAAATTTATCGTTAAACGTGGTAATTAGTTTCGCCTTCGATTTCATTCGGTACGCAGCCGTCGACAACGTAAGAAAATAGCCGAAACAAAATAAATTCGGTATTTACATGTGTTTACGTTGTACCAGCGCTTGCGCCCGCGAAGAATTTTCGTTGCATTGTTTTTTTTTTTTTTATTATTTCCATTACATGTATGATGTATCAATATTCTGTTTATTTTTTTTTCCGCAGTAATGTTATGATGAATAAAAATAGCGTGTACGATTTTGAAGTTTGGCGGAGAACGCATAATATGTGGCGTACAACATAACGATATAATAATAAATTCGCAATTTACGGTCGGCGCTCGTTTTAATTATCATCTTTGCACATCACATTATATACCAATACTTGCGACACACGCGTGCATATAATAATTTCCAGGCGAGTTTTGACCAACGCGTTATCGTGCGATAATAGAACCATGCGTGTGCTTACTCAATTTCTGAAACTTTCAAGTCTGTGGGAAACGTCGGTCGTCAAGTCACCGGATTTTCCAGATCGAACGGTAATCATAAAATATTGAATAATGTAATTTTGTAGGTACACATAATGACGCGTATGTGCTCCGTATATTATACAAATACGCGGAGTTATGATTTCAATATCTCGCGCACCGCGGTAACCGGTTTAAACGGTACCATTTTGGAAATCCTGCAGGAATAGAAAACACGGTTAAATAAATAATCGCGTTTCAAACGTTCAATTGACCTTTCATTTGAAATCATGTGACGAATTTAATTAGTTCTTTTTAGCTTTATGTATTATAAAACGTACGCCATCCAGACTTTCTCGACTTTATAGATATAGTGTCTCCGCGGATTTTATGATATAGTTGATTATACACACATTCCAACAGTGAAAAAAAAAACTGTCGCAACAGAACTAGATCCAGACTTATCATATTACTATATAAGTAATCATAATCGTACGAAGATCTGTGGTTACAAAACCGTTTTTCGTAGTTATCGACTACGGTTATCTTTATAATACTATACTACTCGTGCAATGCTTACGAAATTTTTTGTTTCTTTTAATTTTTTCGGAAATATTATAAAAATGTTTTTTCAAGATTCTGAGTGAAACGAGCGATGTGATTTAACATAATAAATAAGCTCAATATTATATCCTCTCGGTTAATCGTAGAAATTAATTTTTTTTAACTGAATCTAAATAAATAAAATGTTATCGTCTTATAATCAGAATTTTAAAAGCTGTATAGATATTATTATGTTCTTATGTAAGCATTATACGTATACAACACCAGAGTTTAAAATAATAGTGTACAAATGTATCACAATATATAACCTTAATGCTATGTAACTTAATCATTGTACTCATATATATTGTTCATTGACAAATTGTCATTTGAAACGTTTAAAATCATTAGAAACGTTTACTGCAGTGTATCGTTAGATTTCTTACGGATAGGTGTTTGGACATTAGAAAATAATTTATTTTATGTAACCGCGCATAGAAATCCAAATCATTAACATACGCGCGTTACGTAAAATAAATAACACTGCTGCTATAATCTAGTCGAGTTAAAGCCGAACAATCGATTGATTGGCAACGACACTGCGCCGCACCGAAAGTAATACGCGCAGGCAGGTACTGATATATAATAATAATAATATGTAGAACATTACGTCCGTTGTCCAGGTGGCGCCTGAACAACGGTAATTATTATATTGTACCAACGTTAAGCCCACAATGATTCCGACTGGCGTACGGTTTACGACGCGTATAAAATATCGCTGTACGCAATTTTCTACACATTTATTGTTCTTGTACGATTTCGTCATCCCGTGGGCGATCCCTGCGGGTTGATTTTTTTTTCCGCTTTGACCCCGTGTAGGTAGGCACCGGCAGAAGTACGCGAAGTTCTCGCGATTGGATCACGACGACAAGACGCGTGTGCGCGAAACATTGCGTGAAGTTTTTTCGGCGAGACGACCCAGCAGCGGTCCTCCCCCCCCCACCCGACATGCGAGTAAAACAAAAATAAAATATCAACTGAGCTCTTTAAAACTTTTCAATCTTTTACCACTTGCGTTCGCGTCGCCCCGGCATTTTTCCCACGCGTGAGCGTTCCGGGCCGATGTACAGTTCGCACATATAGGTATACCGAACGCATACGTAGAATACTTAAGCAACTATAAAACGTATAAGATCCTATATTTTATTAATCACCGAAACGATGGGAACATCGAAATACGTTTTCCGAGTCGTTTTTACGGAAACTTCTGGGCGGAATCCTCCGGACTGATAATTACGCGACCCGCAGTCCTTACGCGCAGACGATGTGCAATCCAATCGTAATCCCTAACGGTTTCACGGTGTTTCGTCAGGACGCGGACCGTGACTCTCCTTGTGCACACCGTGGCCTACAATTTTCGTGATTTCTGCGTCATCCGCACTATTTGACGATGGTCCCCTCGCGGTGTTTTTACTTGCTGGCCGCACAACAACGCGTATAGTTTTTACAGCGGCCGTGTTTCGTTTTTAAACTGGTCCCCAGATGAAATATAATCAATTTATGTGTGTACATCAAATTTTTGATTTCTTCTAACTTAACCGTTTTGTTCACTACTATTAGAAAGTATATTCGTTAGATTTGGTCTTACTTACTCAACCCCTTCACGTGATACAAAGGGGTTAAATAATTGCAAAATAAGGTGGCTTTGTCTGTTTGTATTTAAAAAACGATTGCGTTTATTAAAAATATGTTTAAGAGATAAATTATAGATAATTATACTATCAACAAAAAATACGATTGTAAAATATCTCACAAATCTATTATTTCCAATGAAAAATGATAAATTATTTGATATGACTTTTATTTAAAAAAATTGTTTTTATGGTTATTTATAAATTATAGAATAACGGTTGATGATATGACAAAATATATTAAGTAGATACTTAGACTTTGGTTGAAAATAAAAATATGAAGACTATAAACAGTTGAATTTGCATACCTTTAAAAGCCGCGTGAAAATCTTAAAATAATACGCATAAAAGAACATTATAAGTTATAAGTTAAAATATTTTAAAAATATGATGTTTAAAATGTAAATAAAACGTTCAAGTACTATATTGCGTCAACAATAAAAAACGAGTATTACCAAATACGTTTCAAGTATTTACCAAAAAATGGTAATTCAATTAAATCTGCATTAAAGTCCGGTCGTCCTTGTTTGGAAACGTCGAAGTATAAATCAGAGTTTAATGTGTATTGATTTTGTCTCCAACAAAAAATGTATAATCCGCAACAAAAGTATTATTTTATCGAAAATTCGTTTTCGTACGATAATTGTTCGTAACGGCTTATATTGTTTTTTAGTCTTTGTATTCCGATAATCGTTGAATAAATCCTCACTGTATAGACTGTAAAGTAACCCGGAATAAGTACACTAATCGTCCACGTGCGTTGTGTGCTAACTATCGTGTGCGGTGATTCGAGAAATGCATAGGATTAAAGGGGAAAGACGGCTCTATTCGAGACCCTATTTCAAACGGCTATATTCCAACACACTGTTGAAAATGGCAAGTAAACAATAAAGCTCGTGTAAAGTATTATTTTCAGATGAAGTATGTGTAAAACAAATAAAAACCAATTCTGACCAATAAATCAGATCCATACACATTTGTGTACCTAATTGCGCATAAAACAAGCGTGTTAATTGTTATAACTTAATAAAATAAAGCCAAATAAATCTCATTTCAAGATTTCAAATCTTAGTAGCCTAAACTATAATTTTTTATTACGAAATCTATACAAAAATAACACATAATCGTGGGAAAAAAAGAAGAAAATATCACTCAACAAATATACTGTAAACATTCGGAAACAAAATATTTATTTTTCAAGATATTTTGCATACAGATATATACGATACGAGTGATATAATCTATTCAGAAGTTAACGAAATCGTTGTTTTCATAAAAGTTTCATTCGCAACGCATTATGCTTACAAAATTGCACTTTTGAAAAAATATAGCGAAAACCCATCGAAAACGCACTCCAGCCTTTCTTATATACTTATACATATTATAGTTCATCAATTTTTGTACAAATAACTCCACAGCTATTTGCATCAGACAGCCGCCAGCATTTATAAAAAACTTTCCTATAGCGTTCTGGAACTTTAAAACTTAACTTGCATGTTTGCATTGAAAAATGTTCCATGAACGCTATAATATACGACATGTTGCGCCTGTGACAATATTTATACACGTCGGGTACTACGCAGATAATAATTGTTGTACACAATATAATATTACATATATATTTAATTTTCATTATCTGTTTTTCGATGTTATAATATATATTTTAACATTATGTTTCGGTGTATTTTTTCCTACGCTTACTGGGTGATTTTTTAGACTTGATCACCCCCTTTGTTGGCCGTAAAGATCCTTATATTTGAATTTATTTTCAATGTTCAAGTTACCATACAAACTATGATTTCCACTTTTTTTTTGTTCATGCCATCTAAAGTATATTCTGTAGCGATAAAAACTTTTATTTTTCAAATGGGAACACCATATTTTATTTGCAAAATATTATTCAATTCATTTTTCTGGAATTTTTTATGTAATATAGTCAAAGTTCGAATCCATACTTTCGGAATTGTTCAAATTTAAAATTGCATAGGAAAATTAAAAAATTCGTTACCGCGGATTAGTAGCAAATAGCGGTTACATGTAAATACGAATTATATCATAATTATACTTAAATTATAATATTTCGAAATACTCGATTTCGATACATCAAAATTCACAGAGAAATGCTCTTGATAAAATACCGCAGTTAAAAGAGGGTGTTCACTTTTGAAAAACAAAAGTTTGTATAGCCACAGGACATACTTATGGTGGCATGAAAAAAAAGCCGTGGATAACATAGTTTTTTTTTGTAACAACTTGAATATTGAAACAAAATTCAAATTTAATCATTTTTTCGGCCAAAATAGTGAGGGGGGGGTGAGCATGTCTATAAAATCGCTGTCTAGGTACGTGTCATAGGTGTAGTTAGTGATTAGTCTCGATTTATATTTAATCTTATATTATATGCTAATTGACGTAAAATCTTAAACGCGTTTCGTTATTTCAAACCGAACTATTGTTGCAGTTAATTGCCGGTCATCTTAGAACAATATATTATTACATTGTTTAAGGTTGAAATGTGGTTTTAATTATTAACAACACAGTCTCACGATTCGTGAGTAGTTTATATTATTTATTTATCATATTTATTATATAGTATTATGTATACTATAGTACGCTCGGAATGAAATATATGATCCGAACAAAGAGTATATAATATTATTTTGTTATAAATACCCTGCAGACTTTATACAGAAGAGGAACCTATATAATATTATCACGTATGACCTTTCACAGAATACGATTTGTAATTAGAGATAGGAAGATATTATGAGGAAACTGAATGGGTGCTCGTCATCTGGACAATAATATATACAAAGCAAAATATAATTTTCACTTAACAACTATGCTATGTATAGGTACCAGCTATACCGACCTTGTAAAATACAATTTTTACATACTTTTCTTGTGTATAATCAAATTAGCCGAGCGCTATTATGTTATTCGTATTATACATTAATCTATACAAAATGACAATTCGTGATGCAGACGATGTTAATTCGTATGCAATTACAGAATGCAATCAAGGATAATGTATTTAACTGTTGTGAGACGTGTTCTCATGTACCTACAGATATTCGCGTTTACGCTGAAAATGAAGGAGAATGTTTTATTTTAACGATTTATACGTTTTATTTCGCCTATCACAAACCGTTACTATTTAGGTACTTTACGGTTTGAACGAGGTCCGCGAGCGATGCTTAGACTTGAACATATGGCATTTCAAATTTCTATCTGAGCGCTGTGCGATTTCGGTTAACGTTTTCAAAAACAATCATCCGGTTATTTCCAAAAATTCAGTTCAAACAAAAGTAATTTAAGTTTTTATAAATTAACAAATTGTAATGGAGGTCTTTTGCGTTATTAACCACGTCGTGTGCGTACTATTGTTGTCCTTAAGTAGTCTATGTTTAATATGATTATACCCAGGTGATAAAGATAACGTTGTCAATAATCAGCCGGTGTACATCAGTCTCATTTAATTTGTGAAAACTTGTGAAATAATTACTGTTTAATTTGTTTCGGTTTGACCCTCTACGATGCTAACTTGTATGTAATTATTAAAAATTGTTTATGTTTGTTCTCGTACCACAGCACATAGGTACATAGTCGAACGGACACAATACACTGCAGAATCATAATTTCATAATTATTACACTACGTACACAAAGTATAATAATAATATGTCCTCGCATAAGATCGCAAAACATAATATACCGGAGATAAATTCGTTGCATATCAAGAACTTGCATTTATTTCACAACTTGTAACGTGTGGCGGAAAAAAATGTGCGAAATGAATTAATATTAACCACGCTGTAATGTCGATTTCGTTGGTTTCGATAGAACATGGGCGTACCTATATTATTACGGTTTTATGACATGCACACGAAATGCGTCCTGCAGAAATATATTTTCCACGCGAATTGCGTCCAAACAATATTTTTCTTTCAATAAATGCAAATCGGTTAAACTGACTGGCAGTGTTGGATGTGTAGATGACCCGGCGTGACGTACATAATTATCTGTTATAGACTTTAGTACAGTATTTCCCAAAGTGGGCAATATCGCCCCCTTGGGGGCGCTAGAGCTATCCAGGGGGGCAATGGAAGTTACAAGCTTAATTGGGGGCATTTCATTACAAAAAGGGGGCGGTGATAGTTTCATCTGTCGTTATCGCAATAACAGAAATATTCTTAAAATGAACATACCCAAATGGGTTTTAGATCCATTTTCAAATACAGAAACCATAGATTCTGCAAAATTAGAAGAAGAATTGATAGAAGTAACTACAAATGAGGAATTAAAATTAAAGTTCAAGGAAGGTTACCAAGTATTCTGGTTACAAAAGCAGATACCTATACTTTATCCTGGATTGTGGGCTGTTGTACAAACATTTTTGATCGCCTACTTGGTTGAACGTGGATTTAGTGCAGTAACCTATCTACTCACTAAAAAAATACAACGGCTACAAATAACTAATCGTGGGGACTTAAGAATGCTGCTTACGAAATTCGAACCTAATATCAACGAACTTCTAGCAAAACACCAACCACATCAATCTCATTAAGATATTTTTTTTTTATTTGTACCTATACATTATATATATATTTATAAACAATAAATTTCATTTTTCATTGCATACTTTTGTAACAATATTTTTTTTAAGGGGGACGTCTGTCGGATTTTTTTTTTGGAAGTGGGCGGTAAAGATAAAAAGTTTGGGAAACACTGCTTTAGTATATTATGTTGTGTTAGTTTCGTTATAACTTTTCCGACCATATTTGATTACGATTTATGACGACTATACATCCACTATATGTACCTGTACGATTAAGGATCGGTATACTGCAGTCTTGTACGTGTATCAGTACTTATGTCAACCCGCTAAGCAGCTTTGTACGTGTTACAATATATTTTACGTAATACGGACGCATTTCGTGTACCGGCTAATCGGGTTTTTTTCATTTCGGGACGAAATTCGTGTGCAGCGGATTTCATCGCGGCGGACGGACGGTCGTTGCACGAGACTTTTTGGAAGATACATTTTACGTTAACCATTTCCAACGTTATTTTGTCAACGTTTCGTCCACGAGACATGTGTGAAGATGTATAACAACGGCTAAGTACAGAACGTTTGTCTGCATTGCGCGTATACGTGGGTGTGCACCGCTATTACTACAACCGATCAACGCGGCGTGGCGAAATACGGAAGTAATGATAACGCGCTACATAATATTATTTCAAAGTTATCGTATACACTATACTGTTGAAGGATATAATTACGTGTTCCCCTGCCTACGTTTACATTAGCGAAATGCCAAAACGAGCACAGGCGCATTATAGTTCATACATGTTATACGATCGTAAGTTAATTGTACACCGATTTTATCGACGGCGGCGCGTTAAAAAAGTCTTGGTGCTGGGCGACTCGCGTATTCTAATGTAATGTATTCTCGAGTGGTTCGCACGTGCTGTATAATAATACGATACGTGTGTGCAACAACATCGTGCGAATGACGCCTCTATCGGGCTCCTACATACGCTGCAGGTACACATTATGCAAATTCAACGTTTACCGCGCGAGACCAAAAACGTCGCACAACCGTATGAATACATATGTTTTCTGCAAATTCACGAGCTAAAAACTGCAATAATATAAACATTAAACGCCTTGACTCGCGAGTGTGTGTACACAAAATTCGACCGGAAGCGCGATTCGTGACAGTAAAACCGCGGTATAGGTTGTCGGCACCACTTGGAAAGCGCTTTTGACGACGTTCCTTCCGCGCCAAGGACACGGACCACGCTATTATTATATCGCATTAAGGATCGAACGCCTAATCTTATATAGGTATATTGTATACATATATAGGTAGTACAACGCGCACATATGCGACAAGTACGATAATATGTTAGTTTATAACAACGATAATAATGCACGTAATCTCGTGTATGATATTATGTTGTATTGTACGAACACGAGACATAACGCAGGACAACCGCGTCGAGCTCGTGTCAAGATACGACTAATTGTATACGTGATTTGACATGGCTGCGGTGGTACATTATGTTCGTGAGACTACTCATAGTCGTGTCGAGGAAGTAAAATCAAAATAAAAATATAAACGCGAGACACAGAAGGGAAAAAAAGCAATCGATGCGTGTGTGTGTACGTTGGTGCAACGCTCACACGTGTCCTACGGGCGGCGGCGGCGGCGGCGACGACGACGATCGACTGCACACGGTAGCGGTTCAACAAACGTCCGCTAAAAAAATTCAATAGACTTCCTGCACCGGACCCCGGGGACCTTGAGACCGTCGATATCGCGATTATTCATGAGTGTACGTTATTATTATTATTATTTTGTTCATCGCACGTCGAATATAATATATATTTATATTTTATACGTATACTTATATATAACACGGGTTGTGTATTAAATCGAGAGAAGTGCGGTGTTTGTGTACTATGTACGTGCACGCGGTGGTATACACATACTTATGTACAATAGTAATAATAATAGTGATGTGTGCGTTGTCAATGTCAAGGGCGGCGACGTCAAATATAATTCGCGTGCGATGCAGCCGCGAACGTTTTTTTTATTTGTTTCTTTTTTTTTTAAGCGTGCGGTAAATTTTCGTGACCATCTCGCCGCGAGTCCATCATCGTTTTTATTTCGCACATTATACTTATATATTATACGCGTGTGTACTGCTTATATTTCCCTGTCGAACCGTCGTCGGCAAACGAACATAATGGTTTATGTGTAATGTAGTTTTCGTGTTTTTTTCCCCTCTGCACACCTCCCCTCAAGGTTTCGCCGTTTCAAAACGACCGAAAACAATTCGGCACATCTTCCGTGAAATACTCACCGTTCTCGCGTGTTATGTTATTATTATTACTATTATTATTAATATCGGTCTACTGCGGCGTGCGATATCTCATCACTATACTATGTACGTGTGTGACGATTTTTTTTTTTTTAAGATTTTTCCGGGTTTTTTTCCTCCCGTATACAATTATTGTTTTTCTAACAAGATCATCGTTATTATTTATTCGACGACTTTTAACGACACTTTTTTTTTTCACCCCGAGGAAACTGTTTAATTTTTCTGCCACGACCATGCAGTCGTTCTGCGGCAAGTGTGCCCGAGGGGAATCGTAACAACGAGAACGCGAACGTTTCGTTACGCAAGATAGTATGCAATCACGCGATAGCGTTGTGCGTTGAATATGATCATGCAACGGAATTATCTTAAAACCATAGTCGTCAATCCATTATCAACATATGACTTGATCGATAAATAATAATAATAATAAAAATAATAATAATTAAATACGTACGCAATGTGCGACCAAGACCAAGTATTGGTTATGCACGAACTGCGATCGTTTGTCGCACGGCTTCGGCGACAGAAAAACAATCGTCCACATGCGATTGTTTAATATGATATATGTTCACGGAACGGTTTTAAACGATTAATAAGCAGTTATTTGATATTAGCAATAAAAAAAACTTAAATAAATAAAAAAAATATTATATACACTCCGGACCGCGATCTTCTGCAACGCCAATATAGTCGCTCGTCGATAATTGTACTCCGTGGCGTATTTAAGCACAGGCCCTATAGGCATGGGTCTAGAGCGGCATCGTATTAGCCCGGTACGATAATAATTTACTCGAAACCAAGGAAGGAAATCTTTATAATTTTAAGTACAACTAATTTGTAAATTACAAGAAAAATGAAAAAGGTAACGAGTATACTTTAATTGTTTTAATTTAATTAAGTTTATTTTTCTCGTAGATGATAATAAAATACATTTTAAATTCATATATGAACTTTATAAGTTTACTAAGTTTATTTTTTTGATTACGGGTGGGGTAAAACAGGAACTCGCCCACGGAAAGTGCCTATGAGCGAAAAAACCCTGAGAACGCCACTGATTGTACTACATGCATACAGCACGTACGCAATTTATTGTATTTATACCGCAATTAATTTGTACTTATTTTAATGTAGTATGGCAATGCATGCATTCATGCGATGACATGACGTGACACCTTGTAAATAATATTCACGATTAATTCCAATAAAAACGAAATAAATTATACCTAACGGAGTCTGCATATAATAGCAGATACACGAGTGTATAAAATCTCAACTACTACCGTATATTACATACGTAACTTCCGAACTTTATACACTCTAAATAAATCATAAATAACTACATTTTTTTTTTTTTATTTTACGATTTTACATTATACCTATACAGTATACATATTTCTTTATAGTCGTTAAACAGCTGAATTTTTGACATTATATTCTGTTTCAATTCGGTTCAAACGAGTTTTAAATAACGAAAAGAAATTAATTTACAAGGAAGTGAATCATGTCAGATTAAAGAAAACAAACTTTATTAAATCGGATTTTTAATTTCGAATTTTTAATATTCTCAACGATAATTATACGTCTTTTGCTCATTTGAACTTAAAAATGTAATATTACCCTTCAGAAAAATACTTACCATTATAGCGCGGATTAAATAAAAGTAATACTGAGATTATATAGGTTACAAAGGGGCACTATATACGCTTCGCACCCACGTACCGTACTGTATCTTGCAAGTATATCATATCAGGCCCGTGCGCAGGATTTCATAATGGGGGGGGTTTTGAAAAAAAATTGTATAAAATAGATACATCAGCTACGGAGTCTGTTATAATGTTAGAACGTTTAGTTTTACGTGAGTAGGGTTGCCACATTTGGCTAGGGTCTTGTCGGGACGTTGTAGAAATTTTAGGATAGAGCGTCTAAAAATACTCAATTTTGAAAGAAAAATTAGAGTTCATTGTTTTAGAAAAAATTATTTGTATATTTATTAAGGTTACATACTAAAAAACTTTTTTACTCTATCGCAGAAGTACTTGGATGGCCATACTTTTCAGAAGACTTTGGTTTTTTCAACAGATTTTTTCTAACATATTTGTAGAACTCTGCGCAAGTCATATTATAATTAACTTGACACTGTAAAATCGACTCCATAGTCTCTGGATGCCCGTGTCCTACGTAATTTGAAAATACCATGAATCCGATAATCGCTGTACGGGCCGACCGATACGATTCTGAGGACGAACGAGTGTCCGACGTAAACAAGCGATACCTAAATATAATAAATTATATTATCGATATGACCGATTTAATTGGATTTTAATCGCATACGTTTGGTCGTACGAGAACATGTACAAGTTGAAAAACAACATTTTTTTGTTTTCGATCATGTCATGCATATTTGTATGCAATAAAGCGAAATTTGCAATGCACAGTTTTCATCGGGACATTTTGGTCTTTTGTCGGGACAGAGAGCTCAATATCGGTGACAGTCCCGATATATCGGGACGGATGGCAACCCTAGACGTGAGGCAAGTCTCGGTTTAGTCACAGGTATATTGAACTTCTTACAAATATCTTCTATAGTCACAAAAATATTGTTGAAGTTATTTGTAGAATATTGTCTTCTTTGCTGAAGTTCGTGTTTTGCTGCATCTGCTAACTTAACAGCCTCAGCCAAATCTTGATTTTATTATGTTATGCATTATTACAAATATGATTATAAAATTTTACATATAATAGATCAAAAATGTAAAACACGATTTTTTCGGTCATGGGGGGGGTTGAAACCCCCCCCCCCCTCCCCCCTTGCGAACGGGCCAGTATCATATACGTAATATTGTTTCGATAATTGATAATTTTTGATCAATTTAAATCAGGTTTTGGATTAAAATGTTTTATTTTATTTAAACTTTGTATTACAATTAGTTTTGACAATAAGGTATTAGTGAGAAAAGATTTATAATTGTATGCGGTTAATTGATAAACTTTTTTTGTTTGATACAGAAACCTTTATAGGTTATTCGAGTAAATTTTTATTTTCGATTGTATATTTAAAATAGATACTGCAGTTTTGTTTCCCTACGAATGTTAACGTGTCTCCCACGATTATATTTATTTATAATTACAATTTACAACACTTTTTCAATTTAACAGTTAAATAATATACCTCAACATGTTAGCTGTGATTTTATGTAACAAATTAATATAACACTTATTAAATACAATGCCAGATCTAGGGGTGGGCGAGCGGTGGTTCTTGCCCCCGGGCGCCGTATACTTAGAGGCGCCTCGATATCTTAGGCTTTTGACTATATAAAAATTAATATTGTAAAAGTTTTTTTCACACCATTGCTATGAATATCTTTTGAACTAATAATTAATTTCAATGAATCTCATAAAGTTAAAGCTCAAAATTCATAACATATAAAATTTTAACAATTGGTTTTGTTTAACCTTATCTATAATTACTCTAACTGATATATTAT
This sequence comes from Periphyllus acericola, assembly GCA_949715065.1. Classification (NCBI taxonomy): domain Eukaryota; kingdom Metazoa; phylum Arthropoda; class Insecta; order Hemiptera; family Aphididae; genus Periphyllus; species Periphyllus acericola. The sequence continues at coordinate 1,993,619 of OX454271.1, forward strand.
ATATTTCAACAGAATACTTATTAATAAATAGTTAACCTATTACATACTCGAAAAACCGGGTCTTCTGTTGAGGTAGAAAGAATATCACATGTTTATACATCAATTAGTGATAGATTATAGAGTTTCGACTTCGGTACTTATTGAGAAGATAAGATTTCAAATTTTCAACCATAGATATTATATTTTATTTGTATTCGTAACATCATTTTAAAATTGGATAATTATTGCAGTCAAAAGCGTAGTGATGTACTGTCGTGCGCATATTTACATGTACAAAATTTTAGTTTTTATATTTAACTATTACACCGAAGTTCAAATTTATTGTTTTGTATAAGTATTGTAACAATTATGGAGAAGAAAAAACTTAATGGTGCTGAAATCCGCAAGAGAAAACAGGATGAACAAAAGAAAAATCAGAAACTACCAAATATATTAAATTATTTTTCAAATAAAGACACTGAAGGTTAATATTTTTGTTTATTTGTGGTGATGGTTGATAGTAAATTGCGCCCACAGTGAACGAGTATTAAGAAATGTATAGTAAATTGCAACTAATGCATCTGCATGTGAATAATTTCACAAAGTAATAATTGATTTTATTTTCCTATTTTAATTTTACAAATTTTAGTGATTATGGATATATAATTTATACCTTTATATAATGTAACTATCTTTTTTTTTGAGTTTCTTGTTTCTTTAAACTAATGTTCTATGCGTTTTTTCAAAAATAAAATAAAAATAAGCTGCATATTTTTATGCATATTTTGATTATTTTGACTGCATATTTGCATTCATATTCCGATCGTTTTTAGTGCAACAAGTTCCTAATTTTACTCATGATTTAATACTCATATGATATAATTCTTAAAACTAAAATAATATTCTTATTAAAATTATTATCAAATAATATTATTAAATTCAAAACAAATTAGGATTATTATTGTTTTTTTTTCAATAGGATTAGTACCATCAAACCCTAGTCTTAGTCCATCAATATCAAATTTAATCCATGCGCATGAGGATAAAAATAAAAAAATGTACTTATATCAACAGAATTCTTTTTTTATTTTAAATTTTAAGTATATTAAATTGTCTATATAGTTGAATGAGTTGTATGCAGTGGATATTTCTAACTTATAATCATATTAATAAAAATTATAATATATCATAACATTGTTATTGAAATTGGTTTACAAAAGTAATATGGTTTTTTTAAATTATATTGCAGTATATACATTTGTCATTTAGGTGTAAACAATCATCATTTTTTTCATAATTTTAAATTTTGGTAAATAATTTGTGAATTTAAGGGAGGGGTTGACTCGGGACGCTAAAATTATATTTGCCCCTGGCGACAAATACTTTAGATCCGGCACTGATTAAACATAATAAATAATACTAGAATAATCTGCAGCAGTCACTATATTATATAGTCTAAGATCAAATATATAATATATATAATATATAATTGAAAGTAAGATGGTAATTTATTTATTTATCAATGACATTTGCATAGTTTATAATTATTATTGTTTGTATTTTCTCCTGAGTGGATCTATACATTCAACAAATATGTTGAAAGGATAAAATGCTTAAAACCTAATGTACAGCTGTAATTATTGTCGTTCGAGGTTCGACCCTGAGCGAAACGAGAAATATGTATTGGTTTTACTAATAAGTGTTTTTTTATTTATTATTTTTTGATATTTGCTCATTTATTCTAGTATAGTAGTGGGATATCGCTACGAACAAGTATAGAACAATATAAAACTGTTATTACATAATGTGGATTTAATCTCTACAGCTGTGTATCGTAATGGTATATTAGACGGATATTAAGACGTATATTAAGTAAACTCGTGACTTTTTCAACCCTTTTATCCATCTTAAATTATTATATTATTTTATTATTATCGATTATTCTATATTTACTGTTTAGTACGATTTCAATACTTGAATGATTTTATACTTATCGTCTATACGTCCCGGGAATGTATAAACAGGTTTATTTATTTCGTATACTTAGGTGTTGGTATTTTTATAACCCGGTAGCATTTTTATTACTATTTCAGTTTTCATTCCTTATCCTAAAAACGTATACAGCATCCATACACCCATGGAAGCTCGTAAAACATAAAGCTATTATTTTGGAGGTCTTTTGAAGAAAATTTTACGATTTTCCCACCCTCAAACTACGGGAGGGAAAAAATACACGAACCAACGGAGGGTGGCATTTGTCCGTTTGCCTTTTATGGGTTCCGCGCGATATTTCAGCTCGGTTTGTGTATGTGTGTATGTGTGTGTGTGTGTCTGTGTGCTTATATATATAAATGTATATGTATATTATAAGACCCTTCTCGTCATTCTACCGGAATCGTAAATCACATTATTGTTCTGCAATGACATTTATACTTGGCGCCCGTTAAAATAAAATGATGAGACGATAATAGAACGCCCTTTTTGGGAAGTTGAAGACAAAAAGCCTTCGGTGGAAATCGAAACCTTTAAAACTTTTATTTTCACTTTTAGTTTATGAAGATTCTCAAGTGAAAAGTTTTCCTGAATAGTGCGTGCGAAGGTAAAAAAAAAAATGAAATAATTAGAGTTTATTATTAATATTCAATTTTGAAAATTATAATGTGTTTTTTGATTTCATTAAAAAATTAAACAAATCCTCGTACAATCGTGAGTGAATTTTTGAATATCTCAAGATTAAAATATATAAAGCTTATGAGCGTGCATGAGATGTATAAAAATAGTTTTCTGGACCATCGGAGAGGATCATTTGGGATAAAAATATCTTCTTCCATAAATCTTCAAAAGCATCTCGCACTTGCCAATATTCTAAAAAGTGTATTTTAATCATTTTTTAATCGATTAATGTTTCAACCAAATCGACTATGCACGGTGTGCTTGTATGTACCAGGTACCTACTGAAATGAGTGTTATAAAAAATTTCGACAGTTTTAACATTTTTTTCATTCGGATATTTTTCGTCAGACATATTATATAAGCCAAATGTTTTAACGTTGGTCGGACAAAACTATACACCGTAGCACGGTCATTATGAATGATGATTACAGATTTATACAGCCTTACATACAGGGTGATCAGAATTTCGTTTTACAAAATGTATATGAAAACACAGAAAATAATATAATTTTAGACTATTGCCCGTTTCAGAAAAATTCCATTTTATGATTTTATGTTTGTACTTTGCTTTTATTACTATATGAGAAAATCACTATTACGTGAAATTCTGAACCACCCTGTATGTAGCTGCGATTGTTGTTTAGCTATGTACACGCCCGTTATAAATAATTTCTGGACGTTAAAACGTTTCGCAAATCAAATCCAAAACTCGCGTTGCTTCTAGCGAATCATAGTGTTCGCGCATTGAAATCTCTTTGCTTCTGAATCTACCGCATACCCATAACGATTAGAAATCGCGTACTATTCGTCCATATGTTTTCGGTGGAATATTTAGTACGTGTACCAACAGATGTGATGTATGAGGACGAAAAGACGTGTTCTATTCGTATATTAGTGCGCTGTACTTTATTTTCGTACAATTCCGTGAGATGATAAACGGTTTGAATAGGGTGTACGTGAACTATACGTGAACTATACGTGCATACTATTCATGCATAAATAGTTATATAAACGTATATTTTTTATACGTTCATTGAAAACTTTATCCTTTGTTTCAATCCGCTCCATCCAAATTGGTTGAAATAATGCGTCTTAACCGCTCGTACACTAAGAAAAAAAATGTTGTCCCTCAAAATCATTTTCTTAAGATATTCAGTTTGAACCATAATATACTTTTCGAAATAATTTCTAGGCCAACGATTTCATCCCACAGATCGAATTTCGTTTTAAGAACAACAGTGCCGGTTGGACTTAAGAAATTATTAAAATGAAGAAATATATAGATGATTGCGGGACTTTCCTCGAATCATTTTTGATTTAAAAACATCATTAAACTAAAAAATCTTTCGGTACGTGTTATATAATCCGAATGATTTTGGTAAAAAAATATGTAATAGATTATTATATAAGTTATACAATTTATAGTAAACCATTATTACGCTCGTTTCAATCTATTATAATACTCCTATTAGCTTAGTTAATTATATTCCTAATTATAATTATCGACTTATATCAGCGATATTATAAATTATACGATAATGATATTTTTGAGGCTTTGTAGTTCGTGGTCTATATTATAATTTATAATTAAACAGAATACCTATGTTTTTACGTGGTCGTTCACAGAACACGCCTCCACTTAAATTTGTTATCGCTAAATCTTACACAGACGTAAAACCGTAAGGCATATATTACTCTCCATACTGTTTGCTGCTAATAGGCGACGAAAGACTATCGGACATCTACTGACGAATCTGTCTCTAACATTGCCTCTCAAGCTGGTGTAACAAGCCTTACATCAACCCAACCGTGTACAGATCGTACAGTGAGAACCCGCACGACCAAATTTTCAACGACTGTCACATTTTTAGAACAAAAAACCATTAATTGGTCCAACAACCAGTGGTCGTTAAAACTGTTGAAGCTGTGCGATTTCTGTAAAACTGAATAAAGATATTAATAAATGAAGATCCGCTCCAGAAAATTTGATATTTTTTTACAATTTAATTTTTATTTAATAAACGATGACTATATTTTACTACTAAAATTAATTTTCTAGTAGAAATGACGCAGGGTCCAATGGAGTCGCACCTTTTGTACACCACTTTAGTCTATACACTGCACAGCAGAGGTTTTGATTATATTTTTGGTAGGTCGCGTTAAATTCATTTATTTTTTTTTTTTTATAATATAAACATAGGATATTATAATATTAATATTATATAACTTTAAAATACACATCAATTATTATACATGTAGGTATAAAATAATTAAAGATCTATTTTGTGTGTAATAAATACGAGTACCTATATTACACAGTATTTTCCGTAGTGTTTCTATTTTTATATTTATTACTTTTCTTTGATGTTCAAATTTAGTTTTATCATGAATGAAAAAAGAGACCAAAAAATTAATTGATTATTATGTGTCGTCAAAATTAAAAAAAATTTCCAAAATGGGTCGTTCCATTAAAAGTTTGGGAACCTCAACTGTATAGTATACCGTACCTACGTTTTTAAGAATCGACACTTGTAACATAATCAACGAATCGCGTAAACGCTTATAGGGCCTTACCCGTCCACGGTTTTATATCTGTATATATATATTCACCGTCTTCTACAACATTAAAATATAATCATGTCATCATGTTATTTGGCAATGCCCCGGACAATTTATGTGACATCACGATCGTAAATGATAGAATTATGTAAATTTGAAAGTTCCTCCGATTCCCTACGCGCCCGCGACATCTATACGAAAACCGTATTATTACACGTACATATATATTTATATTTTATAATACACGCGCACCAGTATACCACGTATATTTAATAGACATTCTGCCGTCCTTTCAACGTATTGCACACATAACATATACCTAATGTACATATAATATACACATAAAATGATAAAATACATGTAGGTACCTAACCCATATATTCCTGTTTTTGTAAAAAAATATAATTTATTCTCTGCGGTGTACCTACTACACCCGTGGTGTAGTATATTAGCGTACTAAGAACTCTGTTTTCATAACGTTATACTCGGCCTACACTAAAATAATTATATTAAAATGCCCACAATACATAATTTATATATTTTACGAGCAGATTATAGAAATGTGTCTTAAGCATATGTTTTTTTACTATTGGGCGTATACGTTTTAACGGTGACTTAAATTGTTTTAACCTACTGAATAGTTTATATTATAATCGCAGGATAAACAACAATACGGGTGAAAAAATTCACAAGATTATTATTAATATATATATAGGTATACATGCTTATACGTTTTGTACCTTCAGTCGGACTTAGTACAACAAATGTACGCAAGTGTTTTTATGCGTGCACGATTCCGTAGTTTTTCTTTTCAACCAAATTATTTCTGATTTATTATTGGCATTTGGCGCAGCAGTTTTTCAAAGCACTCTGTTTTAAACGCGACAAAAATATATTGGGTAAATTGATCCCGCCGAATCGAGGGTAAAAATGTCAACTTATATAAACGTTTGTTTAGAACGGTGTATAGTGATGATAACGGTAACGTACAGGTAACCCTCGTTGTCGTATACGTTCCGGGGGATCAACAACACAACAATAATAATTGTTAATTGTTCACTTCAAACTGTGCCGTGTATACATCGTTCCACGAGTATCTGTACAGGCACATAAGACACCTAACCATCTTCATGACGAATCATGTAAGTCATGGGAAACTGGAATTAATGGTCAAACGGTCTGTACGGGATTGGCATAGATTCTGCTCGCTCGTGTTGCATTTGAAATTGCAATACCTAATGGTATGTATGCACTCTCGTACACGACGAATTATTTGATTTATGTTCGTCGCCTTGAACGATTTTTATCACCAAAAACGGTTTCAAAATATTACTTCGAGCTAATATACGACAACACTTGGCGTCTGTATGATATTATAAGCACGTTGTGTAAACACATAGTATAGCGTATATCGGTTGTCGTTTTCTAATGAACAATAATAATGTATTCCTATATCGCGTTTAATGTTACGTACGATTGTGTACACGCACTACATACGTACCGCTGCCGTGCGTCGGGGGTATATTAGAATAATAATGTAAACGAGTGATTTTTTTTTTTATTCGAAATGTGAAGAAATCTTGTGTAGGTATACGCGACTGTATAATAATTTGTCTAACGAGATTAAACGCAATAAACTGTACGCGACTCAAGGATTCTTTAGGAACTAGGAAACGGCAGATCTAATAAATCGGAATGCGCACCAACGCGCGTGTATCGACCGCATTAAACCTTCGGCTATTTACCGACTAGTTTCATCGACTGTACACGGATATAAAAATGATAATAACGTCTGGGAAAAAAAATAAATCCGCACTAATTAACCGGCCTTTATTATATTTTAATTTTATAACGATTTTATATAATGTACATTCGTAAATCTTATCACCGCCTGTTTGCTTCGGAGTCGTTCCTATCAACCATATAACCAACTATATATTATATACACCTACCGGCGTTCAAAAGAAATTATTTTTTTAATGTTCTCCAGACTCTTTGTATCGGTTTTTATGTTCCATTCGCTGCCTTCGTTCAATACTCCGTGTGTACCTTACGCGACGTGCTCGTTGTGTTCATCCGTCCGTCCGTCATGACTTTCATTTCCATGGTCACTGATGTCATTATTGTCGTTTTATGTTCAATCATATTATTTTAATTATATTTCTAGCCTACTGTACACTCGACACTCTTAAATTAAATAAGGTTTTATTCAAATTAAATAATAGTTAACCTTTTATCATATTAACGTGTTTTGCTCGTTTGCATTATATTTTAAATATATTACACTATTGCGTACAATTATAAACACAGACCTGCAGTACGTTTATCGCGTGTTGTTCGAATGCGCGTCTACGAGTTCGTAAATTTGAACATTATATTGAGTTTCGTTGTGCAACATTACACTGGTTATATTTCATATTCATAAATTAAATATATTGAAACCAGGAAGTTGGCATGCTACTGGAGGGTGTGATTTTTCCTACTTGTTTATTCGAGCGGTAATTAAATCATTATAAATTATGATTTTTTTTTCTCGTCACCCACATAAGTTCTCTATGTACACGTATAGTTTTAATAAACATCGCTTGTATGATTTTCGTATTTAATCGTGTTGTACAGTCTATTAATATATTTAATTTGTATATATTAAAATGCATCAGCCGCATTATTAAAGTATTCCGAAATCCAAATCTTCAACAACGTATATGTAATATAAGTTTATAAGTTATAACAGATCATTTCACTAAGCCACACAATTAATTCATTTAAACGAATTATTAATTGACTGCGGTAAATTTATGATTAGGATTACTTTGAATGATGAAAGTTTCTTGTATCCTTATTAGTAGTTATTACTAAACGTTTGAAGTCAAAACCGCATAATATTATCATAATTGATTGACCAAACGGCGTATAAGTTGCAGTATTATGCGATCACGTCCACGTTGAACCGAATACTGCATTTTACTGAAAATATGTATCACGTCCACGTTGAACCGAATACTGCATTTTACTGAAAATATGTATCATCTCCAAAGGTCATTATTTTCGTTTGTACATTATTACTTATCATTTCATCGGACCAAATAAAATGTTCCGATTCGCGGGCAGCAAATACGGTTGAGACTCTTTTGCGCACATATTAATATATTTATTAAATTTATGGCAACTCGTTTGCGCACAAAATTATGAACAATGGAAACCTCCTTGTAGGTACGGTTTTGGGTGTACAGGGTGTCTTAAAGTATAACAATTATTTTCAATCATGGTTTCCCATCAGTTGTCTATCAGTTATCTATCAGTAATAGGGACTTCATAATCGTGATTTCTGTGCTCATCAAGTGCATGAGTCGTGATTGAACTTTTACGTATGCGCCAAAATATTTCATGCAATTGTATACATGAACTTGTCAATGCAGTTAGTAGGAAAAAACTTAAGTGTAAAAATATTTCATGCAGATTTTGAAAAAGCTGCACACAATGCTGTTCTTCAGAGTTTTCCGCAGTGTAAAATAGTTTGCTGTAAATTCCATTTAGGACAAAGTTGGTTCAGGCGTTTGCAGAAAAATAAAAGTTTATTTAAAGAATACTCAAAAAATGATTCTGAAGTTGGAAGGTGGCTTAAATATTTTTTCGGTTTACCTTATTTAGACCCTAATGACGTTTCGGACGCATTTACTGAAATAATTTCAATAGCACCATGTAACGTAAGTATGGATTTTCCTGACTATATATTAAAAAATTATGTTGATGTTGATGCTGATTTTGAGCCAGAATTATGGTTAACCAGACAATAGCCCAAGAACAACGAACGGAGCTGAAAACTTTCACATGCATTTCAATAGTCAATTTTATACCCCCCACCCTCATATTCACTAAATTATTCAAACACTTATGGAAATTCAAGTCGATACTGATTTAAAAATTAATTCACTAAAAAAAATAAAGGAAATACCCGTAGAAAAGAAGTAAAAACAAAATTATATGAAAAAAATATACTCTGATTATAAATCTAAAAAAGTTGACATTTTAACATATTTAATGCAAACGCGTACCAATATATAAACATCAAAATTATTTTAATTATTTTATCATTTAACTTAATTGTCAACAAATTATTGCAATTGTAAATAAAATTATTTTAGGTACACAGGTTATGTACACCCTTACGTGGGTAAATTTCTTCGAAAAAAGGTTTCTATTGTTCGCAAATTGTGCGCAAATGAGTTGTGTTTTTGTGCGCAAACGAGTCGTGAAAAATGTAAATGTGCGCAAACGGGTTGTAGCCGCAAATACGCGTAAAAACATAAACGTGATAAGAAATTCTAGCTTTCAAACGTTTTGTAATGCGGCGAGAAAAACTGAACGGCAAAGGTACATTAATATATTATGTAGATTGTAGATCGTAGAGTGAATGTTTGTCGGAAAATTCGGAGCCGACGATGAGATGAAGAACTGTGACTTTATTATGCAGCATATATTCTTAGACGTGGAGTAAATAAATACATTTTAAAAAAAGACATTAGAAATGTATAAGTAACGTTGCGTTTTTAAGACATGTAAGAGCACGGCGGACGCAACGAAGTCGTTAAATGTCTATAAATAATGAACTCGTCAAACGCGTCGACGTGAATATGTTCCATTAATTAATATTTAGGTAGCACATATATATATCGAACATGTATATTATATGTATAATGTATATTCGTTGCGATAATCTCGGAGTCGTCGCAGATTTTTTCCTCGTATATAATACTCGCAAGTGGTGTTGGCATACGCATGTTTATCGGTTTCAAAAGTTCAAAAAAAAAAAAAAACAAATACACGCGCGCGTGTACACATTTACACGTGTAAGCTCATTGAAACGCTGACTGTTAAACCGTGTAATAATAATAATAATAATAATAATAATAATAATAATTATTATTATTATTATACGTGCGTATACGGCACACGGTCCGATTTCCGTCTTGTTTTTTTTTTTATTACACAATCGCGTGCAACCACGACATACCGCGCGATACTATACAATATATAATATTATTATAATACCCGATTACGGTTATCGTCCGATACGATTTTTCAACGATCGTATGTAAAAATGTTCTACGTCCGTTTTTCAAGTCGGCGGCGGCTCACGGGTTTCACGGTCGACGAAACCCGTGACATTGTAAAGAGTTCATTGAGCGTTGTTCCTACTTTCATAACCACTGCTCGGCGGCCGGACGGCGATCACTGCTGCACGGCGTCCGATCCGATTCGGCGGTGGGGTGAGGGGATACGCTCAAGTTTCGCTCGGAAGTTCCAACTGATTTTTTTCCCCTCGAACCGCGGTTACGTAACTTTTGTCGTCGCGGAAACGATTCGGTGCGCGCGGCCTGTGCTCGGATCAGGCCGCGATAGTGGCCAATGCCGGTAACTATTGTTTTTCTCACTTTACCGCGCGCTTCACACTTATTGTCCTTACCTTTTTACCTACCTCAGTACTTGCCTTGGCGAAGGGTACGTTTTCTGCTGTGAGGCTCGATCCTTGGAATATAACATTATACAATATTAACGAATCGACTATATCCGTGTACCGTACCGTGCTGCAGTAGGTAAGGTAGTATACGGAATGTCCCACCGGGATTTACGCAGAATACGATATCTCCCGTGTTAATATCGTAGATAATCTGCAAATTCTGTTTTTTCATGAGCATCCCTGGAAAAGGTAATTTTGTTAACAATAGTTTGATAAATATAAGTGTGTTATTGAAGAAGGTATAAAATTCAATTTTTATTTTATAATTCTTATGAAATTCGAAAATACCTATTTTTAAGGCTTATTTTTCTGAAAATGTTGACGGTTCTAATTTCAATTTTCATTAACTTCTTGATTTTTAATTATTTTTTTTAGTTTTCAAAGAAATTATGTAAATTATTATCACCTTGTCATTTTTCCGATAAGGAAATTCTGATAATGCTATAATTATTATTTAAAATTGTGTAAATAGTACACTATATTCTTGTAATCTAGAAAAATTATTAAAAATCAAAAAGTTAATGAAAATTTAAAGTTGAACCGTCAACATTTTTAGAAAAATAAACCCTATTAAATCGCTATCTTTAAATGTATAAAAGTTATAAAATACAAAGTTAATTTTTTAACTTCTTTAACAATACACTTATATTTACCAAACTATTGTCAACAAGATTTCCTTTGCCCAAGGATGCTCATAAAAATATAGAACTTGACTATCTCTATTAAAACAGGAGATAACACTCTGTGTAAATCCTGGTGGGACACACTGTATACTATGTATATAAATATATATACGTATTATCACTGTTTGTATATGGTTTAGCCGATTTGTGAAATAGGTACCATTTTTGTAGAATTGCGAACAAATTACGTTTTTGAGTATCCCTCAATATTAAGAAGCAATGAGTTGCTATTATATTTTCAACTTTCAACGCAAATGTTATCAAAAGTATTTATATTTTTTATTTTTATTTGACATAAACAATCTATTCAATTAGCAGTAGCACAATAAGTTTATATGATGATAGAAATATAACACGAAGGAATTGATTAAGACAGTCACTGAGCCACCCATTAGTGACTCTTCAGCGCGATTGATTAAATTTTAATTTTTTAGTTATTTATTTATTTATTCCCATGGAATAGAATTATATATACTAAAGTGTTGTATAAGGTCGCGACTCCACTTCCTGCAATAGTTCAATATCATTAATCAATTCGTAGTAATACAATTTTATTTTTCACTAATTTTGACACTACAGGGTAACAATATTTCCGTCGTTGTAACGTTTAACAATCGCAAATCAATGGCAGGCCAAAAAAGATACAAGAAAAATCAGAGGAAGCCAATTTGCACCCACCCATCACCCCGACCCCATAAATGGTGCCACTGTATACACGTTTGATGTTATACCACAGAATAGAACCTATGTGTGCACAATGTCATCTGCAGCGCGTGTAAACTGTATATAGGGTGTATTCCATGGGTACACATACGAATAATGTTTCGGAGGTCTATCCTGTGCATGATGATAGTTTGTGCATTCTGTATTATGTGTGTTAGGATTATATTAAAGTCCTTGTTCTATTTTATAAGTAAACCTTCGATGTATTCTGATCGGTAAGGCCTATATTATATAAAGTGTTTAATAGTATTATATCAATGGGACAAATATATAAATTGTATTCGTATATCTATAAGAAGGATGAACCGTAAAGTAAACATCGCATAATAAAAACTAATCACGCTTTAATATCTACCCTTTGTCCGCAAAATGTTGATGTTACATAATATTATGTTCTTTATGTATAAAAAAAAACCTACGATCAATGTCGCGATCAAATTTTCAGGTCACACGTAGTCGAACAAAAACGACAATATAGGATGTTGAGGCACAAATTGAAAAAGTCTATTGACTCGAGATGGATCAATATAACTATAATAATTATCATATAAGGTTATAATAACCTAGCTAAATGGATTATACTCTATAAAAGTTCGTCGATCTTTATTTTGAATATTACGCTCATGATTATACATTGTGTATTTTATACCACGTGCATTGTACCTAAAAATTATTATTTCGTAAATACTCGACACAGAACGTTGTGTTTCAGATTTTTAAGTGATCAACTCCTTTAAGTAATACTAAGGACTTCATCTTTAAATACAAATTGTCAAGTTATCTTTTTCAGTTTTTTTAGTAGAATAATGTGTTTTATAATGTAAATTAATTTATTTTGGTCTTCGCATATATAGGTATATAGTAATTTAAAGATAACTACACATAACTTCATTTGATAGTCGAATTTTTGTCAAAGTATAAGGCATTTTTGAAATTTTCATTTTACAGTTGCTATTTTGCAATACGTGTATGCTTTATTATTTTTGTTTTTAATTGTTTTCACTAAATGTCCTTGAGAACTGGTTCAATAATTGGAAAATAAAAGTAAATTAAACCAAATCTCCTCACATCTCATTTTCACCTCGTCCTCCAGACCGTTCACCCATCACTTAATTATAACACTTCTATTATTATATATTCAAGTGAAATATCTTGGCTTAACACTAGACAAAAGATTTACTTTGTATAACTAACTTTATTTACTAACCAGATCTCGGGAAGAAAGAAAAAATTGAATAACGAAAAACTCAATAGTATATATAGATTAAATTTACCAAAACCACACATGCGATTTACGTCACAAGTTGCTCAAATTAAAATGCGTTTTATCTTTAAACTATTTGAACCCTTACGAGTCGTGGTATCAATAATTAAGTAATGACCATGGGCTATGGCCTATTATACTGTGGGTTCCAAATTCCAATACCAAATAAACCAAAGATGCAATCCTATTCCGTTCTTCTACGGAATAATGGAAACATAAGTTACCTAAACACACTTTCGAACAAACCTTTGTGCGGCGGCTATCAATCAAACAGTAATTATTTCAGTTTCACTCTCCATCCAAAATGTTCCTGGTGCCGGTTTAAGCACGTACCTATAGTGATGTAGTATATTGTAGATCTTTATGATCTCGCCATCTTAATATGGCCACTGAGAAAATGCAGTTGTGCAAAAAGAATATTAAAGATGACCCTGATGACATGATGAAAGATGTCTGATGAAATACAAAAATCATAATTATTTTCATCCGCAGCTGAAAATAATCAAATTTACTCCGTATTCACGTACACTATTATAATTGTAGTTACGATAAAAATATATTTACTTTATACAAAACAGATCTTTCATATATATTTGATATATTATAATTTAAAATGTATTATATACTCGTAGTACAATTATTCGCAGAACGTCTTTCGATCGTCCTTTTTAAGTACTTAAATTTTTTTTCCACCCGATTTAGATCTTTATCCTATGTTATAGGTGATTTATTTAAATTAGATTCTAACGCAAGTATTCATTTTTTTTTTCATGGTCAAAAATAATGATTGAGTGAAAAGGATAATATATGAATTGTAATTACGTGTTTTTATAAATGAGCTAATGAGTTTTACACTTCTGTGAAGAATTTTGAATGGTTTTAGTAAAAGCAATTATTTAAAGATTTTGTTTAAAACAATAATATAACTATAGACAATGGTTATTTTCGAATTTAAGTTTTACTTATTCCTCATTAACTACAGCGTTATTTATAAATTAATGCTTTAGTTATAGTTTATTGCAGAATTCGCGGCTGAAACGTTAATACCATAATCAAACATTGAATAAATTCTTGACTTTGAAACTTCGATTACACCCATGTAAAAATTCATAATTTACTTATTGGCTACTACTTTAAGTATTGTTACTATACGAACACATTTATGAGAAGATAATTAACCAATTGAACTAAAAAAATTCGTTACAGGTCATACATTTTTACAAGGTATTCTTATTTTATTTTATTTTTTTGCTGAAATTTGTTCTCATGGTAAGTAAATTAACTTTGAATAACAATATTATAATAACAGCGAATAAAAGTCTTATTGATATTTTTTTTTATTTTAAAAATGTTTAATTTATAAACTTAAAATGACATCGTACTTTTAAAATAATTATTTATGACTTACAAAGTTATAACTAAGAAATGAATACGAGTTCATAGTTTTATTGTACCTACATTAATTAATCATAATTCATTTTAATCAGCGTGTCATTTAGAGGTCCTTATTGGCCAAAGATACTGATAACCTCAAATTCCAATTTTTTAAATAAATAGAATTCAATCAAGTTTTTTAATGACCAATTTTTTTCAGTTATAATAATTATAACTAAATGAATCGTATTACCTTGTAAATACTAAATATACAAACATAAATTATATTTTACACTTATACAACTATAAAAATCATCAGTCTAGACAATTACATCTATTACGATTATAACGAACCAATTAAATTGTAAATTGCATTTGTTCTTATATACCTACGATATTTATGGTTACCGCAATAAATGACGAAACATTTAATTATTATTTGAAAATCTATAGGTGTTAGATTTATAATTATAATAGTAGGTATTTGATTATATACTCGTAAATAATAATCAATCATAACGTAATGATATGTTTAATTGTATAAAATTGTTTTAAAAATAATTTCGAAAAAACTGTTTATTTACGGTAAAATAATTATTAATAGGTATAGCGTATACCTACATATTCTGTTTTGAACGTAATCGTCAGGTAATTGGTTATTAATGTTGTTGTATTTTAACTTTGGTCTCGAAATATTGTTAAGTCATATGAAATTTTCACTAATTATTTATTTTAATATTTTGCATTCGTGGCATATTTTACGACTTTGCTGTTTAGCTGTCCTAATATTGATACAAGTTCTGAAATTTCCATTTGAATGCAAAGAAATTGATTGGATTAACCTGGTAACGTGCGTTGGGTCGTACCGCTCAATTATTTTCAATGAAAATAACGTTTAAAAAAATAAAATGTATGCGCTATATGGTACACTATACTTTACTGTGAACTAAAAAATTATGTTAAATCATAAGGCTGATGAAAATATCGAAGGTTGAAACGTCATATAATACATTTTCATACGAATAAACTCTGCAAAATAACGGCCATCTCTAAATTTATCGATGAATATTTTGTGAAAAGTTATGTTTTTACATTTTTTACCAAAACATAAAAAAGCAAATAAAAAACGTGAATAAATGGTAGGCAGGTAGTCCTTATCCGTGAGGGTCGTATACAATAAACAGAATTCGATTATCTTCATTATCACAGAAGTTATCGCAGCGGTTATAATATTATATTCGCAGGACACTGGGACGCTTTGACAAATACATATAGGTGTGATTAGAAAAAATTCATAATATTACGTAAAATTTGTATGAAATCCAAATTAGTCACCGAGGTGCGCGAGGACATTTTTTTCTTTTCAATTAATCTTATTCACATTTTGATATATTTGTCCGTACGCTTAAGGGTGAAAATAACCGTACTCACATGAAACCTAACTGAACTCTGTTCGACTGATCGAATCGACTCTGATGGTATGGCAGTCGGACGGACGTAACGAACCACCGTGGTAACATCAAAGACGTTTGCTGTGAATTCGCGCAAGCGTGTTTCTATTCTCCCTGGGACACCCGGGCCGGTATCACACTTTTGTAAAAATCATATCCGACGTTTCGCCGTGATTGCTGGTGTATTTTTTCGGTTCGTTTGTTATCTCATTGTAATGTTATGTTAAAATAATATTTCTCCGCTGGCTGATAATTTTCTTATGATCCGCAAAAACATAAATGGCCTACGGTTTGGTGCTAAAGTAGTTTTCTCCTGATACTTTCCGAACGCGGTAATTCGTGGGTTACTTTCGGTGAGTAAAATTCATTCGTCTTCTGGAAAAATGTCGACATCACCTACAAAATTATTAATTTATTGCAATGCCTTTTACACGTAATGTTATAAAGTCGTTTTAGCTAACAGAGTTATGGTAAAACCTTTAAAATGGTAAGGCATTTATTTATTTTTAGACGACTATAAACGTGTGATATGAGTGTTGTGTTTATGTGGGATAGAATTACGTTTACCGTTTTTGATGTTCCGGTGGTCTTATGTCTGTTTTTTGTTTTTGTTCTTAACTCGGCATCTTAGGAAATTGAAACTATTCAGAGCCGTGATGAAAATTTATTCCGAAGCTTAACCATGTTCTGTTGGGGTAACACGGTCAATGGAGAACTTGGCCTGGGTGGTATCGAAGAAAATCATATCTTTAGTCCAGAAGAAATCACCAATTTTGAAAGCATTAATGACATTAAGTCAGGTATGCCTGTTGGTTAAACAATAAGATTAAACGTTTTATTATACTTGCATAATATTTAGTGGCCTGCGGAAATAATCATACTTTAGCTGTTGCTGAGGATGGAAAATTATATGCATGTGGCAGTAATGATTTTGGCCAGCTGGGGCACAGCGGTTCTCGAACTAAACTACGTAAATAGTATTATTAAGTGTTTTCAAACATAAAAATTTATTATTTACTTGTTTTATACTAAATTTACCATTTTTTTTTTCTTGTGGGACTTTGCAGAACAAATAACAAGTGTTAATTCATTAGTGATGACTAGTGTCGCATGTGGAGAAGCTCATTCTATGGCATTGAATGAATGTGGTCAATTATTTACATGGGGTTCCGACTCAAGCTGTCAACTAGGTACAGTATAAAGATACTTATGTGTAAATATACCCTAATTGGAATTATATAAAATATCAATCTAATTTTATTATAAAATATAGGACTAGAAACTGATGGAGGAATTCAATACTTACCAAAAATTGTTAAATCATTAGCTAGCATGTTTTTAATTCAAATAAGTTGTGGATTTAAACACTGCATGGCTCTTACAAATCGTAAGTTATTTTTTAATATCTTGTAGTTAATCATAGTAAAGTATAACGATTTAATTTTTATGTAAGAATTGTTCATAAATATTTATGTGTTTAGATGGTGAATTGTATACTTGGGGATCAAATGAATTTGGACAGTTGGGCATTGATCAAGGTACTGTTAATGTGTCCAAACCTACATTGGTGAAATCACTTGTTGGGTTGCCAATTTCATTTATTGCTTGTGGTGGATATCATAGTTTTGTTGTATCAAAATCAGGTAAAATGAGTATATGAAGGTTAATTTGTTTAATTCATTATTTTTATATATTATAAATAGGTGCTGTTTTTGGATGGGGAAAAAATGATTTTGGACAGTTGGGGCTAAACCATAAGACTAATGTATCAATACCTACACAATTGAATACTTTAAGAACTGCTAGAGTAAAATATATTAGCGGAGGAGAAGATTTCTCAGTTTTTTTAACTTATGTATTATAATTAATCTACTATACTATGTATAAATAAATGTTACTTTTGTAATATAAAATTATTTTTTATAGGATGGTGGCGTTTTTACATGTGGTGCTGGTATGTATGGTCAACTAGGACATGGTTCTTTTTCAAATGAAATTGTTCCAAGAAAAGTATTGGAGCTCATGGGCAGTACTGTGACCCAAGTGACTTGTGGACGGTAATTATTTTTGATTTAGTATTATCATTTACTGTCTTATTAAATATGTTTTATCATTTTTAGGAGACATACTTTAACTTTAGTGCCTTCGAAAGGCCGCGTTTACTCTTTTGGACTTGGTGGTGTTGGCCAATTGGGTACAAAAGCATCAATTAATTCAAATACGCCACAATTAGTATTAGGACCTTGGCTATCTCCATCTGGAGCATCTGTGATAGAAACAAATAAACAATATATTGTTAAAAGTATTTTTGCTGGAGGTGACCAATGTTTTGTTAAAGTTACTCACCAAACGGTATTTATTATTCAAACTAATATGTTGTTAAATAGGAAATAATTTATTATATAGTATTTTATAAAAATTTATGAAATAGCATGAAATACCTCCAGATGATTATCGAGATTTACATGAGAGCTCTCAAATTTGGACAGTGAAACTTTCTGATGTAATACATTTATCAACCATATTACCAGATAATCCTGTTGATCAAGAACGAATGTCGTGAGTAATGAAAAACTATTGATTTATTAAGTATTTAAGTTTAAATTATTAATATATTGTGTCTTATTAAGATTTGTTGAAATAGTAATGAGCAGTTTGTCATGTTTAAACGGTTCGTTTTTAATGTTAAATGATAGTCATTATACTTGTTCTCAAAATAATCATGGGATAAATTTCAATCTTGCTGCTCAGTGTTTTGATGCAATTGGTCATGTACGCAATACCTCTCTAAATGACTTAGTAAGTTCTATTGTTATCATTAAGAGTTTCAATAAATTAATAAATAAAAAAAATGTTATTTTTAGATACTTACATCATTATCTAGTGCAGTTGATTCCTTGTCAGCACCTGCCCCTGATGTAGAGTCTTTGAGATTTTATCTCACCTTGCCAATGTATCATGAGTTTAAAAATGTTACGAATTCTACCATACTTCAAGTGCCTTATGCTGAAGCTTTATTATATTTGAATAATATGGAGTTACTTACTACTGGTAAGAATATACATAAAACAATTTATAACTTAATAATTCAACTATAGAATTTGTTTTTGATTACTTTTCAATAATGTTTTGACTGATTGTAGGAGTGGAAAAATTAAGTTTTAGTATAGGAAAAAAAATTGTCATATTTTCTTTCTTGTACTTAAAGGAATGTTTTACTTGTCATAAATTTTAATTTTCAATGACGCCCTATATAACATAAAATTTATATACTCATATTAAGTAACATATACAGTTGAACTTGATTATCTCAAACTTCTTTAACTCGAAATCGTCGATACCTCGAACTTTTACTCCGGTCCCTAGAATTTCCTATTTAAACAATGTAAAAAAATCTTGTTTAACTCGAATATTTTCGTGGATAACTCGAAGTTTTGAGTTTTATTAATACAAATGTATGTATGCATTATAAAATTGTGATACAATTTCCCTCAATTATCTATAAAGGTCATTCTTTACTCATTAGTCATTAATGTTATCATTACCGATAAGTTGTTTATCTAACTGGTTTACTACATGACAACGCATGACTTTCGTGTTCAGTGCTCTGTGTTTGCTTTAAATAAAATAGAATGATTCACTACAAACGCTGCAATCAACAGCAAAACTCAAACAAAAATAAATACCTTTTTTAAATAATTTTTTAACCTCATTTTTGTTTATACATACCTACCTTTTTAAAATTACATATACATACATATAAATACATAGTAACTAATTTTTATTACACTACATATTTTATTTATAATAAACACATAGGAATTAATATACATATTTTGTAATGTTTGGATAACTCGAACTTTTACTCTGGTCCTTTCAACTTCGAGTTAACCAAGTTCGACTGTATATGGCAACCAACTTCTATGCAAGGTTGTTGCTTCACTACTAGAAAGTGAATAAATGCTTGCTGCTGATAAAAAGTGTTGTTACATATTATATTTTTTATATTTTGTTCTTAATTTGAATACAGTCTAAATATTTCATAAAATGGCAGTTCTTAAGTGCTTTTTTTACGGGACTAATAATTTTCATAGAATCTAATTTTGAAAATCTTTCAATTTATGATAAATAACAAGTACTTTTCTGAAATATATTCATAGATAAAATTTAAATTATTTTAAAATTTACCATATGATAACCATTCATATTCCTACTGAATAAAAGTAAAACTTGTTTCCCATGCATATTTTTTAGTTTTCTTGTTACAAAATATTTATCATTTATTTTTACAGTTGAATTACTTTTTTTGTTTATAGATTTATGGATTTCTTCAATGCCCGTTATATATTTTGAAAGCCTTATAACTGTGTATAAAAATTTATTTATTGATCAACTGAACACATTTACAACTAATACTGTAAGTAAACATTTAAATGTTATTTTTATAAAATTTAAGTAATTTATCTAATGTTTACATTATTTTCATTATCGAAAAAAATTTGTATTCGAATATTTAAAATCTATTTATATCTTGTACAATGAGTAGGCTTGTGAAATAATGACATTGAAAAAAAGTTTTAGCATATTAGAGACCTGTTATATATGATAAAAAAAATACAAAATAAATATTTTCTTAGAATGATTGTTTGTACTTTGGTTATTAAACATTAATATTATAAAATTTGACATTTATTTATTATATAATTTTAGACTATATTTTCATGTCTCAACAATGATCTTACTTATAATTACTAAAAAATATACTAATACAAATGTAGTACCTTTATTTTTTATATAATATTTATTTTAATATTTGTTACACATGTGTTGTAAATTATTTTAACAATATATAGTTGATGTATTAAATATTTTACGAATAACATGTTTTCAGCAAGTAACACCATACTTGAATAAAGGATTAATAGTGGCTGCTTCAATGTTGGCTAAACTGAATAGATTGAATTCTAATTTAAATGGGAATCAAGTAAAAAAAGGCCAGTTAAAAGTGCCATACACCACATTTTATATACCTCATTTAGCTGAAAAAATAAATATACGTTATGAATACATGAAATGGGCGCATGTGAATTCAGATAGTGGTGGATCTAATGTAAGAGTATATACAGCTGTAAAATATGTCAATTTAAAGTAATCCATTCAAATTTTTTTTTTAGGAACAGGATTTTTGTTTTTGTAATTTTGCTTTTCTGTTTGACGCTGAAGCTAAAACAATACTTTTACAAGTCGATCAAAAATTACAGGTGTGTATATATGAATACAAAAATTCTGTTTGAGAATGTTCATTTACAACCATTGGATTTCAGATGCAACAAGCTATGGCAGCTGCAGCTACAAGAGCTTTCACACAAATGTTTTTCGATGGTAATCAACATAATTTAGTAAACCAATTTATTGAACTTGCAGTCTCTCGACGTAATTTAGTAGACGACGCCATACGTGAATTATCTCAATATACAGGAAATGACTACAAAAAACCATTGAAAGTAAGAATCTGATAGTTATAAAACAAATACAAATACATTATTATTTATGTTACCAGGTGAGATTTATTGATGAAGAAGCTGAAGACGCTGGTGGAGTGAAAAAAGAATTTTTCATGCTTTTGATTAAAGAGATTTTAGATCCTAAGTTTGGAATGTTTATTAATTACGATGAGACAAACATGATATGGTTTAATGATTATTCCTTTGAAGACCTCACAATGTATTACCTCATTGGTAAATATAATTTTAAGTTATATATATTTTACATTTGATGTATTGTTTATGATTTGTTTATTTTTTATTAGGATTAATGTGCGGTTTAGCAATTTATAATTTTATTATCATAGACTTACCATTTCCTTTGGCATTATACAAAAAATTACTTAATGAACCTGTAACCCTTCAAGATCTTAAAGATCTAAATCCTACTGTTGTTAAGTAAGTAATAATTGTATATAAGAAAATTGGATAATATTCATTGAATTATTAAATTATTTTGATAGGAGTTTTGAAGAATTGTTAGCATATGATAAACCTGATCTCAGTGATGTATTTAATCTCACATTTGAAATAACTAGAGATGTTTATGGAGAAATTCAAGCAGTTCCATTGAAACCCAATGGGGAAAATATTCTAGTTACTCAAGAAAATAAGTAAATAAATAACAAGTAATTATATTTATTGAATTTAATTATATGTTTGTACATTGTGTTTAGACATGAGTTTGTTGATCTGTACGTAGACATGGTTTTAAACATTGGAGTTGAGAAACAATTTAAAGTGTTTAAAGAAGCATTTTTACAAGTATGTGGTGGACGGGTACTCAGGTTATTCCATTCGCAAGAATTAATGGCTGTAGTTGTTGGCAATCAAGACTATGATTGGATTGAATTGGAAAAAAATGCTCAATATAGAAATGGTTATACGCAAGATGATGAGACCGTAAAACTATTTTGGGAAGTTTTTCACGAGTTTGATATTGATCACAAAAAGAAGTTTTTGCTTTTTCTCACTGGTAGTGACCGTGTACCTGTTATGGGAATGAAAGCTATCAAAGTCAGATATATTATTATTATTTTTTATTTTTACAGTAATAATTAATTTTTTTTTTTTAGATTTTTGTTCAGCCCACCGAAGATGATAATTTCTTGCCAGTGGCACACACATGTTTCAATCTTCTGGATTTACCTAGATATAAATCAAAAGGAAAATTGAAATATAAGCTAGCTCAGGCCATCCACCAGACGCAAGGCTTTTCTTTGGTTTAAAAAGTAGCTTATGACACATTCCTTAATAATAAACACATTTAAATGACAAATTAACAAACTTAATGGCGAAGGAATTATTGTGAAATATCAGGGTTACGTTATGTGCACGAGTTATATTATATTTTCGTTCCTTAATGTTTAGATTAAGGTTCATGTTATTTATTATAATATTTAATAAAATTAGCTTGTATTTGGCTACTAAAACATTGATGACTTAATTAATATTGGTTATGTGAACTCAGCGGTAAGGACTGATGTATTAGGCCAAAAACACTAAGAAGGTTTGTTGTTTTTAATGTTTTAAACTTTTAATAAAATAAACAAACTAATAGACTACAGTAATTTCTTAAAAGGGATCTTAAAAATATTTGTTTTATTTAATGAATAAAATATTTTAATATGTATTACGATGACACGCCGTTAGACAAAAATAAAATAAAAATGATTGTTTGATATCAATTATTTTTGTAATAAAAAATCTGGACTGCCTTGTGTTAAATTATATTTTCAATTATATCATAATTATTAACATTCAGAAAATATTAATTTTAGTTTTCATTGTTCTCAAATGTATGATTAGGTATTTAGATGATTAATGATGGATTGACTATAGCTTAATTATTTTAGCTAACTGAAATTGTTATAATTCTTAAAACAAAAAACAATTGAAATTAAGAAAATCATGAATAATAATTTTAACCTTACTTCTAAATTCCTAACAGAAAGAACATTCAATATATGGTCAATGTATTATGTAATTATATAGCTTGTAATTATTATAAGAAAAGTTTAATTAAATACTTAAAATTGTTACATATGTTATTTATACTATGAATTTGTGCAAAGACTTATATTGCTGTGATGACACATGGAAATACTAGTAATGTGGCACAAATAGATCTCTGGAATTTTAGAAATTACATCTTTTTTTGATATTTTAATAACCATAGATGTATCAAATGTTTGTAAATAATTTTTCTCCGTTTGTGTAAAGTTGAGAGTAAAAAAATATAATTATCATAAATTCATAACTTATTATTATAGCATTATCATAAGTTATTTCATGCACATAAAAAAACAAATGCTATGAATATTTATTGTAAAGAATTTTTATTACCATGGTACCAAAATGCATCTATAATCTAAAAAGTACAAATAGTCTCAAAACATATAAGTTTTTATTTGCATCGTTTCCTAGTTATGTACTACTAGAATCATAAAATATAGTCAATAACATCCAAGGCAGACATGGACCATGATGCTATGTGGATGTACCTCATTCTTATAGATTCTGGTCACATAAGTGCAGTTTAGTTGCTGAGCATTTACTTATGGGATTTTTTTTAGTTATTAATATTTTAGTGTTTGGAAAAAAGTCAGGACTTCGTAGTCATGAATATCAGATTTTTATGAAATACTTAAGTAATTCAAATAGTCAATTTTGAGTAATTACATTTTTATGAATTGGACAAGAACTATTCCATTGGCAGCTTTGAGAACTATATTATTATTATTTTTTTGAAATCTATTTAATTTTATAATAAAATGTCAACAGTGCCTATGCGATTGCTTCATGTAAAACACAATTTGGACATTGATTATAGAATAAATTCTATACATATATCTTATTATATAATCAATGGTATAGATACCCATATGGCCCTATATTTATTCAGGAGTTAGGCCAAAAGATGTATCCTTTATAATTGTTTTTTTTCTGAATAGGAGACGATGAAGCATGTTTGCAAAACTAAACTGGCGGGTGGGTTAGAGATGGTAGACAGAAAAAAAATATTGACGGCCATAATGTACAATTTGCTATACATTTTTTTTTTTTTTTAATAATAATTTTATTAATACGCAAGGTCTCCTCCGCGTGCATGGCGCCAAAACGGTTCCAATACTACGTGTTGATAACACTGTTACATAGTCTTTGGTAAGAATACCCCGCCACAACGTAACCTCAAAAAAAAATAAACATAACGCCACTCTGACGATTCGGGCTTATCCTATCCCCGACGGTCGACTCCAAGTTTTCGCTCGTGAAGTCAATACCGGAGAGTATTTATCTACTTCTCCCGATACACTTTTCGGTTACGTCCGTATTCTTCTCCTATACATTGGCGAGTTCGTACGATTCCCACCATCATGGCCAAGTTCGATTTGACGAGTAAGATGACAAAATATCTGGACCGGCATTTGGTCGCGCCGTTGCTGGAGTTCTTGTGGGCCAAAAAGGTAAGCGTTTTATCGACGACAAACCGTAGTACCCCTACATTTCTTTTGCGCTTTTAGAAATCTGCCCGCGACGAATGCTCTTTTTTATCTTTTCAATGTTCACTTGTCGTTACGTGCATTCCGTATACGTACATTTTTTTTTTTCGAGTTATCGTATTTGGTCCTTTCATAGATATTACGAGCTCGGATGTAGCCTGAACAATCGTCTTAGTCCATATTTTAGTTTTTACCAAAACGCCTTTTCACACTCCTCTCAACTAATCACCATGTCTCCGAAAACCGTTTGTTTAGATCTACAACGAGAATGAAATTTTGCAAGCCAAACTTGACATCCTCAACAAGACCAACATGATGGATTACGTTATTGAGATCTACAAACAGTTGAATCCTGATAAAGAAGTACCAGAGGTAAGTCAATCTTATTATTTCCCCCAATGAAGAATAATTATTTATTGAATAAAAAATTTCCAGGATATGAAAACGAGGAGAGATGAAATTGTGTCACAGCTCCATCAACTTCAAAGTGAAGTAAATGTTGTTATGAATTTTCTCGAAGATGATAAAGTTATGAAAACTATGGAAACAATGAGGGATCCTAAGACTTTATCAACATATTTAAATAAAGAATTCAACGTAAGTATTTCTACAGTTAACTACTATTCTTCTTTATTTCTTAGTTGGTTTAAGTATTAATATTTTACATTTAATCAGTTTTAGTTTTAATTTCTATTAATTCACAAAAGTCTGCTAATTGAATAATTTATGATAAAATCGAAAAAAAAATTGTTTCATTCTTAATAACTCAACCATAATAATTCAATATTTCAAGGCTTCACTTTAAATCAAATTATTTTTTATAACCGTATGTCTTTATTTATTAGTTATATTTTATCATACAACTTATACATTTTTGTGGTTATTTTCTATTTTGAAAAAATATAAATTTATTATTAAATATTATGTTAGAATTATGTACTATATAATTGTCAATTTTAGTTTTAAATTATTTGTTTTTGTAGTAAAATCATTCATCATATCATCCCTCCTCATAACTTAACTAAAGTTGCTCTTAAAATCATGAAAACAATTTTTAATACTTTTAGTATAGGCTTATTCATTTATTTAGCTTAACATGTATATTTAATGAAGGCATACAATCATTACTGTACTTAAAATAAATTATAAATTATAATTTTTCTGCTTTAATTAGAATACCAGTTTATTTAAGTTTACTTATTTTTTAGTTTAAAGTTGAAATGATGGAAAGTATGTATAAGTTTGCAAAGTATCATTATGACTGCGGAAACTATTCTGGTACAACTAGTTATTTGTACTTCTATTTATTGGTTATGTCGCCTACTGACAAGGTAAGATTTTATAGTAAGATTATATTAATTTTAATACTTTAAATATAATAAAATGAAATTTATTGTTATTTATCAATTATTGTTTAGAATTACTTAAATGTTCTTTGGGGAAAATTGGCGTCAGAAATCCTTATTCAGAATTGGGAGACTGCTCTTGAAGATTTAAACAAACTAAGAGAATACATTGATTCTAATACAAATGGCTCTCCATTGCACTTGCTTCAACAACGCACATGGTTGATTCACTGGAGTTTGTTTGTGTTTTTCAATCATGTTAAGGGGCGTGATCTTATTATTGATATGTTTTTGTACAGACCAAAGTAATATATTTTTTTTAAATCTCTTTTTGTCATTATTTATGTTATAATATTTGTTATTAGTTATCTGAATGCCATTCAAACAATGTGCCCACATATTCTTCGCTATTTGGCTACTGCAGTAATCATAAATCGTTCAAGAAGAGCAGCAATGAAGGACTTAGTTAAGGTTATCCAACAAGTGAGTTCAACAAATTATTCCATTTGTTGTTTTGTAGCAATTAAAAATTTATTTTTGGATAAACTTTATACTAATAAAAATATTAATATTGTGTTTAGGAATCCTATACATACCGTGACCCAATAACTGAACTGCTAGAAAATCTCTATGTAAACTTTGATTTTGAAGGAGCCCGGGACAAATTACATGAATGTCAAATTGTCCTTTTTAACGACTTCTTCTTGACTGCATGCCTTGATGATTTTGTAGAAAATGCTCGTCTAATGATTTTTGAAACTTTCTGTCGTATTCATCAATGTATCAGTATTGGGTATGTGTTATCACTGTATTTAAATAACTTCCAGAAATGTTATATTATTTCTATCTTATTTAGTATGCTGGCTGAAAAATTAAATATGAACCCAGAAGAAGCTGAATGTTGGATTGTAAACCTTATCAGAAATGCAAGGTTAGATGCCAAAATTGATTCAAAACTCGGACATGTTGTC